>OX461808.1:104421117-104866640 GCA_949802685.1 Dicyrtomina minuta
AAGTTTTGATGACTTAACTTTTTTTTGTTCACGATCTCAAAACGTCCAGAAAATGAGTCTTGGCATTGGTTTGATGACTAATATTTTTTTGCTCACGATCCTAAAACGTCGAGAAAATGAGTTTTGACATGTTTTTGATGACCAAAATTTTTGTTGTTCACGACTTTAAAACGTCGAGAAAATGAGTTTTGGCATGGTTTTGATGACCAAAATTTCTGTTGTTCACGATCTCGAAACGTCAAGATAATAGGTTTTGGCATGGTTATGATGACTAAAATTTTTGTTGTTTACGATCTCAAAACGTCGAGAAAATAAGTTTTGGCATGTTCTGTTAAACTAAATTTTTTTTAGTCGGGATCTCAAAACGTCGACCAAATAAGTTTTTTGGCATAGTTTTGATGACTAAACTTTTTTTTGTTCACGATCTCAAAACGTCCAGAAAATGAGTCTTGGCATTAGTTTGATGACTAATATTTTTTTTGCTCACAATCTTGAAACGTCTAGAAAATAAGTTTTAGAATGGTTTTGATGACCAAAATTTTTTTTTCTTCACGATCTCAAAACATCAAGAAAATGAGTTTTGGCATGTTTTTGATGACCAAAATTTTTGTTGTTCACGATCTCAAAACGTCGAGAAAATAGGTTTTGGCATGGCTTTGATGACCAAATTTTTTTTGTTTACGACCTCAAAAGGTCGAGAAAATAGGTTTTTAGCATGGTTTTGATGACCAAAATTTTTTTGTTCACGATCTCAAAACATTGAGAAAATGAGTTTTGGCATGTTTTTGATGACCAAAAGGTTTGTATTTTAAGATCTCAAAACGTCGAGAAAATTAGTTTTGGCATGGTTTTGATGACCAAAATTTTTGTTGTTTACGATCTTAAAACGTCAAGATAATAGGTTTTGGCATGGTTTTGATGACTAAAATGTTTGTTTTTTACGATCTCAAAACGTCGAGAAAATAAGTTTTGGCATGTTTCTGTTGAACTAAATTTTTTTTAGTCAGGATCTCAAAACGTCGACCAAATAAGTTTTTTAGCATAGTTTTGATGACTAAACTTTTTTTTGTTCACGATCTCAAAACGTCTAGAAAATGAGTCTTGGCATTAGTTTGATGACTAAATATGTTTTTGCTCACGATCTTAAAACGTCGAGAAAAAAGGTTTTGGCATGGTTTTGATGACCAAAAGTTTTGTTGTTTACGATCTTAAAACGTCGAGAAAATTAGTTTTGGCATGGTTTTGATGACCAAAATTTTTTTTGTTCACGACTTTAAAACGTCGACAAAATAAGTTTTAGAATGGTTTTCATGACCAAAATTTTTGTTGTTTACGATCTCAAAACGTCAAGATAATAGGTTTTGGCATCGTTTTAATGACTAAAATTTTTGTTGTTAACGATCTTAAAACGTCGAGAAAATGAGTTTTGGCATGTTTTTGATGACCAAAATTTATGTTGTTCACGACCTCAAAACGTCGAGAAAATAGGTTTTGGCATGGCTTTGATGACCAAATTTTATTTGTTTACGACCTCAAAAGGTCGAGAAAATCGGTTTTGGCATGGCTTTAATAACCAAGTTTTATTTGTTTACGACCTCAAAAGAAAGAAAAAATCGGTTTTAGCATGGTTTTGATGACCAAATTTCTTTTGTTTACGATCTCAAAACATAGAGAAAATGAGTTTTGGCAGGTTTTTGATAACCAAAAGTTTTGTATTTTACGATCTCAAAACGTCGACAAAATTAGTTTTGGCATGGTTTTAATGACCAAAATTTTTGTTGTTTACGATCTCAAAACGTCAAGATAATAGGTTTTGGCATCGTTTTGATGACTAAAATCATTGTATTTTACGATCTCAAAACGTCGACAAAATTAGTTTTGGCATAGTTTTGATGGCTTAACTTTTTTTTGTTCACGATCTCAAAACGTCCAGAAAATGAGTCTTGGCATTGGTTTGATGACTAATATTTTTTTGCTCACGATCCTAAAACGTCGAGAAAATGAGTTTTGACATGTTTTTGATGACCAAAATTTTTGTTGTTCACGACTTTAAAACGTCGAGAAAATGAGTTTTGGCATGGTTTTGATGACCAAAATTTCTGTTGTTTACGATCTCGAAACGTCAAGATAATAGGTTTTGGCATGGTTATGATGACTAAAATTTTTGTTTTTTACGATCTCAAAACGTCGAGAAAATAAGTTTTGGCATGTTTCTGTTGAACTAAATTTTTTTTAGTCAGGATCTCAAAACGTCGACCAAATAAGTTTTTTAGCATAGTTTTGATGACTAAACTTTTTTTTGTTCACGATCTCAAAACGTCTAGAAAATGAGTCTTGGCATTAGTTTGATGACTAAATATGTTTTTGCTCACGATCCTAAAACGTCGAGAAAAAAGGTTTTGGCATGGTTTTGATGACCAAAAGTTTTGTTGTTTACGATCTTAAAACGTCGAGAAAATTAGTTTTGGCATGGTTTTGATGACCAAAATTTTTTTTGTTCACGACTTTAAAACGTCGACAAAATAAGTTTTAGAATGGTTTTCATGACCAAAATTTTTGTTGTTTACGATCTCAAAACGTCAAGATAATAGGTTTTGGCATCGTTTTAATGACTAAAATTTTTGTTGTTAACGATCTTAAAACGTCGAGAAAATGAGTTTTGGCATGTTTTTGATGACCAAAATTTATGTTGTTCACGACCTCAAAACGTCGAGAAAATAGGTTTTGGCATGGCTTTGATGACCAAATTTTATTTGTTTACGACCTCAAAAGGTCGAGAAAATCGGTTTTGGCATGGCTTTAATAACCAAGTTTTATTTGTTTACGACCTCAAAAGAAAGAAAAAATCGGTTTTAGCATGGTTTTGATGACCAAATTTCTTTTGTTTACGATCTCAAAACATAGAGAAAATGAGTTTTGGCAGGTTTTTGATAACCAAAAGTTTTGTATTTTACGATCTCAAAACGTCGACAAAATTAGTTTTGGCATGGTTTTAATGACCAAAATTTTTGTTGTTTACGATCTCAAAACGTCAAGATAATAGGTTTTGGCATCGTTTTGATGACTAAAATCATTGTATTTTACGATCTCAAAACGTCGACAAAATTAGTTTTGGCATAGTTTTGATGACTTAACTTTTTTTTGTTCACGATCTCAAAACGTCCAGAAAATGAGTCTTGGCATTGGTTTGATGACTAATATTTTTTTGCTCACGATCCTAAAACGTCGAGAAAATGAGTTTTGACATGTTTTTGATGACCAAAATTTTTGTTGTTCACGACTTTAAAACGTCGAGAAAATGAGTTTTGGCATGGTTTTGATGACCAAAATTTCTGTTGTTCACGATCTCGAAACGTCAAGATAATAGGTTTTGGCATGGTTATGATGACTAAAATTTTTGTTGTTTACGATCTCAAAACGTCGAGAAAATAAGTTTTGGCATGTTCTGTTAAACTAAATTGTTTTTAGTCGGGATCTCAAAACGTCGACCAAATAAGTTTTTTGGCATAGTTTTGATGACTAAACTTTTTTTTGTTCACGATCTCAAAACGTCCAGAAAATGAGTCTTGGCATTAGTTTGATGACTAATATTTTTTTTGCTCACAATCTTGAAACGTCTAGAAAATAAGTTTTAGAATGGTTTTGATGACCAAAATTTTTTTTTCTTCACGATCTCAAAACATCAAGAAAATGAGTTTTGGCATGTTTTTGATGACCAAAATTTTTGTTGTTCACGATCTCAAAACGTCGAGAAAATAGGTTTTGGCATGGCTTTGATGACCAAATTTTTTTTGTTTACGACCTCAAAAGGTCGAGAAAATAGGTTTTTAGCATGGTTTTGATGACCAAAATTTTTTTGTTCACGATCTCAAAACATTGAGAAAATGAGTTTTGGCATGTTTTTGATGACCAAAAGGTTTGTATTTTAAGATCTCAAAACGTCGAGAAAATTAGTTTTGGCATGGTTTTGATGACCAAAATTTTTGTTGTTTACGATCTTAAAACGTCAAGATAATAGGTTTTGGCATGGTTTTGATGACTAAAATGTTTGTTTTTTACGATCTCAAAACGTCGAGAAAATAAGTTTTGGCATGTTTCTGTTGAACTAAATTTTTTTTAGTCAGGATCTCAAAACGTCGACCAAATAAGTTTTTTAGCATAGTTTTGACGACTAAACTTTTTTTTGTTCACGATCTCAAAACGTCTAGAAAATGAGTCTTGGCATTAGTTTGATGACTAAATATGTTTTTGCTCACGATCTTAAAACGTCGAGAAAAAAGGTTTTGGCATGGTTTTGATGACCAAAAGTTTTGTTGTTTACGATCTTAAAACGTCGAGAAAATTAGTTTTGGCATGGTTTTGATGACCAAAATTTTTTTTGTTCACGACTTTAAAACGTCGACAAAATAAGTTTTAGAATGGTTTTCATGACCAAAATTTTTGTTGTTTACGATCTCAAAACGTCAAGATAATAGGTTTTGGCATCGTTTTAATGACTAAAATTTTTGTTGTTAACGATCTTAAAACGTCGAGAAAATGAGTTTTGGCATATTTTTGATGACCAAAATTTATGTTGTTCACGACCTCAAAACGTCGAGAAAATAGGTTTTGGCATGGCTTTGATGACCAAATTTTATTTGTTTACGACCTCAAAAGGTCGAGAAAATCGGTTTTGGCATGGCTTTAATAACCAAGTTTTATTTGTTTACGACCTCAAAAGAAAGAAAAAATCGGTTTTAGCATGGTTTTGATGACCAAATTTCTTTTGTTTACGATCTCAAAACATAGAGAAAATGAGTTTTGGCAGGTTTTTGATAACCAAAAGTTTTGTATTTTACGATCTCAAAACGTCGACAAAATTAGTTTTGGCATGGTTTTAATGACCAAAATTTTTGTTGTTTACGATCTCAAAACGTCAAGATAATAGGTTTTGGCATCGTTTTGATGACTAAAATCATTGTATTTTACGATCTCAAAACGTCGACAAAATTAGTTTTGGCATAGTTTTGATGGCTTAACTTTTTTTTGTTCACGATCTCAAAACGTCCAGAAAATGAGTCTTGGCATTGGTTTGATGACTAATATTTTTTTGCTCACGATCCTAAAACGTCGAGAAAATGAGTTTTGACATGTTTTTGATGACCAAAATTTTTGTTGTTCACGACTTTAAAACGTCGAGAAAATGAGTTTTGGCATGGTTTTGATGACCAAAATTTCTGTTGTTTACGATCTCGAAACGTCAAGATAATAGGTTTTGGCATGGTTATGATGACTAAAATTTTTGTTTTTTACGATCTCAAAACGTCGAGAAAATAAGTTTTGGCATGTTTCTGTTGAACTAAATTTTTTTTAGTCAGGATCTCAAAACGTCGACCAAATAAGTTTTTTAGCATAGTTTTGATGACTAAACTTTTTTTTGTTCACGATCTCAAAACGTCTAGAAAATGAGTCTTGGCATTAGTTTGATGACTAAATATGTTTTTGCTCACGATCCTAAAACGTCGAGAAAAAAGGTTTTGGCATGGTTTTGATGACCAAAAGTTTTGTTGTTTACGATCTTAAAACGTCGACAAAATAAGTTTTAGAATGGTTTTCATGACCAAAATTTTTGTTGTTTACGATCTCAAAACGTCAAGATAATAGGTTTTGGCATCGTTTTAATGACTAAAATTTTTGTTGTTAACGATCTTAAAACGTCGAGAAAATGAGTTTTGGCATATTTTTGATGACCAAAATTTATGTTGTTCACGACCTCAAAACGTCGAGAAAATAGGTTTTGGCATGGCTTTGATGACCAAATTTTATTTGTTTACGACCTCAAAAGGTCGAGAAAATCGGTTTTGGCATGGCTTTAATAACCAAGTTTTATTTGTTTACGACCTCAAAAGAAAGAAAAAATCGGTTTTAGCATGGTTTTGATGACCAAATTTCTTTTGTTTACGATCTCAAAACATAGAGAAAATGAGTTTTGGCAGGTTTTTGATAACCAAAAGTTTTGTATTTTACGATCTCAAAACGTCGACAAAATTAGTTTTGGCATGGTTTTAATGACCAAAATTTTTGTTGTTTACGATCTCAAAACGTCAAGATAATAGGTTTTGGCATCGTTTTGATGACTAAAATCATTGTATTTTACGATCTCAAAACGTCGACAAAATTAGTTTTGGCATAGTTTTGATGACTTAACTTTTTTTTGTTCACGATCTCAAAACGTCCAGAAAATGAGTCTTGGCATTGGTTTGATGACTAATATTTTTTTGCTCACGATCCTAAAACGTCGAGAAAATGAGTTTTGACATGTTTTTGATGACCAAAATTTTTGTTGTTCACGACTTTAAAACGTCGAGAAAATGAGTTTTGGCATGGTTTTGATGACCAAAATTTCTGTTGTTTACGATCTCGAAACGTCAAGATAATAGGTTTTGGCATGGTTATGATGACTAAAATTTTTGTTTTTTACGATCTCAAAACGTCGAGAAAATAAGTTTTGGCATGTTTCTGTTGAACTAAATTTTTTTTAGTCAGGATCTCAAAACGTCGACCAAATAAGTTTTTTAGCATAGTTTTGATGACTAAACTTTTTTTTGTTCACGATCTCAAAACGTCTAGAAAATGAGTCTTGGCATTAGTTTGATGACTAAATATGTTTTTGCTCACGATCTTAAAACGTCGAGAAAAAAGGTTTTGGCATGGTTTTGATGACCAAAAGTTTTGTTGTTTACGATCTTAAAACGTCGAGAAAATTAGTTTTGGCATGGTTTTGATGACCAAAATTTTTTTTGTTCACGACTTTAAAACGTCGACAAAATAAGTTTTAGAATGGTTTTCATGACCAAAATTTTTGTTGTTTACGATCTCAAAACGTCAAGATAATAGGTTTTGGCATCGTTTTAATGACTAAAATTTTTGTTGTTAACGATCTTAAAACGTCGAGAAAATGAGTTTTGGCATGTTTTTGATGACCAAAATTTATGTTGTTCACGACCTCAAAACGTCGAGAAAATAGGTTTTGGCATGGCTTTGATGACCAAATTTTATTTGTTTACGACCTCAAAAGGTCGAGAAAATCGGTTTTGGCATGGCTTTAATGACCAAGTTTTATTTGTTTACGACCTCAAAAGAAAGAAAAAATCGGTTTTAGCATGGTTTTGATGACCAAATTTCTTTTGTTTACGATCTCAAAACATAGAGAAAATGAGTTTTAGCAGGTTTTTGATAACCAAAAGTTTTGTATTTTACGATCTCAAAACGTCGACAAAATTAGTTTTGGCATGGTTTTAATGACCAAAATTTTTTTTGTTTATGTGAGAATATGCAATCTTAAATTATGCTAAATGATGTTTTTAAATGGTAAAACAAAAGCTATTTTGAGAATAGGTATGAATTTACTATTTAATATAAAGGTATTTACTTGAAATGTAATATATTGGACTTATACATGTTATTTAATAATATAGAATATTATGGAAACTGATGTAATGGAATTGGAATACTATTGCATGTAATATTAATGTAATTCAATATTATTGTATGCTATGGTATTATATTAGCATTAGTTGTATGTTAAATATGGTCAATATTATAATTGTAAAGATAACGTAAGTTATGGAGAACCCCCATATCTGCTAAGTTGGTACAATGTGGAAAGTTTCCACGTTCCAGGAACTGAGGGACTTCGTGGAAGCGCACATCCTCTCACACAGCTGACGCATTGGTCCACGCTCACAGATCTATATTTGGACTTCGACTTTTACCAAATTTTACTCGAATCAGTCCCTATATAAGAAGCGTCCCAGTGCACATTAAAGGCACTTACTAAAATTATCTCTCATAGGGTGTTACTCTGTCGGTTGGCCTATTGGTATTCTATATTGAATAAACTTTCCACATTATTTGTATTGTTATACAGTGTGTCTCAGTTTTGGTAGCATTTCATTTCTGTTATTTGTTTATCATCACATGGTAGCAGAGCGTTAGGTACTATAGGCGGAATATTGTGACAGTTTTTATAATTTCGTAAAGCTTCAAAAAGTTGTTAGTAGCTACAAATATTATATTTTGGGGAAGGCTACGGTATTTTGTTGTTAAGTATTTGGAGTTTTGTTTATTTGGAGATTTGTAAACCATTTTTGAATTTTAATTGCTGGTTTCGGAAAATATTTATTATTGTGGAAATACCTTGCAAGTTGAAGCTACGCATTTATTGTTATTGTGGAAGGCTAGAATCTATCTTGGGGGTTTGGGAATTTGATATTTGCAATTATTTTCTAATTTGTGTTTGTCTTTAAGTTGAAAGTTAAAAATCATTAAAAAAGATCTGTATTCAGACGATTTTTAACGGAAATATTTTTGTTTGTCAAAAGGTTTTCAACTTTTAGTGATTAGTCATTTATAAAAGATTTAAAGTTCGGTTTTAACGACTTTGGACTAAGCACTGTTGGACATACGTGAAATATTATTCGAAATGGCAGGCAGAATTCAAACCAATACGATCGACAAGCTCAACGGAACCAACTACAACCGCTGGAGACTTCAAATGAGCTTAACTCTCAAGGCGGCTCAAGTTTGGAAACTTGTTGATGGGACTACTGCAAGACCTGGAGCCAACACGGATCACGCCCAGGACAATTGGGATTTGAAGGATGTCGAAGCTCAAGCGCTCATCGTCAATACTCTGGATTCAACCCAAATCAACCTCGTCTACTCTTGTAATACGTCCCAGGAAATGTGGACTCGCCTAAAGGATGCCAACTCGGACAACAGCGCGTTAAATAAAACACACACCTTGACGAAGTTCCTTAATTTCAAAATCAAGGAGGAACAATCTCCGGTACAAGGAATGATGGAGATGGAAGCATTAGCATCGGCCCTGGAGGATATGGAAATAAAACTGGATGAAACGGTTATTGTGACAAAAATCGTATCTAGTCTCCCTCCGTCATATTCGGCTTTTACGAAGGCATGGGACAGCGTAGCGGAAGGATCAAAGACACGTGCTATGCTACTTGCCCGAATTAAGAAAGAGGAACTCCAATCTCGTGGAAATGTCGAAGACAGTAAATCAGAGGAAGCGGAATCAACCAGGGCGTTTATGACCTTCCCGGACAAGCAGAAGCATGAATTTCGAAAACCACAAGGGGGTGGGGGAAATCGGAACCGGAATAACTTCAAGTGTTACAAGTGTGGGAAGACTGGTCATTTCCGAAAAGACTGCAGATCGGGCGAGAATGGGAATAAAAATCAAAATCATCATGGTGGGAATGCAAATCAACAGGGTGGGCGTCAAAACCATCACCAACAGGGAAAGGGTAACGCTCATCATGCAAAAGCCCAAAACAACCCAACTCAGTCTAGAAACGATAATGACGCGTCAACTTCGGACTCGTATGCGTTCATGGGGAAAGTAATAGATGACTCATCGCTGAGTCACTGCGGCTGGATTAGTGATTCTGGGGCGACGCACCACATATGTGGAACCAAGGCATGGTTCACTAATCTAGTGGAATTTCCCAGTGCAACATCCGTGATTCTTACAAACAATGAGAAAATCGAAGCGCTAGGGAAAGGAACAGTCCAAGTGGAAGCCTTAATTCGAGGGAAGTGGGAAAAGTGTACTTTAGACAATGTAATTTATATTCCGGGTGGGGTTAATTTGTTTTCTGAAGGGGTGGTTGCTAAAAAGGGGTTTAAAATTTATCGAGACAACGCTATAACTGTGTTTTCGCGTGATGGAAAAACAGAGGGCCCGGTTGCAGATTTTAAAGAGGGACTCTACATCATGCGTTTTCGACCAGTGGAAGAGAAAATTGGGGCCTTTGCAGTACGGAAAGACATTTCAAGACTCTGGCATCAACGATTAACCCACATCAACATGCAGTACATTCGGGATACTGTGAAGAAAGGAGCTGTTAAGGGTTTGGAATCAGCGGATTTGTGTCAAGTGTTCGACTGCCATGATTGTCAAATCGGAAAGCAAGCGAGAAAGCCGTTCCCTAGAACCACTAAAGATGATCACTCCAAACCTGGCGAGAAGATTCATGCTGATTTGGCTGGAAAAATGCCACAAAGAAGTTTAGGAGGCGCGCAATATTTCCTTATCATGAAGGATCAAGCCACTGGATTCCGCATGGTGTACTTTTTGAAGACGAAGGATGAGACTTTTTCTTCGGTCAAAACATTTATTCACTTTATTCAAAACCAAACTGGAAACAATGTGAAAATTCTTCACAGTGACAATGGTACTGAATTTGTCAACAAGGTCTCTACTGCATTCTTCAACAAACATGGAATCGAACATGTCACTTCAGCCCCATACTGTCCTCAGACGAATGGAACCATTGAAAGGGAAATTCGGACCATTGAAGACTGTGCTCGGACAACTTTACTTGCAAGTGGATTACCGGAATCACTTTGGGCTGAAGCAGTAGCAACAACTGTGTATGTGCATAATAGGATGCTGGACAAACAGAGTGGTGATATTACAGCGTATGAACATATTTTTGGGGAACGTCCAACGGTGGAACATTTGCATGTTTTTGGGTGCATTGCTTTTGCGCACGTTCCTGATGTCAAACGGACTGTATGGGAAGCCAAAGGAAGGCGATGTGTTTTGGTAGGCTATGACGGGTACACTCGAAAATACCGGTTGTACGATGAAAACACTAACCAAGTGTTCATGGCTCACAACGCAACATTTCTCGAAGACAAGCCGGATCTTCCCGTCATCACCACGATACAATCTACACAAACGTCAGAAGTTGATCCTAGGGTTTCAAAAGCAACTGTGGGCAAAAATCTAGATAGACTTGCTCAAGCTGCTCAGAACGACGTTTCAGCAGACGAAAACTACAATTTGGAAGAAGATGTAGTTCAACCCTCTACAAGCTCAAGAAGTACTCCTACAACAAATAGTACAGCACCACAGAAACCTCCATCCCGTGAAGTGCTTATTCGTACGGAACAAGGGGATTTCGTCGCGCAAATACCGGAAGGACTCCAACACGCCGAAATCGTTCTTTCAACTGAACAAACGAAGAAAAAGGGATTTCAAGGTTGGTTTAAGCCCGAAATACTTCCAAATCGACTTAGGGATCGTGCCAAGTCGGAAGACAATGCCAAGTCAAACTCTGGAGACGGTGGCATTCCAAAGTTATTTGCAACGCGGGTAGTGCATGAGCCTGCCACTTACAAGGAAGCTATTTCTTCTCCGGAAAGTGCGGAATGGATTCAGGCCATGAAAGAGGAAATTGAAAGTCAACAGTTGAATGAGACTTGGGAGGTTGTCCCCAAACCACCTGATGTGAAGTTACTCGATATGCGTTGGGTCTACAAAGTCAAGAGGAACACTGACGGCTCTATTGCACGGTTCAAGGCAAGACTTGTGGTACGGGGATACAAACAAGAAGAAGGAATAGACTTCTTTGAGACGTTTGCTTCTGTGTGCCGGTATGAGTCAATCCGACTTCTACTCAATATTGCGGCCACATTCGGTATGAAGATTGAACAGTTTGATGTTAAAACTGCTTTTCTGCACGGAGACCTGGAAGAAATCATCTTCAGTAAAATTCCTGATGGCTATTCAGATGTTCCACCTAAAAGTGTGTTTCTCCTGAAGAAGAGTATTTATGGACTGAAGCAAGCACCCCGTTGTTGGAGTGAAAAATTTGTTCGAGTGTTACGTACTTTATTCAACTTTGACACTTCAAAATATGATCCAAGTGTTATGGTTATGTCAACTCAGTGCTCGTCATCTTGGCCTTGTATGTGGATGATGGTCTGGTTATTTCACCCGAGTCCGAAGCAATTAATTTAGTCTTGGAGGGCATTGCTCGGGAATTCAAAATCACCAGAGGATCGCCCACAAGTTACGTTGGTCTGGAAATTCAGCAAGATAAAGAAAATGGCACTATAAGTATCTCCCAAGCCCAATATGTACAGACTTTGCTGGAGAGGTTTAAAATGGAAGAATGCAACCCATGCAGCGTCCCTTTGCAACCATACACGGATTTGGCACCAGCGGAAAAAATAGAAGAATAGTACCCTTTCCGTCAGCTCATCGGAGCCCTGCTGTTTTTATCAAAGTGCACCAGACCGGATATTTCCTTTGCTGTGTCCAAACTTTCTCAATTTACCCATTGCTACAACGAATCCCAGTGGAAGGCGGCCAAGAACATTCTACGCTACCTCAAAGGAACTTTGGATTTTGGAATCTCCTATCAATCGGGAGGAAATTTGAATTTGGTAGGCTACAGCGATTCAGATTATGCTGGTGACAAAATTCAACGAAAATCAACAAGTGGGGTGGTAGTAATGCTGAATGGCTCAATTGTGAGCTGGTCAAGTCAAAAGCAATCGTGTATAGCTCTCTCTTCAACGGAAGCTGAATATGTGGCGGCAGCCTCTGCAACACGCGAAATCGTCTGGCTACGAAATTTCCTGGAAGAATTAGGATTCTGTCAAGATAGCCCAACTGTGCTTTTTGTGGACAACCAGAGTGCAATTCGACTGGTGAAAAATCCTGAAATGCATGCCCGGACGAAGCATATCGATGTACGTTATCACTACATCAGGGATCAAGTGGCAAAGAAAGAAGTGCAAGTGGAATATGTTCCTACAGACAAGCAGCTTGCGGACGGCCTTACTAAAGCTTTGCTCAAGGGAAAGCTTGAAACAAACCGTAAATCCACTGGTTTGGAAGAAATAACAAGTTCAACATTAGTACATGCCAACATAGCTAAGAAAATTCCGTTACGCCCAAAACGAATTATCACGCCATGGAAATTATTTTTAGGCATCATCCTCCTAATGTGTCTGGCAGCAGCGGAAACGGGGACAGATACTTCATCCCCGGTTATTTGGCGGAAGAGCAAGACACCAATTACTATCGGCCACCATGAAGTGAACCTAATCGTGGATTTCGTGAACCCTTGTGACCTCATCACTAAAGAAAATGTTCACCAGGATCTGACGGAAGCGGCCCGGACCAAGTGTAACGAGCACTATCAGGAACTCTTCTTGGACGAGATTGAACTGATGTGCCCCCTAAAACACTGGACACTTACTCGAACAAAAAGGTTTGCCCCCCTGGTCATTGGTGTTGTAGTCCTTGCTGTTACAGTGTGTGCTGGACTAGGAATAGCAGCGTCAGTCAAGGCCTCTACAAACGCAAAGGAGATCTCAATCATTGGGGACCGAATAAATGTGCAAATAGCTACCATCAACGCCATTGAACGAGAAATACGAAAAAACAATGGCGGAATTCAACAGGTAGAGAAAACTTTCAACGAAGCTGTCTCCAATCTCACAATACTTCAGAAGGATCATGATGAGATGAAGGGAAAGATGCTCTCGGCAAACTTCGCCATTTCATACATCATCAGCCGGCTAATGGTTGGAAAAACAATTCTGAAGGAAGCGCCGAGAAAGTGGAAATTAGGAAAATTGGGCAACGCTTTTCTGGATCACCTCAACATCACACTACCGTGTGGAGAAGAATGCCCAGTCGACCTTGCACAAGCTCATAACTGTGCCCTATCTGAAAATCGGGAGAAATTAGTTATGATTTTTTCTTCCCCTGAAGTCAGCAAAGACCTAATCCTGGTGGAAGCTGATCCTTTTGAACTTATGGTCCGAAGGGGAAACCAAACGTGCACCGTTGAATACACTGGATCCCGTAATGCGATCATATCCGAAAAAGAAGAATGTGTCTACTCCATGAACATAAATTATGTACAGTCGGAACTGATTCTGGCCCCTACAAGTGGATGCCGGTTTCGGACTGAAACGAACAACACTAAGTATTTTTCAATTTCTAATTGTAAAAAACAGTCTTTAAATGATCAGGCTAATTTCTTACAGATCAAACCTCATGTTGGACAATATCATATCTATTGCCCGGAATCGAACCTGACGTTAGATGGAATAAATGGAAAATGCCCGGATCATGTGTGGACTATCCCAATGGATACCACGTTCAAAATTAACGATTTAAAATTTAACGGGTCCCAAATCAACAGAAGTTACAAAGAGACGCTGGACCATGTTGTGTCACTGAAAACCAACATGCACCTTCAAACAACTATCAACTGGAAATCGCTTATGACGGAACAAATTACTTCTACAGACCTACAGGAAATTCCCCCATACTATTCTCACGTGATGGAAAATTACTGGACTACCGGAGCAGCAATAATAATTATTTGCATTTTAACTCTCATTATTATAATAATGTATAAAAAACGTAAAAATGTTTCTGGTAGAATTTCTATTGTTGCAAGGCCTGTAAACTCTAACACGATCCAAATGGCTCAGTTAGAATAGTAATCTCATCATGATTGTTGTATTGTAGATAAATTAAAGATTAAGGGAAAGTGTGAGAATATGCAATCTTAAATTATGCTAAATGATGTTTTTAAATGGTAAAACAAAAGCTATTTTGAGAATAGGTATGAATTTACTATTTAATATAAATGTATTTACTTGAAATGTAATATATTGGACTTATACATGTTATTTAATAATATAGAATATTATGGAAACTGATGTAATGGAATTGGAATACTATTGCATGTAATATTAATGTAATTCAATATTATTGTATGCTATGGTATTATATTAGCATTAGTTGTATGTTAAATATGGTCAATATTATAATTGTAAAGATAACGTAAGTTATGGAGAACCCCCATATCTGCTAAGTTGGTACAATGTGGAAAGTTTCCACGTTCCAGGAACTGAGGGACTTCGTGGAAGCGCACATCCTCTCACACAGCTGACGCATTGGTCCACGCTCACAGATCTATATTTGGACTTCGACTTTTACCAAATTTTACTCGAATCAGTCCCTATATAAGAAGCGTCCCAGTGCACATTAAAGGCACTTACTAAAATTATCTCTCATAGGGTGTTACTCTGTCGGTTGGCCTATTGGTATTCTATATTGAATAAACTTTCCACATTATTTGTATTGTTATACAGTGTGTCTCAGTTTTGGTAGCATTTCATTTCTGTTATTTGTTTATCATCACAGTTTACGATCTCAAAACGTCAAGATAATAGGTTTTGGCATCGTTTTGATGACTAAAATCATTGTATTTTACGATCTCAAAACGTCGACAAAATTAGTTTTAGCATAGTTTTGATGACTAAACTTTTTTTTGTTCACGATCTCAAAACGTCCAGAAAATGAGTCTTGGCATTGGTTTGATGACTAATATTTTTTTTGCTCACGATCCTAAAACGTCGAGAAAATGAGTTTTGGCATGTTTTTGATGACCAATATTTTTGTTGTTCACGACTTTAAAACGTCGAGAAAATGAGTTTTGGCATGGTTTTGATGACCAAAATTTCTGTTGTTTACGATCTCGAAACGTCAAGATAATAGGTTTTGGCATGGTTATGATGACTAAAATTTTTGTTGTTTACGATCTCAAAACGTCGAGAAAATAAGTTTTGGCATGTTCTGTTAAACTAAATTTTTTTTAGTCGGGATCTCAAAACGTCGACCAAATAAGTTTTTTGGCATAGTTTTGATGACTAAACTTTTTTTTGTTCACGATCTCAAAACGTCCAGAAAATGAGTCCTGGCATTAGTTTGATGACTAATATTTTTTTTGCTCACAATCTTGAAACGTCGAGAAAATAAGTTTTAGAATGGTTTTGATGACCAAAATTTTTTTTTGTTCACGATCTCAAAACATCGAGAAAATGAGTTTTGGCATGTTTTTGATGACCAAAATTTTTGTTGTTCACGAGCTCAAAACGTCGAGAAAATAGGTTTTGGCATGGCTTTGATGACCAAATTTTTTTTGAAGACTTGACTATGCTTGACTTGACTTGACCTAACTTGACCTTACTTGGCTTGACCTAAATTAAAAACGACTATAACGTCGTAAAAATGAGTTTTGGCAGTTGTAATGACCGAAACGTTTTTTGACTTGACCTGACTTGACTTGACTTGACTAAACGTGACTTGACTTGACTTGACTGGACTTGACTTGAATTGACTTGACTTGACTTGACCTGACTTGACTTGACTTGACTTGACTTGACTTGACCTGACTTGACTTAAATTTAAAACGACTATTACGTCGTAAAAATGAGTTTTGGCAGTTTTGATGACCAAAACGTTTTTTGAAGACTTGACTATGCTTGACTTGACTTGACTTGACTTGACCTAACTTGACCTTATTTGGCTTGACCTAAATTAAAAACGACTATAACGTCGTAAAAATGAGTTTTGGCAGTTTAAATGACCAAAACGGTTTTTGACTTGACTTGACTTGACCTGACTTGACTTGACTTGACTTGACTTGACTTGACTTGACTAGACATACCTTGACTTGACTTGACTTGACTTGACTTGACCTAACTTGACCTTACTTGGCTTGACCTAAATTAAAAACGACTATAACGTCGTAAAAATGAGTTTTGGCAGTTTTAATGACCAAAACAGTTTTTAACTTGACTTGACTTGACTTGACTGGACTTGACTTGAATTGACTTGACTTGACTTGACCTGACTTGACTTGACTTGACTTGACTTGACTTGACTTGACATACCTTGACTTGACTTGACTTGACCTGACTTGACTTAAATTAAAAACAACTATAACGTTGTAAAAATGAGTTTTGGCAGTTTTAATGACCAAAACGGTTTTTGACTTGACTTGACTTAACTGGACTTGACTTGAATTGACTTGACTTGACCTGACTTGACTTGACTTGACTTGACTTGACTTGACTTGACATACCTTGACTTGACTTAAATTAAAAACGACTATAACGTCGTAAAAATGAGTTTTGGCAGTTTTGATAACCAAAACGTTTTTTGAAAACTTGACTATGCTTGACTTAACTTGACTTGACTTGACTTGACTTAACGTGACTTGACTTGACTTGACTTGACTTGCTCTTACTTGACTTGACTTAAATTAGAAACGACTATAACGTCGTAAAAATGAGTTTTGGCAGTTTTAATGACCAAAACGTTTTTTGAAAACTTGACTATGCTTGACTTGACTTGACTTGACTTGACTTGACTTGACTAAACGTGACTTTACTTGACTTGACTTGACTTGCTCTGACTTGACTTGACTTAAATTAAAAACGACTATAACGTCGTAAAAATGAGTTTTGGCAGTTTTAATGACCAAAACAGTTTTTGACTTTAACTGACTTGACTTGACTTGACTGGACTTGACTTGAATTGACTTGACTTGACTTGACCTGACTTGACTTGACTTGACTTGACTTGACTTGACCTGACTTGACTTAAATTTAAAACGACTATTACGTCGTAAAAATGAGTTTTGGCAGTTTTGATGACCAAAACGTTTTTTGAAGACTTGACTATGCTTGACTTGACTTGACTTGACTTGACCTAACTTGACCTTATTTGGCTTGACCTAAATTAAAAACGACTATAACGTCGTAAAAATGAGTTTTGGCAGTTTAAATGACCAAAACGGTTTTTGACTTGACTTGACTTGACCTGACTTGACTTGACTTGACTTGACTTGACTTGACTTGACTAGACATACCTTGACTTGACTTGACTTGACTTGACTTGACCTAACTTGACCTTACTTGGCTTGACCTAAATTAAAAACGACTATAACGTCGTAAAAATGAGTTTTGGCAGTTTTAATGACCAAAACAGTTTTTAACTTGACTTGACTTGACTTGACTGGACTTGACTTGAATTGACTTGACTTGACTTGACCTGACTTGACTTGACTTGACTTGACTTGACTTGACTTGACATACCTTGACTTGACTTGACTTGACCTGACTTGACTTAAATTAAAAACAACTATAACGTTGTAAAAATGAGTTTTGGCAGTTTTAATGACCAAAACGGTTTTTGACTTGACTTGACTTAACTGGACTTGACTTGAATTGACTTGACTTGACCTGACTTGACTTGACTTGACTTGACTTGACTTGACTTGACATACCTTGACTTGACTTAAATTAAAAACGACTATAACGTCGTAAAAATGAGTTTTGGCAGTTTTGATAACCAAAACGTTTTTTGAAAACTTGACTATGCTTGACTTAACTTGACTTGACTTGACTTGACTTAACGTGACTTGACTTGACTTGACTTGACTTGCTCTTACTTGACTTGACTTAAATTAGAAACGACTATAACGTCGTAAAAATGAGTTTTGGCAGTTTTAATGACCAAAACGTTTTTTGAAAACTTGACTATGCTTGACTTGACTTGACTTGACTTGACTTGACTTGACTAAACGTGACTTTACTTGACTTGACTTGACTTGCTCTGACTTGACTTGACTTAAATTAAAAACGACTATAACGTCGTAAAAATGAGTTTTGGCAGTTTTAATGACCAAAACAGTTTTTGACTTTAACTGACTTGACTTGACTTGACTAAACGTGACTTGACTTGACTTGACTTGACCTGACTTGACTTGACTTGACTTGACTTGACTTGACTTGACATACCTTGACTTGACTTGACTTGACTTGACCTGACTTGACTTAAATTAAAAACAACTATAACGTTGTAAAAATGAGTTTTGGCAGTTTTAATGACCAAAACGGTTTTTGACTTGACTTGACTTGACTTGACTGGACTTGACTTGAATTGACTTGACTTGACCTGACTTGACTTGACTTGACTTGACTTGACTTGACTTGACTTGACATACCTTGACTTGACTTGACTTGACTTGACTTGACCTGACTTGACTTAAATTAAAAACAACTATAACGTTGTAAAAATGAGTTTTGGCATAGTTCTGATGACCTAAACGTTTTTTGACTTGACTTGACATACCTTGACTTGACTTGACTTGACCTGACTTGACTTGACGTAAATTAAAAACGACTATAACGTCGTAAAAATGAGTTTTGGCAGTTTTAATAACCAAAACGTTTTTTGAAGACTTGACTATGCTTGACTTGACTTGACTTGACTTTACTTGACCTAACTTGACCATACTTGGCTTGACTTAAATTAAAAACGACTATAATGTCGTAAAAATGAGTTTTGGCAGTTTTAATGACCAAAACGTTTTTTGACTTTAACTGACTTGACTTGACTTGACTAAACGTGACTTGACTTGACTTGACTTGCTCTAACTTGACTTGACTTAAATTAAAAGCGACCATGACGTCGTAAAAATGAGTTTTGGCAGTTTTAATGACCAAAACGGTTTTTGACTTGACTTGACTTGACTTGACTTGACTTGACTGGACTTGACTTGAATTGACTTGACTTGACTTGACCTGACTTGACTTGACTTGACTAAACGTGACTTGACTTGACTTGACTTTACTTGACTTAAATTGACTTGACTTGACTTGACCTGACTTGACTTGACTTGACTTGACTTGACTTGACTTGACTTGACTTGACTTGACTTGACTTGACTTGACTTGATATACCTTGACTTGACATACCTTGACTTGACTTGACTTGACCTGACTTGACTTAAATTAAAAACAACTATAACGTTGTAAAAATGAGTTTTGGCAGTTTTAATGACCAAAACGGTTTTTGACTTGACTTGACTTGACTGGACTTGACTTGAATTGACTTGACTTGACCTGACTTGACTTGACTTGACTTGACTTGACTTGACTTGACTTGACATACCTTGACTTGACTTGACTTGACTTGACTTGACCTGACTTGACTTAAATTAAAAACAACTATAACGTTGTAAAAATGAGTTTTGGCATAGTTCTGATGACCTTAACGTTTTTTGACTTGACTTGACATACCTTGACTTGACTTGACTTGACCTGACTTGACTTGACTTAAATTAAAAACGACTTTAACGTCGTAAAAATGAGTTTTGGCAGTTTTGATAACCAATACATTTTTTGAAAACTTGACTATGCTTGACTTGACTTGACTTGACTTTACTTGACCTAACTTGACCTTACTTGGCTTGACTTAAATTAAAAACGACTATAACGTCGTAAAAATGAGTTTTGGCAGTTTTAATGACCAAAACAGTTTTTGACTTTAACTGACTTGACTTGACTTGACTAAACGTGACTTGACTTGACTTGACTTGCTCTAACTTGACTTGACTTAAATTAAAAGCGACCATGACGTCGTAAAAATGAGTTTTGGCAGTTTTAATGACCAAAACGGTTTTTAACTTGACTTGACTTGACTTGACTTGACTTGACTGGACTTGACTTGAATTGACTTGACTTGACTTGACCTGACTTGACTTGACTTGACTAAACGTGACTTGACTTGACTTGACTTTACTTGACTTAAATTGACTTGACTTGACTTGACCTGACTTGACTTGACTTGACTTGACTTGACTTGAGATGACTTGGTATACCTTGACTTGACTTGACTTGACTTGACTTGACTAGACTTGACTTAAATTGACTTGAATTGACTGTACCTGACTTGACTTGACTTGACTTAACGTGACTTGACTTGACTTGACTTGACTTGACTTGACTTAACGTGACTTGACTTGACTTGACTTGACTTGCTCTGACTTGACTTGACTTAAATTAGAAACGACTATAACGTCGTAAAAATGAGTTTTGGCAGTTTTAATTACCAAAACGTTTTTTGAAAACTTGACTATGCTTGACTTAACTTGACTTGACTTGACTTGACTTAACGTGACTTGACTTGACTTGACTTGCTCTGACTTGACTTGACTTAAATTAGAAACGACTATAACGTCGTAAAAACGAGTTTTGGCAGTTTTAATGACCAAAACGTTTTTTGAAAACTTGACTATGCTTGACTTGACTTGACTTGACTTGACTTGACTAAACGTGACTTTACTTGACTTGACTTGACTTGACTTGCTCTGACTTGACTTGACTTAAATTAAAAACGACTATAACGTCGTAAAAATGAGTTTTGGCAGTTTTAATGACCAAAACAGTTTTTGACTTTAACTGACTTGACTTGACTTGACTAAACGTGACTTGACTTGACTTGACTTGACCTGACTTGACTTGACTTGACTTGACTTGACTTGACTTGACTTGACATACCTTGACTTGACTTGACTTGACTTGACCTGACTTGACTTAAATTAAAAACAACTATAACGTTGTAAAAATGAGTTTTGGCAGTTTTAATGACCAAAACGGTTTTTGACTTGACTTGACTTGACTTGACTGGACTTGACTTGAATTGACTTGACTTGACCTGACTTGACTTGACTTGACTTGACATACCTTGACTTGACTTGACTTGACTTGACCTGACTTGACTTAAATTAAAAACAACTATAACGTTGTAAAAATGAGTTTTGGCATAGTTCTGATGACCTAAACGTTTTTTGACTTGACTTGACATACCTTGACTTGACTTGACTTGACCTGACTTGACTTGACTTAAATTAAAAACGACTATAACGTCGTAAAAGAGAGTTTTGGCAGTTTTAATAACCAAAACGTTTTTTGAAGACTTGACTATGCTTGACTTGACTTGACTTGACTTTACTTGACCTAACTTGACCATACTTGGCTTGACTTAAATTAAAAACGACTATAATGTCGTAAAAATGAGTTTTGGCAGTTTTAATGACCAAAACGTTTTTTGACTTTAACTGACTTGACTTGACTTGACTAAACGTGACTTGACTTGACTTGACTTGCTCTAACTTGACTTGACTTAAATTAAAAGCGACCATGACGTCGTAAAAATGAGTTTTGGCAGTTTTAATGACCAAAACGGTTTTTGACTTGACTTGACTTGACTTGACTTGACTTGACTGGACTTGACTTGAATTGACTTGACTTGACTTGACCTGACTTGACTTGACTTGACTAAACGTGACTTGACTTGACTTGACTTTACTTGACTTAAATTGACTTGATTTGACTTGACCTGACTTGACTTGACTTGACTTGACTTGACTTGACTTGACTTGACTTGACTTGACTTGATATACCTTGACTTGACTTGACTTGACTTAAATTGACTTGACTTGACTTGACCTGACTTGACGTGACTTGACTTGACTGGACTTGACTTGAATTGACTTGACTTGACTTGACCTGACTTGACTTGACTTGACTTGACTCGACTTGACTTGACTTGACTAGACATACCTTGACTTGACTTGACTTGACTTGACTTGACCTAACTTGACCTTACTTGGCTTGACCTAAGTTAAAAACGATTATAACGTAGTAAAAATGAGTTTTGGCAGTTTTAATGACCAAAACAGTTTTTAACTTAACTTGACTTGACTTGACTGGACTTGACTTGAATTGACTTGACTTAACTTGACCTGACTTGACTTGACTTGACTTGACTTGACTTGACTTGACTTGACATACCTTGACTTGACTTGACTTGACCTGACTTGACTTAAATTAAAAACAAATATAACGTTGTAAAAATGAGTTTTGGCAGTTTTAATGACCAAAACGGTTTTTGACTTGACTTGACTTGACTGGACTTGACTTGAATTGACTTGACTTGACCTGACTTGACTTGACTTGACTTGACTTGACTTGACTTGACTTGACATACCTTGACTTGACTTGACTTGACTTGACTTGACTTGACCTGACTTGACTTAAATTAAAAACAACTATAACGTTGTAAAAATGAGTTTTGGCATAGTTCTGATGACCTAAACGTTTTTTGACTTGACTTGACATACCTTGACTTGACTTGACTTGACCTGACTTGACTTGACTTAAATTAAAAACGACTATAACGTCGTAAAAATGAGTTTTGGCAGTTTTGATAACCAATACATTTTTTGAAAACTTGACTATGCTTGACTTGACTTGACTTGACTTTACTTGACCTAACTTGACCTTACTTGGCTTGACTTAAATTAAAAACGACTATAACGTCGTAAAAATGAGTTTTGGCAGTTTTAATGACCAAAACAGTTTTTGACTTTAACTGACTTGACTTGACTTGACTAAACGTGACTTGACTTGACTTGACTTGCTCTAACTTGACTTGACTTAAATTAAAAGCGACCATGACGTCGTAAAAATGAGTTTTGGCAGTTTTAATGACCAAAACGGTTTTTAACTTGACTTGACTTGACTTGACTTGACTTGACTTGACTTGAATTGACTTGACTTGACTTGACCTGACTTGACTTGACTTGACTAAACGTGACTTGACTTGACTTGACTTTACTTGACTTAAATTGACTTGACTTGACTTGACCTGACTTGACTTGACTTGACTTGACTTGACTTGAGATGACTTGGTATACCTTGACTTGACTTGACTTGACTTGACTTGACTAGAGTTGACTTAAATTGACTTGAATTGACTGTACCTGACTTGACTTGACTTGACTTAACGTGACTTGACTTGACTTGACTTGACTTGACTTGACTTAACGTGACTTGACTTGACTTGACTTGACTTGCTCTGACTTGACTTGACTTAAATTAGAAACGACTATAACGTCGTAAAAATGAGTTTTGGCAGTTTTAATTACCAAAACGTTTTTTGAAAACTTGACTATGCTTGACTTAACTTGACTTGACTTGACTTGACTTAACGTGACTTGACTTGACTTGACTTGACTTGCTCTGACTTGACTTGACTTAAATTAGAAACGACTATAACGTCGTAAAAACGAGTTTTGGCAGTTTTAATGACCAAAACGTTTTTTGAAAACTTGACTATGCTTGACTTGACTTGACTTGACTTGACTTGACTAAACGTGACTTTACTTGACTTGACTTGACTTGACTTGCTCTGACTTGACTTGACTTAAATTAAAAACGACTATAACGTCGTAAAAATGAGTTTTGGCAGTTTTAATGACCAAAACAGTTTTTGACTTTAACTGACTTGACTTGACTTGACTAAACGTGACTTGACTTGACTTGACTTGACCTGACTTGACTTGACTTGACTTGACTTGACTTGACTTGACTTGACTTGACATACCTTGACTTGACTTGACTTGACCTGACTTGACTTAAATTAAAAACAACTATAACGTTGTAAAAATGAGTTTTGGCAGTTTTAATGACCAAAACGGTTTTTGACTTGACTTGACTTGACTTGACTGGACTTGACTTGAATTGACTTGACTTGACCTGACTTGACTTGACTTGACTTGACTTGACTTGACTTGACTTGACTTGACATACCTTGACTTGACTTGACTTGACTTGACTGGACCTGACTTGACTTAAATTAAAAACAACTATAACGTTGTAAAAATGAGTTTTGGCATAGTTCTGATGACCTAAACGTTTTTTGACTTGACTTGACATACCTTGACTTGACTTGACTTGACCTGACTTGACTTGACTTAAATTAAAAACGACTATAACGTCGTAAAAATGAGTTTTGGCAGTTTTGATAACCAAAACGTTTTTTGAAGACTTGACTATGCTTGACTTGACTTGACTTGACTTGACTTGACCTAACTTGACCATACTTGGCTTGACTTAAATTAAAAACGACTATAATGTCGTAAAAATGAGTTTTGGCAGTTTTAATAACCAAAACGTTTTTTGACTTTAACTGACTTGACTTGACTTGACTAAACGTGACTTGACTTGACTTGACTTGCTCTAACTTGACTTGACTTAAATTAAAAGCGACCATGACGTCGTAAAAATGAGTTTTGGCAGTTTTAATGACCAAAACGGTTTTTGACTTGACTTGACTTGACTTGACTTGACTGGACTTGACTTGAATTGACTTGACTTGACTTGACCTGACTTGACTTGACTTGACTAAACGTGACTTGACTTGACTTGACTTTACTTGACTTAAATTGACTTGACTTGACTTGACCTGACTTGACTTGACTTGACTTGACTTGACTTGACTTGACTTGACTTGACTTGACTTGACTTGACTTGACTTGACTTGACTTGATATACCTTGACTTGACTTGACTGGACTTGACTTAAATTGACTTGAATTGACTGTACCTGACTTGACTTGACTTGACTTAACGTGACTTGACTTGACTTGACTTGACTTGACTTGACTTAACGTGACTTGACTTGACTTGACTTGACTTGCTCTGACTTGACTTGACTTAAATTAGAAACGACTATAACGTCGTAAAAATGAGTTTTGGCAGTTTTAATTACCAAAACGTTTTTTAAAAACTTGACTATGCTTGACTTGACTTGACTTGACTTGACTTGACTAAACGTGACTTCACTTGACTTGACTTGACTTGACTTGCTCTGACTTGACTTGACTTAAATTAAAAACGACCATAACGTCGTAAAAATGAGTTTTGGCAGTTTTAATGACCAAAACAGTTTTTGACTTGACTTGACTTGACTGGACTTGACTTGAATTGACTTGACTTAACTTGACCTGACTTGACTTGACTTGACTTGACTTGACTTGACTTGACTTGACTTGACATACCTTGACTTGACTTGACTTGACTTGACATGACTTGACTTAAATTAAAAACAACTATAACGTTGTAAAAATGAGTTTTGGCAGTTTTAATGACCAAAACGGTTTTTGACTTGACTTGACTTGACTGGACTTGACTTGAATTGACTTGACTTGACTTGACCTGACTTGACTTGACTTGACTTGACTTGACTTGACTTGACATACCTTGACTTGACTTGACTTGACTTGACTTGACTTGACCTGACTTGACTTAAATTAAAAACAACTATAACGTTGTAAAAATGAGTTTTGGCATAGTTCTGATGACCTAAACTTTTTTTGACTTGACTTGACATACCTCGACTTGACTTGACCTGACTTGACTTGACTTAAATTAAAAACGACTATAACGTCGTAATAATGAGTTTTGGCAGTTTTGATAACCAAAACGTTTTTTGAAGACTTGACTATGCTTGACTTGACTTGACTTGACTTTACTTGACCTAACTTGACCTTACTTGGCTTGACTTAAATTAAAAACGACTATAACGTCGTAAAAATGAGTTTTGGCAGTTTTAATGACCAAAACATTTTTTGAATTTAACTGACTTGACTTGACTTGACTAAACGTGACTTGACTTGACTTAAATTAAAAGCGACCATAACGTCGTAAAAATGAGTTTTGGCAGTTTTAATGACCAAAACGGTTTTTGACTTGACTTGACTTGACTTGACTTGACTGGACTTGACTTGAATTGACTTGACTTGACCTGACTTGACTTGACTTGACTGGACTTGACTTGACTTGACTTGACTTGACATACCTTGACTTGACTTGACTTGACTTGACTTGACTGGACTTGACTTAAATTGACTTGAATTGACTGTACCTGACTTGACTTGACTTGACTTAACGTGACTTGACTTGACTTTACTTGACTTAAATTGACTTGACTTGACCTGACTTGACTTGACTTGACTTGACTTGACTTGACTTGACATACCTTGACTTGACTTGACTTGACTTGACTTGACTGGACTTGACTTAAATTGACTTGAATTGACTGTACCTGACTTGACTTGACTTGACTTAACGTGACTTGACTTGACTTGACTTGACTTGACTTAACGTGACTTGACTTGACTTGACTTGACTTGCTCTGACTTGACTTGACTTAAATTAGAAACGACTATAACGTCGTAAAAATGAGTTTTGGCAGTTTTAATGACCAAAACGTTTTTTGAAAACTTGACTATGCTTGACTTGACTTGACTTGACTTGACCTAACTTGACCTTACTTGGCTTGACTTAAATTAAAAACGACTATAACGTCGTAAAAATGAGTTTTGGCAGTTTTAATGACCAAAACGTTTTTTGAAAACTTGACTATGCTTGACTTGACTTGACCTAACTTGACCTTACTTGGCTTGACTTAAATTAAAAACGACTATAACGTCGTAAAAATGAGTTTTGGCAGTTTTAATGACTAAAACGTTTTTTGACTTGACCTGACTTGACTTGACTTGACTAAACGTGACTTGACTTGACTTGACCAGACTTGACTTGAATTGACTTGACTTGACTTGACCTGACTTGACTTGACTTGACTTGACTTGACATACCTTGACTTGACTTGGCTTAACTTGACCTGACTTGACTTTACTTAAATTGAAAACGACTTTAACTTTCTAAAAATGAATTTTGGCAGTTTTAATGACCAAAACGTTTTTCGACTTGACTTGAATTGACTTGACTCGACTTGACTGGACTTGACTTGACTTGACTTGACTTGACTTGACTTGACTTGACTTGACCTGACTTGACTTAAATTAAAAACAACTATAACGTCGTAAAAATGAGTTTTGGCATAGTTTGGATGACCAAAACGTTTTTTGACTTGACTTGACTTGACTTGACTTGACCTGGCTTGACTTGACTTGACTTAACGTACCTTGAATTGACTTGACTTGACCTGACTTGACTTGACTTAAATTAAAACGACTATATTGTCGTAAAAATGAGTTTTGGCAGTTTTGATGACCAAAACGTTTTTTTAAGACTTGACTATGCTTGACTTGACTTGAATTGACTTGACCTTACTTGACCTTACTTGGCTTGACTTAAATTAAAAACGACTATAACGTCGTAAAAATGAGTTTTGGCAGTTTTAATGACCAAAACGTTTTTTGACTTTAACTGACTTGACTTGACTTGACTAAACGTGACTTGACTTGACTTGACTTGCTCTAACTTGACTTGACCTAAATTAAAAGCAACCATAACGTCGTAAAAATGAGTTTTGGCAGTTTTAATGACCAAAACGGTTTTTGACTTGACTTGACTTGACTTGACTGGACTTGACTTGAATTGACTTGACTTGACTTGACCTGACTTGACTTGACTTGACTAAACGTGACTTGACTTGACTTGACTTTACTTGACTTAAATTGACTTGACTTGACCTGACTTGACTTGACTTGACTTGACTTGACTTGACATACCTTGACTTGACTTGACTTGACTTGACTGGACTTGACTTAAATTGACTTAAATTGACTGTACCTGACTTGACTTGACTTTACTTAACGTGACTTGACTTGACTTGACTTGACTTGACTTAACGTGACTTGACTTGACTTGACTTGCTCTGACTTGACTTGACTTAAATTAGAAACGACTATAACGTCGTAAAAATGAGTTTTGGCAGTTTTGATGACCAAAACGTTTTTTTAAGACTTGACTATGCTTGACTTGACTTGAATTGACTTGACCTAACTTGACCTTACTTGGCTTGACTTAAATTAAAAACGACTATAACGTCGTAAAAATGAGTTAAAAAGTTAATGACCAAAACGTTTTTTGACTTTAACTGACCTGACTTGACTTGACTAAACGTGACTTGACTTGACTTGACTTGCTCTAACTTGACTTGACCTAAATTAAAAGCAACCATAACGTCGTAAAAATGAGTTTTGGCAGTTTTAATGACCAAAACGGTTTTTGACTTGACTTGACTTGACTTGACTGGACTTGACTTGAATTGACTTGACTTGACTTGACCTGACTTGACTTGACTTGACTAAACGTGACTTGACTTGACTTGACTTTACTTGACTTAAATTGACTTGACTTGACCTGACTTGACTTGACTTGACTTGACTTGACTTGACTTGACATACCTTGACTTGACTTGACTTGACTTGACTGGACTTGACTTAAATTGACTTGAATTGACTGTACCTGACTTGACTTGACTTTACTTAACGTGACTTGACTTGACTTGACTTGACTTGACTTGACTTAACGTGACTTGACTTGACTTGACTTGCTCTGACTTGACTTGACTTAAATTAGAAACGACTATAACGTCGTAAAAATGAGTTTTGGCAGTTTTGATGACCAAAACGTTTTTTTAAGACTTGACTATGCTTGACTTGACTTGAATTGACTTGACCTAACTTGACCTTACTTGGCTTGACTTAAATTAAAAACGACTATAACGTCGTAAAAATGAGTTTTGGCAGTTTTAATGACCAAAACGTTTTTTGACTTTAACTGACTTGACTTGACTTGACTAAACGTGACTTGACTTGACTTGACTTGCTCTAACTTGACTTGACTTAAATTAAAAGCAACCATAACGTCGTAAAAATGAGTTTTGGCAGTTTTAATCACCAAAACGGTTTTTGACTTGACTTGACTTGACTTGACTGGACTTGACTTGAATTGACTTGACTTGACTTGACCTGACTTGACTTGACTTGACTAAACGTGACTTGACTTGACTTGACTTTACTTGACTTAAATTGACTTGACTTGACTTGACCTGACTTGACTTGACTTGACTTGACTTGACATACCTTGACTTGACTTGACTTGACTTGACTTGACTGGACTTGACTTAAATTGACTTGAATTGACTGTACCTGACTTGACTTTACTTAACGTGACTTGACTTGACTTGACTTGACTTGACTTGACTTGACCTGACTTGACTTAAATTAAAAACAACTATAACGTCGTAAAAATGAGTTTTGGCATAGTTTGGATGACCAAAACGTTTTTTGACTTGACTTGACTTGACTTGACTTGACCTGGCTTGACTTGACTTGACTTAACGTACCTTGAATTGACTTGACTTGACCTGACTTGACTTGACTTAAATTAAAACGACTATATTGTTGTAATAATGAGTTTTGGCAGTTTTGATAACCAAAACGTTTTTTGAAGACTTGACTATGCTTGACTTGACTTGACTTGACTTTACTTGACCTAACTTGACCTTACTTGGCTTGACTTAAATTAAAACGACTATAACGTCGTAAAAATGAGTTTTGGCAGTTTTAATGACCAAAACATTTTTTGAATTTAACTGACTTGACTTGACTTGACTAAACGTGACTTGACTTGACTTAAATTAAAAGCGACCATAACGTCGTAAAAATGAGTTTTGGCAGTTTTAATGACCAAAACGGTTTTTGACTTGACTTGACTTGACTTGACTTGACTGGACTTGACTTGAATTGACTTGACTTGACCTGACTTGACTTGACTTGACTGGACTTGACTTGACTTGACTTGACTTGACATACCTTGACTTGACTTGACTTGACTTGACTGGACTTGACTTAAATTGACTTGAATTGACTGTACCTGACTTGACTTGACTTGACTTAACGTGACTTGACTTGACTTTACTTGACTTAAATTGACTTGACTTGACTTGACCTGACTTGACTTGACTTGACTTGACTTGACTTGACTTGACTTGACATACCTTGACTTGACTTGACTTGACTTGACTTGACTTGACTTGACTTGACTTGACTGGACTTGACTTAAATTGACTTGAATTGACTGTACCTGACTTGACTTGACTTGACTTAACGTGACTTGACTTGACTTCACTTGACTTAAATTGACTTGACTTGACTTGACCTGACTTGACTTGACTTGACTTGACTTGACTTGACTTGACTTGACTTGACATACCTTGACTTGACTTGACTTGACTTGACTGGACTTGACTTAAATTGACTTGAATTGACTGTACCTGACTTGACTTGACTTGACTTAACGTGACTTGACTTGACTTGACTTGACTTGACTTGACTTAACGTGACTTGACTTGACTTGACTTGACTTGACTTGACTTGCTCTGACTTGACTTGACTTAAATTAGAAACGACTATAACGTCGTAAAAATGAGTTTTGGCAGTTTTAATGACCAAAACGTTTTTTGAAAACTTGACTATGCTTGACTTGACTTGACTTGACTTGACCTAACTTGACCTTACTTGGCTTGACTTAAATTAAAAACGACTATAACGTCGTAAAAATGAGTTTTGGCAGTTTTAATGACCAAAACGTTTTTTGAAAACTTGACTATGCTTGACTTGACTTGACCTAACTTGACCTTACTTGGCTTGACTTAAATTAAAAACGACTATAACGTCGTAAAAATGAGTTTTGGCAGTTTTAATGACCAAAACGTTTTTTGACTTGACCTGACTTGACTTGACTTGACTAAACGTGACTTGACTTGACTTGACCAGACTTGACTTGAATTGACTTGACTTGACTTGACCTGACTTGACTTGACTTGACTTGACTTGACATACCTTGACTTGACTTGGCTTAACTTGACCTGACTTGACTTTACTTAAATTGAAAACGACTTTAACTTTGTAAAAATGAGTTTTGGCAGTTTTAATGACCAAAACGTTTTTCGACTTGACTTGACTTGACTTGACTCGACTTGACTGGACTTGACTTGACTTGATTTGACTTGACTTGACTTGACTTGACCTGACTTGACTTAAATTAAAAACAACTATAACGTCGTAAAAATGAGTTTTGGCATAGTTTGGATGATAAAAACGTTTTTTGACTTGACTTGACTTGACTTGACTTGACCTGGCTTGACTTGACTTGACTTAACGTACCTTGAATTGACTTGACTTGACCTGACTTGACTTGACTTAAATTAAAACGACTATATTGTCGTAAAAATGAGTTTTGGCAGTTTTGATGACCAAAACGTTTTTTGAAGACTTGACTATGCTTGACTTGACTTGAATTGACTTGACCTTACTTGACCTTACTTGGCTTGACTTAAATTAAAAACGACTATAACGTCGTAAAAATAAGTTTTGGCAGTTTTAATGACCAAAACGTTTTTTGACTTTAACTGACTTGACTTGACTTGACTAAACGTGACTTGACTTGACTTGACTTGCTCTAACTTGACTTGACCTAAATTAAAAGCAACCATAACGTCGTAAAAATGAGTTTTGGCAGTTTTAATGACCAAAACGGTTTTTGACTTGACTTGACTTGACTTGACTGGACTTGACTTGAATTGACTTGACTTGACTTGACCTGACTTGACTTGACTTGACTAAACGTGACTTGACTTGACTTGACTTTACTTGACTTAAATTGACTTGACTTGACTTGACCTGACTTGACTTGACTTGACTTGACTTGACATACCTTGACTTGACTTGACTTGACTTGACTGGACTTGACTTAAATTGACTTGAATTGACTGTACCTGACTTGACTTGACTTTACTTAACGTGACTTGACTTGACTTGACTTGACTTGACTTAACGTGACTTGACTTGACTTGACTTGCTCTGACTTGACTTGACTTAAATTAGAAACGACTATAACGTCGTAAAAATGAGTTTTGGCAGTTTTGATGACCAAAACGTTTTTTTAAGACTTGACTATGCTTGACTTGACTTGAATTGACTTGACCTAACTTGACCTTACTTGGCTTGACTTAAATTAAAAACGACTATAACGTCGTAAAAATGAGTTTTGGCAGTTTTAATGACCAAAACGTTTTTTGACTTTAACTGACTTGACTTGACTTGACTAAACGTGACTTGACTTGACTTGACTTGCTCTAACTTGACTTGACTTAAATTAAAAGCAACCATAACGTCGTAAAAATGAGTTTTGGCAGTTTTAATCACCAAAACGGTTTTTGACTTGACTTGACTTGACTTGACTGGACTTGACTTGAATTGACTTGACTTGACTTGACCTGACTTGACTTGACTTGACTAAACGTGACTTGACTTGACTTGACTTTACTTGACTTAAATTGACTTGACTTGACTTGACCTGACTTGACTTGACTTGACTTGACTTGACATACCTTGACTTGACTTGACTTGACTTGACTTGACTGGACTTGACTTAAATTGACTTGAATTGACTGTACCTGACTTGACTTGACTTTACTTAACGTGACTTGACTTGACTTGACTTGACTTGACTTGACTTGACCTGACTTGACTTAAATTAAAAACAACTATAACGTCGTAAAAATGAGTTTTGGCATAGTTTGGATGACCAAAACGTTTTTTGACTTGACTTGACTTGACTTGACTTGACCTGGCTTGACTTGACTTGACTTAACGTACCTTGAATTGAGTTGACTTGACCTGACTTGACTTGACTTAAATTAAAACGACTATATTGTCGTAAAAATGAGTTTTGGCAGTTTTGATGACCAAAACGTTTTTTTAAGACTTGACTATGCTTGACTTGACTTGAATTGACTTGACCTAACTTGACCTTACTTGGCTTGACTTAAATTAAAAACGACTATAACGTCGTAAAAATGAGTTTTGGCAGTTTTAATGACCAAAACGTTTTTTGACTTTAACTGACTTGACTTGACTTGACTAAACGTGACTTGACTTGACTTGACTTGACTTGCTCTAACTTGACTTGACCTAAATTAAAAGCAACCATAACGTCGTAAAAATGAGTTTTGGCAGTTTTAATGACCAAAACGGTTTTTGACCTGACTTGACTTGACTTGACTGGACTTGACTTGAATTGACTTGACTTGACTTGACCTGACTTGACTTGACTTGACTAAACGTGACTTGACTTGACTTGACTTTACTTGACTTAAATTGACTTGACTTGACTTGACCTGACTTGACTTGACTTGACTTGACTTGACTTGACATACCTTGACTTGACTTGACTTGACTTGACTTGACTTGACTGGACTTGACTTAAATTGACTTGAATTGACTGTACCTGACTTGACTTGACTTTACTTAACGTGACTTGACTTGACTTGACTTGACTTGACTTGACTTAACGTGACTTGACTTGACTTGACTTGCTCTGACTTGACTTGACTTAAATTAGAAACGACTATAACGTCGTAAAAATGAGTTTTGGCAGTTTTGATGACCAAAACGTTTTTTTAAGACTTGACTATGCTTGACTTGACTTGAATTGACTTGACCTAACTTGACCTTACTTGGCTTGACTTAAATTAAAAACGACTATAACGTCGTAAAAATGAGTTTTGGCAGTTTTAATGACCAAAACGTTTTTTGACTTTAACTGACTTGACTTGACTTGACTAAACGTGACTTGACTTGACTTGACTTGCTCTAACTTGACTTGACTTAAATTAAAAGCAACCATAACGTCGTAAAAATGAGTTTTGGCAGTTTTAATCACCAAAACGGTTTTTGACTTGACTTGACTTGACTTGACTGGACTTGACTTGAATTGACTTGACTTGACTTGACCTGACTTGACTTGACTTGACTAAACGTGACTTGACTTGACTTGACTTTACTTGACTTAAATTGACTTGACTTGACTTGACCTGACTTGACTTGACTTGACTTGACTTGACTTGACATACCTTGACTTGACTTGACTTGACTTGACTTGACTTGACTGAACTTGACTTAAATTGACTTGAATTGACTGTACCTGACTTGACTTGACTTTACTTAACGTGACTTGACTTGACTTGACTTGACTTGACTTAACGTGACTTGACGTGACTTCACTTGACTTGACTTGACTTGACCTAAATTAAAAACGACTATAACGTCGTAAAAATGAGTTTTGGCAGTTTTAATGACCGAAACAGTTTTTGACTTGACTTGACTTGACTGGACCTGACTTGAATTGACTTGACTTGACTTGACCTGACTTGACTTGACTTGACTTGACTTGACTTGACTTGACATACCTTGACTTGACTTGACTTGACTTGACTTGACTTGACCTGACTTGACTTAAATTAAAAACAACTATAACGTTGTAAAAATGAGTTTTGGCAGTTTTAATGACCAAAACGGTTTTAGACTTGACTTGACTTGACTTGACTTGACTTGAATTGACTTGACTTGACTTGACCTGACTTGACTTGACTTGACTTGACTTGACTTGACATACCTTGACTTGACTTGACTTGACTTGAACTGACTTGACTGAAATTAAAAACGACTATAACGTCGTAAAAATGAGTTTTGGCAGTTTTAATGACCAAAACGTTTTTTGACTTGACCTGACTTGACTTGACTTGACTAAACGTGACTTGACTTGACTTGACCAGACTTGACTTGAATTGACTTGACTTGACTTGACCTGACTTGACTTGACTTGACTTGACTTGACATACCTTGACTTGACTTGGCTTAACTTGACCTGACTTGACTTTACTTAAATTGAAAACGACTTTAACTTTGTAAAAATGAATTTTGGCAGTTTTAATGACCAAAACGTTTTTCGACTTGACTTGACTTGACTTGACTCGACTTGACTGGACTTGACTTGACTTGACTTGACTTGACTTGACTTGACCTGACTTGACTTAAATTAAAAACAACTATAACGTCGTAAAAATGAGTTTTGGCATAGTTTGGATGACCAAAACGTTTTTTGACTTGACTTGACTTGACTTGACTTGACCTGGCTTGACTTGACTTGACTTAACGTACCTTGAATTGACTTGACTTGACCTGACTTGACTTGACTTAAATTAAAACGACTATATTGTCGTAAAAATGAGATTTGGCAGTTTTGATTACCAAAACGTTTTTTTAAGACTTGACTATGCTTGACTTGACTTGAATTGACTTGACCTAACTTGACCTTACTTGGCTTGACTTAAATTAAAAACGACTATAACGTCGTAAAAATGAGTTTTGGCAGTTTTAATGACCAAAACGTTTTTTGACTTTAACTGACTTGACTTGACTTGACTAAACGTGACTTGACTTGACTTGACTTGCTCTAACTTGACTTGACCTAAATTAAAAGCAACCATAACGTCGTAAAAATGAGTTTTGGCAGTTTTAATGACCAAAACGGTTTTTGACTTGACTTGACTTGACTTGACTGGACTTGACTTGAATTGACTTGACTTGACTTGACCTGACTTGACTTGACTTGACTAAACGTGACTTGACTTGACTTGACTTTACTTGACTTAAATTGACTTGACTTGACTTGACCTGACTTGACTTGACTTGACTTGACTTGACTTGACTTGACATACCTTGACTTGACTTGACTTGACTTGACTTGACTTGACTGGACTTGACTTAAATTGACTTGAATTGACTGTACCTGACTTGACTTGACTTTACTTAACGTGACTTGACTTGACTTGACTTGACTTGACTTAACGTGACTTGACTTGACTTGACTTGCTCTGACTTGACTTGACTTAAATTAGAAACGACTATAACGTCGTAAAAATGAGTTTTGGCAGTTTTGATGACCAAAACGTTTTTTTAAGACTTGACTATGCTTGACTTGACTTGAATTGACTTGACCTAACTTGACCTTACTTGGCTTGACTTAAATTAAAAACGACTATAACGTCGTAAAAATGAGTTTTGGCAGTTTTAATGACCAAAACGTTTTTTGACTTTAACTGACTTGACTTGACTTGACTAAACGTGACTTGACTTGACTTGACTTGCTCTAACTTGACTTGACTTAAATTAAAAGCAACCATAACGTCGTAAAAATGAGTTTTGGCAGTTTTAATCACCAAAACGGTTTTTGACTTGACTTGACTTGACTTGACTGGACATGACTTGAATTGACTTGACTTGACTTGACCTGACTTGACTTGACTTGACTAAACGTGACTTGACTTGACTTGACTTTACTTGACTTAAATTGACTTGACTTGACTTGACCTGACTTGACTTGACTTGACTTGACTTGACTTGACATACCTTGACTTGACTTGACTTGACTTGACTTGACTGGACTTGACTTAAATTGACTTGAATTGACTGTACCTGACTTGACTTGACTTTACTTAACGTGACTTGACTTGACTTGACTTGACTTGACTTAACGTGACTTGACGTGACTTCACTTGACTTGACTTGACTTGACCTAAATTAAAAACGACTATAACGTCGTAAAAATGAGTTTTGGCAGTTTTAATGACCGAAACAGTTTTTGACTTGACTTGACTTGACTGGACCTGACTTGAATTGACTTGACTTGACTTGACCTGACTTGACTTGACTTGACTTGACTTGACTTGACATACCTTGACTTGACTTGACTTGACTTGACTTGACCTGACTTGACTTAAATTAAAAACAACTATAACGTTGTAAAAATGAGTTTTGGCAGTTTTAATGACCAAAACGGTTTTTGACTTGACTTGACTTGACTTGACTTGACTTGACTTAAATTGACTTGACTTGACTTGACCTGACTTGACTTGACTTGACTTGACTTGACTTGACTTGACATACCTTGACTTGACTTGACTTGACTTGAACTGACTTGACTGAAATTAAAAACGACTATAACGTCGTAAAAATGAGTTTTGGCAGTTTTGATAACCAAAACGTTTATTGAAGACTTGACTATGCTTGACTTGACTTGACTTGAATAAACGTGACTTGACTTGTTTTGACTGGACTTGACTTGAATTGACTTGACTTAACTTGACCTGACTTGACTTGACTTGACTTGACTTGACTTGACTTGACTTGACTTGACATACCTTGACTTGACTTTACTTGACCTGACCTGACTTAAATTTAAAACGACTATTACGTCGTAAAAATGAGTTTTGGCTTAGTTTTGATGACCAAAACGTTTTTTGACTTGACTTGACTTGGCTTGAATAAACGTGACTTGACTTGTTTTGACTGGACTTGACTTGAATTGACTTGACTTGACTTGACCTGACTTGACTGGACTTGACTTGACTTGACTTGACTTGACTTGACTTGACATACCTTGACTTAACTTGACTTGACTTGACTTGACTTGACCTGACTTGACTTAAATTTAAAACGACTATTACGTCGTAAAAATGAGTTTTGGCTTAGTTTTGATGACCAAAACGTTTTTTGACTTGACTTGACTTGACCTGACTTGGCTTAACTTGACCTGAGTTGACTTTACTTAAATTGAAAACGACTTTAATCATGTAAAAATGAGTTTTGGCAGTTTTAATGACCAAAACGTTTTTCGACTTGACTTGACTTGACTGGACTTGACTTGACTTGACTTGACTTGACCTGACTTGACTTAAGTTAAAAACAACTATAACGTCGTAAAAATGAGTTTTGGCATAGTTTTGATGACAAAAACGTTTTTTGACTTGACTTGACATACCTTGACATAACTTGAGTTGACTTGACCTGGCTTGACTTGACTTGACATACCTTGACTTGACCTAACTTGACCTTACTTGGCTTGACTTAAATTAAAAACGACTATAACGTCGTAAAAATGAGTTTTGGCAGTTTTAATGACCAAAACGTTTTTTGACTTTACCTGACTTTACTTGACTAAACGTGACTTGACTTGACTTGACTTGCTCTGACTTGACTTGACTTAAATTAAAAACGACCATAACGTCGTAAAAATGAGTTTTGGCAGTTTTAATGACCAAAACGGTTTTTGACTTGACTTGACTTGACTTGACTTGACTTGACTGGACTTGACTTGAATTGACTTGACTTGACTTGACCTGACTTGACTTGACTTGACTGGACTTGACTTGAATTGACTTGACCTAACTTGACCTTACTTGGCTTGACCTAAATTAAAAACGACTATAACGTCGTAAAAATGAGTTTTAACAGTTTTAATGACCAAAACGTTCTTTGACTTTACCTAACTTGACTTGACTTGACTTAACGTGACTTGACTTTACTTGACTTGACTTGACTTGACTTGCTCTGACTTGACTTGACTTGCTCTGACTTGACTTGACTTAAATTAAAAACGACTATAACGTCGTAAAATGAGTTTTGGCAGTTTTAATGACCAAAACGGTTTTTGACTTGACTTAACTTGACTTGACTTGACTTGACTTGACTGGACTTGAATTGACTTGACTTGACATACCTTGACTTGACTTGACTCGACTGGACTTGACTTAAATTGACTTGAATTGACTTGACCTGACTTGACTTGACTTGATATTAAAACGAGTATGACGTCGTAAAGATGAGTTTTGGCATAGTTTGGATGACCAAAACGTTTTTTGACTTGACTCGACTTAACTTGACCTGCGCTGACTTGACTTGACTTAAATTAAAAACGACTATAACGTCGTAAAATGAGTTTTGGCAGTTTTAATGACCAAAACGGTTTTTGATTTGACTTAACTTGACTTGACTTGAACTGACTTGACTAGACTTGACTTGAATTGACTTGACTTGACTTGACCTGACTTGACTTAACTTGACTTGACTTAACGTGACTTGACTTGACTTGACTTGACCTGCGCTGACTTGACTTGACTTAAATTAAAAACGACTATAACGTCGTAAAATGAGTTTTGGCAGTTTTAATGACCAAAACGGTTTTTGATTTGACTTAACTTGACTTGACTTGAACTGACTTGACTAGACTTGACTTGAATTGACTTGACTTGACTTGACCTGACTTGACTTAACTTGACTTGACTTGACTTGACATACCTTGACTTGACTTGACTCGTCTGGACTTGACTTAAATTGACTTGAATTGACTTGACCTGACTTGACTTGACTTGAATTAAAAACGACTATAACGTCGTAAAAATGTGTTTTGGCAATTTTGATGACCAAAACGGTTTTTGACTTGACTTGACTTGACTTGACTGGACTTGACTTGAATTGACTTGACTTGACTCGACCTGACTTGACTTGACTTGACTAAACGTGACTTGACTTGACTTGACTGGACTTGACTTGAATTGACTTAACTTGACTTGACCTGACTTGACTTAACTTGACTTGACTTGACTTGACATACCTTGACTTGACTTGACTTGACTGGACTGGACTTGACTTAAATTGACTTGAATTGACTTGACCTGACTTGACTTGACTTGAATTTAAAACGACTATAACGTCGTAAAAATGAGTTTTGGCATAGTTTTGATGACCAAAACGTTTTTTGACTTGACTCGACTTAACTTGACTTGACTAAACTTGACTTGAACTGACTTGACTGAAATTAAAAACGACTATAACGTCGTAAAAATGAGTTTTGGCAGTTTTGATGACCAAAACGTTTTTTGAAGACTTGACTATGCTTGACTTGACTTGACTTGACTTGACCTAACTTGACCTTACTTGGCTTGACCTAAATTAAAAACGACTATAACGTCGTAAAAATGAGTTTTAACAGTTTTAATGACCAAAACGTTCTTTGACTTTACCTAACTTGACTTGACTTGACTTAACGTGACTTGACTTGACTTGACTTGACTTGACTTAACTTGCTCTGACTTGACTTGACTTAAATTAAAAACGACTATAACGTCGTAAAATGAGTTTTGGCAGTTTTAATGACCAAAACGGTTTTTGACTTGACTTAACTTGACTTGACTTGACTTGACTTGACTGGACTTGAATTGACTTGACTTGACATGACTTGACTTGACTTGACTTGACTTCACTTGACTTGACATACCTTGACTTGACTTGACTTGACCTGACTTGACTTGAAATAAAAACAACTATAACGTCGTAAAAATGAGTTTTGGCATAGTTTTGATGACCAAAACGTTTTTTGACTTGACTTGACTTGACTAAACTTGACTTGAACTGACTTGACTTGACTTAAATTAAAAACGACTATAACGTCGTAAAAATGTGTTTTGGCAATTTTGATGACCAAAACGGTTTTTAAAGACTTCACTATGCTTGACTTGACTTGACTTGACCTAACTTGACCTTACTTGGCTTGACCTAAATTAAAAACGACTATAACGTCGTAAAAATGAGTTTTGGCAGTTTTAATGACCGAAACGTTTTTTGACTTGACCTGACTTGACTTGACTTGACTGGACTTGACTTGAATTGACTTGACTTGACCTGACTTGACTTGACTTGACATACCTTGACTTGACTTGACTTGATTTGACCTGACTTGAATTAAATTAAAAGCGACTACAACGTCGTAAAAATGAGTTTTGGCAGTTTTAATGACCAAAACGTTTTTTGACTTGACCTGACTTGACTTGACCTGACTAAACGTTTTTTGTTTACGACCTCAAAACGTTAAGAAAATAAGTTTTGGCATGGTTTTGATGACCACACTTTTTTTTGTTTACGACCTCAAAACCTTGAAAAAAATAGGTTTTGGCATGGTTATAATGACCAAATTTTTTGTTGTTTACTATTTTAAAACGTCGAGAAAATAAGTTTTGGAATTGTTTTGATGACCTAAATTTTTTTCGGGATCTCAAAACGTCAAAAAAATAAGTTTTGGCATGGTTTTAATGACCATTTTTTTTGTTCACGACCTCAATACGTCGACAAAATGAGTTTTGGCATGGTTTTGAACACCAAAACTTTTGATGTTTACGATCTCAAAACGTCGACAAAATAGGTTTTTGTATGGCTTTGATGACCAAAATTTTTGTTGTTTACGATCTCAAAACGTCGAGAAAATGAGTTTTCGAATGCTTCTGATGACCTAAATTTTTTTTAGTCGGGATCTTAAAACGTCGAGAAAATTAGTTTTGGCATGGTTTTGATGACCAAATTTTTTTTTGTTCACGGTCTCAAAACTTCAAGATAATAAGTTTTGGCATGGTTTTGATGACCAAAATTTCTGTTGTTTACGATCTCAAAACGTCAAAAAAATAAGTTTTAAAATGGTTTTGATGACCAAAATTTTTGTTGTTTGCGATCTCAAAACGTCGAGAAAATAAGTTTTGGCATGGTTTTGATACCTAAAATTTTTTTGTTCACGACCTCAAAACGTCGAGAAAATAGGTTTAAGTATAGCTTTGATTACTGAAATTTTTGTTGTTTAGAATCTCAAAACGTCGAGAAAATAAGTTTTGGAATGGCTTTGATGACCTACAATTTTTTTAGTTTGGATCTCAAAACGTCGAGAAAATAGGTTTTGGCATAGATTTGATGACCAAAATTTTTTTTTACGACCTCAAAACGTCGCTGAATGACTTGTGGGATGGTTTTAATGACCAAATTTTTTTTTTGTTCACGTCTCAAAACTTCACAAAGATAAGTTTTGGGATGGTTTTGATGACCACAATTTCTGTTGTTTACGATCTCAAAACGTCGAGAAAATAAGTTTTGGAATGATTGTGATAACCAAAATTGTTTTTGTTTACGATCTCAAAACGTCGAGAAAATAAGTTTTGGAATGATTGTGATAACCAAAATTGTTTTTGTTTACGATCTCAAAACGTCGAGAAAATAAGTTTTAGCATGGTTTTGATGACCACAATTTCTTGTTTACGACCTCAAAACCTCGGAAATAAATAAGTTTTGGCATGGTTTTGATGACTAAAATTTTTGTTGTTCACGATCTTAAAACGTCGACAAAATAAGTTTTAGCATGGTTTTGATAACCAAAATTTTTTTTGTTTACGACCTCAAAACGTCAAGAAAATAAGTTTTGGCATGGTTTTGATGACCAAAATTTTTTTTACGACCTCAAAACGTCGCTAAATGAGTTGTGGCATGGTTTTGATGACCAAAATTTTTTTTGTTTACGATCTTAAAACGTCAAGAAAATAAGTTTCGGCATGGTTTTGATGACCACACTTATTTTTGTTCACGACCTCAAAACCTCGAAAAAAAATAAGTTTTGGCATGGTTATAATGACCAAATTTTTTGTTGTTTACGATTTTTAAACGTCGAGAAAAAAAGTTTTGGAATGGTTTGGATGACCTAAATTTTTTTCGGGATCTCAAAACGTCGGGAAAATAAGTTTTGGCATGGTTTTGATGACCATTTTTTTTGTTTACGACCTCAATACGTCGACAAAATGAGTTTTGGCATGGTTTTGATGACCACACCTGTTTTTGTTCACGACCTCAAAACCTCGAAAAAAAATAAGTTTTAGCATGGTTATAATGACCAAATTTTTTGTTTACGATTTTAAAACGTCAAAAAAAAAAGTTTTTGCATGGTTTTGATGACCAAAATTTTTTTTGTTCACGACCTCAATACGTCGACAAAATGAGTTTTGGCATGGTTTTGAAGACCAAAACTTTTGTTGTTTACGATCTCAAAACGTCGAGAAAATAGGTTTTAGTATAGCTTTGATTACCGAAATTTTTGTTGTTTGCGATCTCAAAACGTCGAGAAAATAAGTTTTGGCATGGTTTTGATGATTAAAATTTTTTTGTTCACGACCTCAAAACGTCGAGAAAATAGGTTTTAGTATAGCTTTGATTACCGAAATTTTTGTTGTTTACAATCTCAAAACGTCGAGAAAATAAGTTTTGGCATGGTTTTGATGACCAAAATTTTTTTGTTCACGATCTTAAAACGTCAAAAAAATGAGTTTTGATGTTTTTGATGACATAAATTTTTTTTAGTCGGGATCTCAAAACGTCAAGAAAATAAGTATTGGCATAGTTTTGATGACTAAAATTTTTTTTACGACCTCAAAACGTCGCTAAATGAGTTGTGGCATGGTTTTGATGACCAAAATTTTTGTTGTTTACGATCTTAAAACGTCAAGAAAATAAGTTTCGGCATGGTTTTGATGACCACACTTATTTTTGTTCACGACCTCAAAACCTCGAAAAAATATAAGTTTTGGCATGGTTATAATGACCAAATTTTTTGTTGTTTACGATTTTTAAACGTCGAGAAAATTAGTTTTGGAATGGTTTGGATGACCTAAATTTTTTTCGGGATCTCAAAACGTCGAGAAAATAAGTTTTGGCATGGTGTTGATGACCATTTTTTTTTGTTTACGACCTCAATACGTCGACAAAATGAGTTTTGGCATGGTTTTGATGACCACACCTGTTTTTGTTCACGACCTCCAAACCTCGAAAAAAATCAAGTTTTAGCATGGTTATAATGACCAAATTTTTTGTTTACGATTTCAAAACGTCGAGAAAATAAGTTTTTGCATGGTTTTGATGACCAAAATATTTTTTGTTCACGACCTCAATACGTCGACAAAATGAGTTTTGGCATGGTTTTGAGGACCAAAACTTTTGTTGTTTACGATCTCAAAACGTCGAGAAAATAGGTTTTAGTATAGCTTTGATTACCGAAATTTTTGTTGTTTACAATCTCAAAACGTCGAGAAAATAAGTTTTGGAATGATTGTGATAACCAAAATTGTTTTTGTTTACGATCTCAAAACGTCGAGAAAATAAGTTTTAGCATGGTTTTGATGACCACAATTTCTTGTTTACGACCTTAAAACCTCGGAAATAAATAAGTTTTGGCATGGTTTTGATGACTAAAATTTTTGTTGTTCACGATCTTAAAACGTCGACAAAATAAGTTTTAGCATGGTTTTGATAACCAAAATTTTTTTTGTTTACGACCTCAAAACGTCAAGAAAATAAGTTTTGGCATGGTTTTGATGACCAAAATTTTTTTGTTCACGATCTCAAAACGTCGAAAAAATGAGTTTTGATATGTTTCTGATGACATAAATTTTTTTTAGTCGGGATCTCAAAACGTCAAGAAAATAAGTATTGGCATAGTTTTGATGACCAAAATTTTTTTTGTTTACGATCTTAAAACGTCAAGAAAATATGTTTCGGCATGGTTTTGATGACCACACTTATTTTTGTTCACGACCTCAAAACCTCGAAAAAAAATAAGTTTTGGCATGGTTATAATGACCAAATTTTTTGTTGTTTACGATTTTTAAACGTCGAGAAAATAAGTTTTGGAATGGTTTGGATGACCAAAATTTTTTTTGTTCACGACCTCAATACGTCGACAAAATGAGTTTTGGCATGGTTTTGAAGACCAAAACTTTTGTTGTTTACGATCTCAAAACGTCGAGAAAATAGGTTTTAGTATAGCTTTGATTACCGAAATTTTTGTTGTTTGCGATCTCAAAACGTCGAGAAAATAAGTTTTGGCATGGTTTTGATGATTAAAATTTTTTTGTTCACGACCTCAAAACGTCGAGAAAATAGGTTTTAGTATAGCTTTGATTACCGAAATTTTTGTTGTTTACAATCTCAAAACGTCGAGAAAATAAGTTTTGGCATGGTTTTGATGACCAAAATTTTTTTGTTCACGATCTCAAAACGTCGAAAAAATGAGTTTTGATGTTTTTGATGACATAAATTTTTTTTAGTCGGGATCTTAAAACGTCAAGAAAATAAGTATTGGCATAGTTTTGATGACTAAAATTTTTTTTACGACCTCAAAACGTCGCTAAATGAGTTGTGGCATGGTTTTGATGACCAAAATTTTTGTTGTTTACGATCTTAAAACGTCAAGAAAATAAGTTTCGGCATGGTTTTGATGACCACACTTATTTTTGTTCACGACCTCAAAACCTCGAAAAAAAATAAGTTTTGGCATGGTTATAATGACCAAATTTTTTGTTGTTTACGATTTTTAAACGTCGAGAAAATTAGTTTTGGAATGGTTTGGATGACCTAAATTTTTTTCGGGATCTCAAAACGTCGAGAAAATAAGTTTTGGCATGGTGTTGATGACCATTTTTTTTTGTTTACGACCTCAATACGTCGACAAAATGAGTTTTGGCATGGTTTTGATGACCACACCTGTTTTTGTTCACGACCTCCAAACCTCGAAAAAAATCAAGTTTTAGCATAGTTATAATGACCAAATTTTTTGTTTACGATTTTAAAACGTCGAGAAAATAAGTTTTTGCATGGTTTTGATGACCAAAATATTTTTTGTTCACGACCTCAATACGTCGACAAAATGAGTTTTGGCATGGTTTTGAGGACCAAAACTTTTGTTGTTTACGATCTCAAAACGTCGAGAAAATAGGTTTTAGTATAGCTTTGATTACCGAAATTTTTGTTGTTTACAATCTCAAAACGTCGACAAAATAAGTTTTAGCATGGTTTTGATAACCAAAATTTTTTTTGTTTACGACCTCAAAACGTCAAGAAAATAAGTTTTGGCATGGTTTTGATGACCAAAATTTTTTTGTTCACGATCTCAAAACGTCGAAAAAATGAGTTTTGATATGTTTCTGATGACATAAATTTTTTTTAGTCGGGATCTCAAAACGTCAAGAAAATAGGTATTGGCATAGTTTTGATGACCAAAATTTTTTTTGTTTACGATCTTAAAACGTCAAGAAAATATGTTTCGGCATGGTTTTGATGACCACACTTATTTTTGTTCACGACCTCAAAACCTCGAAAAAAAATAAGTTTTGGCATGGTTATAATGACCAAATTTTTTGTTGTTTACGATTTTTAAACGTCGAGAAAATAAGTTTTGGAATGGTTTGGATGACCAAAATTTTTTTTGTTCACGACCTCAATACGTCGACAAAATGAGTTTTGGCATGGTTTTGAAGACCAAAACTTTTGTTGTTTACGATCTCAAAACGTCGTCAAAATAGGTTTTAGTATGGTTTTGATGACCAAAATTTTTGTTGTTTGCGATCTCAAAACGTCGAGAAAATAAGTTTTGGCATGGTTTTGATGATTAAAATTTTTTTGTTCACGACCTCAAAACGTCGAGAAAATAGGTTTTAGTATAGCTTTGATTACCGAAATTTTTGTTGTTTACAATCTCAAAACGTCGAGAAAATAAGTTTTGGCATGGTTTTGATGACCAAAATTTTTTTGTTCACGATCTCAAAACGTCGAAAAAATGAGTTTTGATATGTTTCTGATGACATAAATTTTTTTTAGTCGGGATCTCAAAACGTCAAGAAAATAAGTATTGGCATAGTTTTGATGACTAAAATTTTTTTTACGACCTCAAAACGTCGCTAAATGAGTTGTGGCATGGTTTTGATGACCAAAATTTTTTTTGTTTACGATCTTAAAACGTTAAGAAAATAAGTTTTGGCATCGTTTTGATGACCACACTTATTTTTGTTCACGACCTCTAAACCTCGAAAAAAAATAAGTTTTGGCATGGTTATAATGACCAAATTTTTTGTTGTTTACGATTTTTAAACGTCGAGAAAATTAGTTTTGGAATGGTTTGGATGACCTAAATTTTTTTCGGGATCTCAAAACGTCGAGAAAATAAGTTTTGGCATGGTGTTGATGACTATTTTTTTTGTTTACAACCTCAATACGTCGACAAAATGAGTTTTGGCATGGTTTTGATGACCACACCTGTTTTTGTTCACGACCTCCAAACCTCGAAAAAAATCAAGTTTTAGCATGGTTATAATGACCAAATTTTTTGTTTACGATTTTAAAACGTCGAGAAAATAAGTTTTTGCATGGTTTTGATGACCAAAATATTTTTTGTTCACGACCTCAATACGTCGACAAAATGAGTTTTGGCATGGTTTTGAAGACCAAAACTTTTGTTGTTTACGATCTCAAAACGTCGAGAAAATAGGTTTTAGTATAGCTTTGATTACCGAAATTTTTGTTGTTTACAATCTCAAAACGTCGAGAAAATAAGTTTTGGAATGATTGTGATAACCAAAATTGTTTTTGTTTACGATCTCAAAACGTCGAGAAAATAGGTTTTAGCATGGTTTTGATGACCACAATTTCTTGTTTACGACCTTAAAACGTCGACAAAATAAGTTTTAGCATGGTTTTGATAACCAAAATTTTTTTTGTTTACGACCTCAAAACGTCAAGAAAATAAGTTTTGGCATGGTTATAATGACCAAATTTTTTGTTGTTTACGATTTTTAAACGTCGAGAAAATTAGTTTTGGAATGGTGTGGATGACCTAAATTTTTTTCGGGATCTCAAAACGTCGAGAAAATAAGTTTTGGCATGGTGTTGATGACCATTTTTTTTGTTTACAACCTCAATACGTCGACAAAATGAGTTTTGGCATGGTTTTGATGACCACACCTGTTTTTGTTCACGACCTCCAAACCTCGAAAAAAATCAAGTTTTAGCATGGTTATAATGACCAAATTTTTTGTTTACGATTTTAAAACGTCGAGAAAATAAGTTTTTGCATGGTTTTGATGACCAAAATATTTTTTGTTCACGACCTCAATACGTCGACAAAATGAGTTTTGGCATGGTTTTGAAGACCAAAACTTTTGTTGTTTACGATCTCAAAACGTCGAGAAAATAGGTTTTAGTATAGCTTTGATTACCGAAATTTTTGTTGTTTACAATCTCAAAACGTCGAGAAAATAAGTTTTGGAATGATTGTGATAACCAAAATTGTTTTTGTTTACGATCTCAAAACGTCGAGAAAATAGGTTTTAGCATGGTTTTGATGACCACAATTTCTTGTTTACGACCTTAAAACGTCGACAAAATAAGTTTTAGCATGGTTTTGATAACCAAAATTTTTTTTGTTTACGACCTCAAAACGTCAAGAAAATAAGTTTTGGCATGGTTTTGATGACCAAAATTTTTTTGTTCACGATCTCAAAACGTCGAAAAAATGAGTTTTGATGTTTCTGATGACATAAATTTTTTTTAGTGGGGATCTCAAAACGTCAAGAAAATAAGTATTGGCATAGTTTTGATGACCAAAATTTTTTTTGTTTACGATCTTAAAACGTCAAGAAAATAAGTTTCGGCATGGTTTTGATGACCACACTTATTTTTGTTCACGACCTCAAAACCTCGAAAAAAAATAAGTTTTGGCATGGTTATAATGACCAAATTTTTTGTTGTTGACGATTTTTAAACGTCGAGAAAATAAGTTTTGGAATGGTTTGGATGACCTAAATTTTTTTCGGGATCTCAAAACGTCGAGAAAATAAGTTTTGGCATGGTTTTGATGACCATTTTTTTTGTTTACGACCTCAATACGTCGACAAAATGAGTTTTGGCATGGTTTTGATGACCACACCTGTTTTTGTTCACGACAGCAAAACCTCGAAAAAAAATAAGTTTTAGCATGGTTATAATGACCAAATTTTTTGTTTACGATTTTAAAACGTCGAGAAAATAGGTTTTTGCATGGTTTTGATGACCAAAATTTTTTTTGTTCACGACCTCAATACGTCGACAAAATGAGTTTTGGCATGGTTTTGAAGACCAAAACTTTTGTTGTTTACGATCTCAAAACGTCGTCAATTTAGGTTTTAGTATGGTTTTGATGACCAAAATTTTTGTTGTTTGCGATCTCAAAACGTCGAGAAAATAAGTTTTGGCATGGTTTTGATGATTAAAATTTTTTTGTTCACGACCTCAAAACGTCGAGAAAATAGGTTTTAGTATAGCTTTGATTACCGAAATTTTTGTTGTTTACAATCTCAAAACGTCGAGAAAATAAGTTTTGGCATGGTTTTGATGACCAAAATTTTTTTGTTCACGATCTCAAAACGTCGAAAAAATGAGTTTTGATATGTTTCTGATGACATGAATTTTTTTTAGTCGGGATCTCAAAACGTCAAGAAAATAAGTATTGGCATAGTTTTGATGACTAAAATTTTTTTTACGACCTCAAAACGTCGCTAAATGAGTTGTGGCATGGTTTTGATGACCAAAATTTTTTTTGTTTACGATCTTAAAACGTCAAGAAAATAAGTTTCGGCATGGTTTTGATGACCACACTTATTTTTGTTCACGACCTCAAAACCTCGAAAAAAAATAAGTTTTGGCATGGTTGTAATGACCAAATTTTTTGTTGTTTACGATTTTTAAACGTCGAGAAAATAAGTTTTGGAATGGTTTGGATGACCTAAATTTTTTTCGGGATCTCAAAACGTCGAGAAAATAAGTTTTGGCATGGTTTTGATGACCATTTTTTTTGTTTACGACCTCAATACGTCGACAAAATGAGTTTTGGCATGGTTTTGATGACCACACCTGTTTTTGTTCACGACCTCAAAACCTCGAAAAAAAATAAGTTTTAGCATGGTTATAATGACCAAATTTTTTGTTTACGATTTTAAAACGTCGAGAAAATAAGTTTTTGCATGGTTTTGATGACCAAAATTTTTTTTGTTCACGACCTCAATACGTCGACAAAATGATTTTTGGCATGGTTTTGAAGACCAAAACTTTTGTTGTTTACGATCTCAAAACGTCGTCAAAATAGGTTTAAGTATGGTTTTGATGACCAAAATTTTTGTTGTTTGCGATCTCAAAACGTCGAGAAAATAGGTTTTAGTATAGCTTTGATTACCGAAATTTTTGTTGTTTACAATCTCAAAACGTCGAGAAAATAAGTTTTGGAATGGTTTCGATGACCTAAATTTTTTTTAGTCGGGATCTCAAAACGTCGAGAAAATAAGTTTTGGCAGTTTTGATGACCAAAATTTTTTTTTGCGACCTCAAAACGTCGCCTAATGAGTTTTGGCATGGTTTTGATGACCAAAATTCTTTTGTTCACGATCTTCAAACGTCAAGAAAATAGGTTTTGGAATGGCTTTGATGACCTACAATTTTTTTAGTTTGGATCTTAAAACGTCGAGAAAATAGGTTTTGGCATAGATTTGATGACAAAAATTTTTTTTTACGACCTCAAAACGTCGCTGAATGACTTGTGGGATGGTTTGAATGACCAAATTTTTTTTTTGTTCACGTCTCAAAACTTCACAAAGATAAGTTTTGGGATGGTTTTGATGACCACAATTTCTGTTGTTTACGATCTCAAAACGTCGAGAAAATAAGTTATGGCATGATTGTGATAACCAAAATTGTTTTTGTTTACGATCTCAAAACGTCGAGAAAATAAGTTTTAGCATGGTTTTGATGACCACAATTTCTTGTTTACGACCTTAAAACCTCGGAAATAAATAAGTTTTGGCATGGTTTTGATGACTAAAATTTTTGTTGTTCACGATCTTAAAACGTCGACAAAATAATCTTTAGCATGGTTTTGATAACCAAAATTTTTTTGTTCACGATCTCAAAACGTCGAAAAAATGAGTTTTGATGTTTCTGATGACATAAATTTTTTTTAGTCGGGATCTCAAAACGTCAAGAAAATAAGTATTGGCATAGTTTTGATGACCAAAATTTTTTTTGTTTACGATCCAAAACCTCGAAAAAAAATAAGTTTTGGCATGGTTGTAATGACCAAATTTTTTGTTGTTTACGATTTTTAAACGTCGAGAAAATAAGTTTTGGAATGGTTTGGATGACCTAAATTTTTTTCGGGATCTCAAAACGTCGAGAAAATAAGTTTTGGCATGGTTTTGATGACCATTTTTTTTGTTTACGACCTCAATACGTCGACAAAATGAGTTTTGGCATGGTTTTGATGACCACACCTGTTTTTGTTCACGACCTCAAAACCTCGAAAAAAAATAAGTTTTAGCATGGTTATAATGACCAAATTTTTTGTTTACGATTTTAAAACGTCGAGAAAATAGGTTTTTGCATGGTTTTGATGACCAAAATTTTTTTTGTTCACGACCTCAATACGTCGACAAAATGAGTTTTGGCATGGTTTTGAAGACCAAAACTTTTGTTGTTTACGATCTCAAAACGTCGTCAATTTAGGTTTTAGTATGGTTTTGATGACCAAAATTTTTGTTGTTTGCGATCTCAAAACGTCGAGAAAATAAGTTTTTGCATGGTTTTGATGACCAAAATTTTTTTTGTTCACGACCTCAATACGTCGACAAAATGAGTTTTGGCATGGTTTTGAAGACCAAAACTTTTGTTGTTTACGATCTCAAAACGTCGTCAAAATAGGTTTTAGTATGGTTTTGATGACCAAAATTTTTGTTGTTTGCGATCTCAAAACGTCGAGAAAATAAGTTTTGGCATGGTTTTGATGATTAAAATTTTTTTGTTCACGACCTCAAAACGTCGAGAAAATAGGTTTTAGTATAGCTTTGATTACCGAAATTTTTGTTGTTTACAATCTCAAAACGTCGAGAAAATAAGTTTTGGCATGGTTTTGATGACCAAAATTTTTTTGTTCACGATCTCAAAACGTCGAAAAAATGAGTTTTGATATGTTTCTGATGACAAATTTTTTTTAGTCGGGATCTCAAAACGTCAAGAAAATAAGTATTGGCATAGTTTTGATGACTAAAATTTTTTTTACGACCTCAAAACTTCGCTAAATGAGTTGTGGCATGGTTTTGATGACCAAAATTTTTTTTGTTTACGATCTTAAAACGTCAAGAAAATAAGTTTCGGCATGGTTTTGATGACCACACTTATTTTTGTTCACGACCTCAAAACCTCGAAAAAAAATAAGTTTTGGCATGGTTGTAATGACCAAATTTTTTGTTGTTTACGATTTTTAAACGTCGAGAAAATAAGTTTTGGAATGGTTTGGATGACCTAAATTTTTTTCGGGATCTCAAAACGTCGAGAAAATAAGTTTTGGCATGGTTTTGATGACCATTTTTTTTGTTTACGACCTCAATACGTCGACAAAATGAGTTTTGGCATGGTTTTGATGACCACACCTGTTTTTGTTCACGACCTCAAAACCTCGAAAAAAAATAAGTTTTAGCATGGTTATAATGACCAAATTTTTTGTTTACGATTTTAAAACGTCGAGAAAATAAGTTTTTGCATGGTTTTGATGACCAAAATTTTTTTTGTTCACGACCTCAATACGTCGACAAAATGAGTTTTGGCATGGTTTTGAAGACCAAAACTTTTGTTGTTTACGATCTGAAAACGTCGTCAAAATAGGTTTTAGTATGGTTTTGATGATTAAAATTTTTGTTGTTTGCGATCTCAAAACGTCGAGAAAATAGGTTTTAGTATAGCTTTGATTACCGAAATTTTTGTTGTTTACAATCTCAAAACGTCGAGAAAATAAGTTTTGGCATGGTTTTGATGACCAAAATTTTTTTGTTCACGATCTCAAAACGTCGAAAAAATGAGTTTTGATATGTTTCTGATGACATGAATTTTTTTTAGTCGGGATCTCAAAACGTCAAGAAAATAAGTATTGGCATAGTTTTGATGACTAAAATTTTTTTTACGACCTCAAAACGTCGCTAAATGAGTTGTGGCATGGTTTTGATGACCAAAATTTTTTTTGTTTACGATCTTAAAACGTCAAGAAAATAAGTTTCGGCATGGTTTTGATGACCACACTTATTTTTGTTCACGACCTCAAAACCTCGAAAAAAAATAAGTTTTGGCATGGTTGTAATGACCAAATTTTTTGTTGTTTACGATTTTTAAACGTCGAGAAAATAAGTTTTGGAATGGTTTGGATGACCTAAATTTTTTTCGGGATCTCAAAACGTCGAGAAAATAAGTTTTGGCATGGTTTTGATGACCATTTTTTTTGTTTACGACCTCAATACGTCGACAAAATGAGTTTTGGCATGGTTTTGATGACCACACCTGTTTTTGTTCACGACCTCAAAACCTCGAAAAAAAATAAGTTTTAGCATGGTTATAATGACCAAATTTTTTGTTTACGATTTTAAAACGTCGAGAAAATAAGTTTTTGCATGGTTTTGATGACCAAAATTTTTTTTGTTCACGACCTCAATACGTCGACAAAATGATTTTTGGCATGGTTTTGAAGACCAAAACTTTTGTTGTTTACGATCTCAAAACGTCGTCAAAATAGGTTTAAGTATGGTTTTGATGACCAAAATTTTTGTTGTTTGCGATCTCAAAACGTCGAGAAAATAGGTTTTAGTATAGCTTTGATTACCGAAATTTTTGTTGTTTACAATCTCAAAACGTCGAGAAAATAAGTTTTGGAATGGTTTCGATGACCTAAATTTTTTTTAGTCGGGATCTCAAAACGTCGAGAAAATAAGTTTTGGCAGTTTTGATGACCAAAATTTTTTTTTGCGACCTCAAAACGTCGCCTAATGAGTTTTGGCATGGTTTTGATGACCAAAATTCTTTTGTTCACGATCTTCAAACGTCAAGAAAATAGGTTTTGGAATGGCTTTGATGACCTACAATTTTTTTAGTTTGGATCTTAAAACGTCGAGAAAATAGGTTTTGGCATAGATTTGATGACAAAAATTTTTTTTTACGACCTCAAAACGTCGCTGAATGACTTGTGGGATGGTTTGAATGACCAAATTTTTTTTTTGTTCACGTCTCAAAACTTCACAAAGATAAGTTTTGGGATGGTTTTGATGACCACAATTTCTGTTGTTTACGATCTCAAAACGTCGAGAAAATAAGTTATGGCATGATTGTGATAACCAAAATTGTTTTTGTTTACGATCTCAAAACGTCGAGAAAATAAGTTTTAGCATGGTTTTGATGACCACAATTTCTTGTTTACGACCTTAAAACCTCGGAAATAAATAAGTTTTGGCATGGTTTTGATGACTAAAATTTTTGTTGTTCACGATCTTAAAACGTCGACAAAATAAGTTTTAGCATGGTTTTGATAACCAAAATTTTTTTGTTCACGATCTCAAAACGTCGAAAAAATGAGTTTTGATGTTTCTGATGACATAAATTTTTTTTAGTCGGGATCTCAAAACGTCAAGAAAATAAGTATTGGCATAGTTTTGATGACCAAAATTTTTTTTGTTTACGATCCAAAACCTCGAAAAAAAATAAGTTTTGGCATGGTTGTAATGACCAAATTTTTTGTTGTTTACGATTTTTAAACGTCGAGAAAATAAGTTTTGGAATGGTTTGGATGACCTAAATTTTTTTCGGGATCTCAAAACGTCGAGAAAATAAGTTTTGGCATGGTTTTGATGACCATTTTTTTTGTTTACGACCTCAATACGTCGACAAAATGAGTTTTGGCATGGTTTTGATGACCACACCTGTTTTTGTTCACGACCTCAAAACCTCGAAAAAAAATAAGTTTTAGCATGGTTATAATGACCAAATTTTTTGTTTACGATTTTAAAACGTCGAGAAAATAGGTTTTTGCATGGTTTTGATGACCAAAATTTTTTTTGTTCACGACCTCAATACGTCGACAAAATGAGTTTTGGCATGGTTTTGAAGACCAAAACTTTTGTTGTTTACGATCTCAAAACGTCGTCAATTTAGGTTTTAGTATGGTTTTGATGACCAAAATTTTTGTTGTTTGCGATCTCAAAACGTCGAGAAAATAAGTTTTTGCATGGTTTTGATGACCAAAATTTTTTTTGTTCACGACCTCAATACGTCGACAAAATGAGTTTTGGCATGGTTTTGAAGACCAAAACTTTTGTTGTTTACGATCTCAAAACGTCGTCAAAATAGGTTTTAGTATGGTTTTGATGACCAAAATTTTTGTTGTTTGCGATCTCAAAACGTCGAGAAAATAAGTTTTGGCATGGTTTTGATGATTAAAATTTTTTTGTTCACGACCTCAAAACGTCGAGAAAATAGGTTTTAGTATAGCTTTGATTACCGAAATTTTTGTTGTTTACAATCTCAAAACGTCGAGAAAATAAGTTTTGGCATGGTTTTGATGACCAAAATTTTTTTGTTCACGATCTCAAAACGTCGAAAAAATGAGTTTTGATATGTTTCTGATGACAAATTTTTTTTAGTCGGGATCTCAAAACGTCAAGAAAATAAGTATTGGCATAGTTTTGATGACTAAAATTTTTTTTACGACCTCAAAACTTCGCTAAATGAGTTGTGGCATGGTTTTGATGACCAAAATTTTTTTTGTTTACGATCTTAAAACGTCAAGAAAATAAGTTTCGGCATGGTTTTGATGACCACACTTATTTTTGTTCACGACCTCAAAACCTCGAAAAAAAATAAGTTTTGGCATGGTTGTAATGACCAAATTTTTTGTTGTTTACGATTTTTAAACGTCGAGAAAATAAGTTTTGGAATGGTTTGGATGACCTAAATTTTTTTCGGGATCTCAAAACGTCGAGAAAATAAGTTTTGGCATGGTTTTGATGACCATTTTTTTTGTTTACGACCTCAATACGTCGACAAAATGAGTTTTGGCATGGTTTTGATGACCACACCTGTTTTTGTTCACGACCTCAAAACCTCGAAAAAAAATAAGTTTTAGCATGGTTATAATGACCAAATTTTTTGTTTACGATTTTAAAACGTCGAGAAAATAAGTTTTTGCATGGTTTTGATGACCAAAATTTTTTTTGTTCACGACCTCAATACGTCGACAAAATGAGTTTTGGCATGGTTTTGAAGACCAAAACTTTTGTTGTTTACGATCTGAAAACGTCGTCAAAATAGGTTTTAGTATGGTTTTGATGACCAAAATTTTTGTTGTTTGCGATCTCAAAACGTCGAGAAAATAGGTTTTAGTATAGCTTTGATTACCGAAATTTTTGTTGTTTACAATCTCAAAACGTCGAGAAAATAGGTTTTGGCATAGATTTGATGACCAATATTTTTTTTTACGACCTCAAAACGTCGCTGAATGACTTGTGGGATGGTTTTAATGACCAAATTTTTTTTTTGTTCACGTCTCATAACTTCACAAAGATAGGTTTTGGGATGGTTTTGATGACCACAATTTCTGTTGTTTACGATCTCAAAACGTCGAGAAAATAAGTTATGGCATGATTGTGATAACCAAAATTGTTTTTGTTTACGATCTCAAAACGTCGAGAAAATAAGTTTTAGCATGGTTTTGATGACCAAAATTTCTTGTTTACGACCTTAAAACCTCGGAAATAAATAAGTTTTGGCATGGTTTTGATGACTAAAATTTTTGTTGTTCACAATCTTAAAACGTCGACAAAATAAGTTTTAGCATGGTTTTGATAACCAAAATTTTTTTGTTCACGATCTCAAAACGTCGAAAAATGAGTTTTGATGTTTCTGATGACATAAATTTTTTTTAGTCGGGATCTCAAAACGTCAAGAAAATAAGTATTGGCATAGTTTTGATGACCAAAATTTTTTTTGTTTACGATCTTAAAACGTCAAGAAAATAAGTTTCTGCATGGTTTTGATGACCACACTTATTTTTGTTCACGACCTCAAAACCTCGAAAAAAAATAAGTTTTGGCATAGTTGTAATGACCAAATTTTTTGTTTACGATTTTAAAACGTCGAGAAAATAAGTTTTTGCATGGTTTTGATGACCAAAATTTTTTTTGTTCACGACCTCAATACGTCGAGAAAATAAGTTTTGGCATGGTTTTGATGATTAAAATTTTTTTGTTCACGACCTCAAAACGTCGAGAAAATAGGTTTTAGTATAGCTTTGATTACCGAAATTTTTGTTGTTTACAATCTCAAAACGTCGAGAAAATAAGTTTTGGCATGGTTTTGATGACCAAAATTTTTTTGTTCACGATCTCAAAACGTCGAAAAAATGAGTTTTGATATGTTTCTGATGACATAAATTTTTTTTAGTCGGGATCTCAAAACGTCAAGAAAATAAGTATTGGCATAGTTTTGATGACTAAAATTTTTTTTACGACCTCAAAACGTCGCTAAATGAGTTGTGGCATGGTTTTGATGACCAAAATTTTTTTTGTTTACGATCTTAAAACGTCAAGAAAATAAGTTTCGGCATGGTTTTGATGACCACACTTATTTTTGTTCACGACCTCAGAACCTCGAAAAAAAATAAGTTTTGGCATGGTTATAATGACCAAATTTTTTGTTGTTTACGATTTTTAAACGTCGAGAAAATAAGTTTTGGAATGGTTTGGATGACCTAAATTTTTTTCGGGATCTCAAAACGTCGAGAAAATAAGTTTTGGCATGGTTTTAATGACCATTTTTTTTGTTTACGACCTCAATACGTCGACAAAATGAGTTTTGGCATGGTTTTGATGACCACACCTGTTTTTGTTCACGACCTCAAAACCTCGAAAAAAAATAAGTTTTAGCATGGTTATAATGACCAAATTTTTTGTTTACGATTTTAAAACGTCGAGAAAATAAGTTTTTGCATGGTTTTGATGACCAAAATTTTTTTTGTTCACGACCTCAATACGTCGACCAAATGAGTTTTGGCATGGTTTTGAAGACCAAAACTTTTGTTGTTTACGATCTCAAAACGTCGTCAAAATAGGTTTAAGTATGGTTTTGATGACCAAAATTTTTGTTGTTTGCGATCTCAAAACGTCGAGAAAATAGGTTTTAGTATAGCTTTGATTACCGAAATTTTTGTTGTTTACAATCTCAAAACGTCGAGAAAATAAGTTTTGGAATGGTTTCGATGACCTAAATTTTTTTTAGTCGGGATCTCAAAACGTCGAGAAAATAAGTTTTGGCAGTTTTGATGACCAAAATTTTTTTTTGCGACCTCAAAACGTCGCCTAATGAGTTTTGGCATGGTTTTGATGACCAAAATTCTTTTGTTCACGATCTTCAAACGTCGAGAAAATAGGTTTTGGAATGGCTTTGATGACCTACAATTTTTTTAGTTTGGATCTTAAAACGTCGAGAAAATAGGTTTTGGCATAGATTTGATGACCAAAATTTTTTTTTACGACCTCAAAACGTCGCTGAATGACTTGTGGGATGGTTTTAATGACCAAATTTTTTTTTTGTTCACGTCTCAAAACTTCACAAAGATAAGTTTTGGGATGGTTTTGATGACCACAATTTCTGTTGTTTACGATCTCAAAACGTCGAGAAAATAAGTTATGGCATGATTGTGATAACCAAAATTGTTTTTGTTTACGATCTCAAAACGTCGAGAAAATAAGTTTTAGCATGGTTTTGATGACCACAATTTCTTGTTTACGACCTTAAAACCTCGGAAATAAATAAGTTTTGGCATGGTTTTGATGACTAAAATTTTTGTTGTTCACGATCTTAAAACGTCGACAAAATAAGTTTTAGCATGGTTTTGATAACCAAAATTTTTTTTGTTTACGACCTCAAAACGTCAAGAAAATAAGTTTTGGCATGGTTTTGATGACCAAAATTTTTTGGTTCACGATCTCAAAACGTCGAAAAAATGAGTTTTGATATGTTTCTGAAGACAAAAATTTATTTTAGTCGGGATCTCAAAACGTCAAGAAAATAAGTATTGGCATAGTTTTGATGACTAAAATTTTTTTTACGACCTCAAAACGTCGCTAAATGAGTTGTGGCATGGTTTTGATGACCAAAAGTTTTTTTGTTTACGATCTTAAAACGTCAAGAAAATAAGTTTCGGCATGGTTTTGATGACCACACTTATTTTTGTTCACGACCTCAAAACCTCGAAAAAAAATAAGTTTTGGCATGGTTATAATGACCAAATTTTTTGTTGTTTACGATTTTTAAACGTCGAGAAAATAAGTTTTGGAATGGTTTGGATGACCTAAATTTTTTTCGGGATCTCAAAACGTTGAGAAAATAAGTTTTGGCATGGTTTTGATGACCATTGTTTTGTTTACGACCTCAATACGTCGACAAAATGAGTTTTGGCATGGTTTTGATGACCACACCTGTTTTTGTTCACGACCTCAAAACCTCGAAAAAAAATAAGTTTTAGCATGGTTATAATGACCAAATTTTTTGTTTACGATTTTAAAACGTCGAGAAAATAAGTTTTTGCATGGTTTTGATGACCAAAATTTTTTTTGTTCACGACCTCAATACGTCGAGAAAATAAGTTTTGGCATGGTTTTGATGATTAAAATTTTTTTGTTCACGACCTCAAAACGTCGAGAAAATAGGTTTTAGTATAGCTTTGATTACCGAAATTTTTGTTGTTTACAATCTCAAAACGTCGAGAAAATAAGTTTTGGCATGGTTTTGATGACCAAAATTTTTTTGTTCACGATCTCAAAACGTCGAAAAAAAGAGTTTTGATATGTTTCTGATGACATAAATTTTTTTTAGTCGGGATCTCAAAACGTCAAGAAAATAAGTATTGGCATAGTTTTGATGACTAAAATTTTTTTTACGACCTCAAAACGTCGCTAAATGAGTTGTGGCATGGTTTTGATGACCAAAATTTTTTTTGTTTACGATCTTAAAACGTCAAGAAAATAAGTTTCGGCATGGTTTTGATGACCACACTTATTTTTGTTCACGACCTCAAAACCTCGACAAAAAATAAGTTTTGGCATGGTTATAATGACCAAATTTTTTGTTGTTTACGATTTTTAAACGTCGAGAAAATAAGTTTTCGAATGGTTTGGATGACCTAAATTTTTTTCGGGATCTCAAAACGTCGAGAAAATAAGTTTTGGCATGGTTTTGATGACCATTTTTTTTGTTTACGACCTCAATACGTCGACAAAATGAGTTTTGGCATGGTTTTGATGACCACACCTGTTTTTGTTCACGACCTCAAAACCTCGAAAAAAAATTAGTTTTAGCATGGTTATAATGACCAAATTTTTTGTTTACGATTTTAAAACGTCGAGAAAATAAGTTTTTGCATGGTTTTGATGACCAAAATTTTTTTTGTTCACGACCTCAATACGTCGAGAAAATAAGTTTTGGCATGGTTTTGATGATTAAAATTTTTTTGTTCACGACCTCAAAACGTCGAGAAAATAGGTTTTAGTATAGCTTTGATTACCGAAATTTTTGTTGTTTACAATCTCAAAACGTCGAGAAAATAAGTTTTGGCATGGTTTTGATGACCAAAATTTTTTTGTTCACGATCTCAAAACGTCGAAAAAATGAGTTTTGATATGTTTCTGATGACATAAATGTTTTTTAGTCGGGATCTCAAAACGTCAAGAAAATAAGTATTGGCATAGTTTTGATGACTAAAATTTTTTTTACGACCTCAAAACGTCGCTAAATGAGTTGTGGCATGGTTTTGATGACCAAAATTTTTTTTGTTTACGATCTTAAAACGCCAAGAAAATAAGTTTCGGCATGGTTTTGATGACCACACTTATTTTTGTTCACGACCTCAAAACCTCGAAAAAAAATAAGTTTTGGCATGGTTATAATGACCAAATTTTTTGTTGTTTACGATTTTTAAACGTCGAGAAAATAAGTTTTGGAATGGTTTGGATGACCTAAATTTTTTTCGGGATCTCAAAACGTCGAGAAAATAAGTTTTGGCATGGTTTTAATGACCATTTTTTTTGTTTACGACCTCAATACGTCGACAAAATGAGTTTTGGCATGGTTTTGATGACCACACCTGTTTTTGTTCACGACCTCAAAACCTCGAAAAAAAATAAGTTCTAGCATGGTTATAATGACCAAATTTTTGGTTTACGATTTTAAAACGTCGAGAAAATAAGTTTTTGCATGGTTTTGATGACCAAAATTTTTTTTGTTCACGACCTCAATACGTCGACAAAATGAGTTTTGGCATGGTTTTGAAGACCAAAACTTTTGTTGTTTACGATCTCAAAACGTCGTCAAAATAGGTTTTAGTATGGTTTTGATGACCAAAATTTTTGTTGTTTGCGATCTCAAAACGTCGAGAAAATAGGTTTTAGTATAGCTTTGATTACCGAAATTTTTGTTGTTTACAATCTCAAAACGTCGAGAAAATAAGTTTTGGAATGGTTTTGATGACCTAAATTTTTTTTAGTCGGTTATCAAAACGTCGAGAAAATAAGTTTTGGCAGTTTTGATGACCAAAATTTTTTTTTGCGACCTCAAAACGTCGCTTAATGAGTTTTGGCATGGTTTTGATGACCAAAATTCTTTTGTTCACGATCTTCAAACGTCGAAAAAATGAGTTTTGGAATGTTTCTGATGACCTAAATTTTTTTAAGTCAGGATCTCAAAACGTCGAGAAAATAAGTTTTGGCAGTTTTGATAGTTTTGATGACCAAACTTTTTTTACGACCTCAAAACGTCGCTAAATGAGTTGTGGCATGGTTTTGATGACCAAAATTTTTTTGTTTACGATCTTAGAACGTCAAGAAAATAAGTTTTGGCATGGTTATAACGACCAAAATTTTTGTTGTTTACGATTTCAAAACGTCGAGAAAATAAATTTTGGAATGGTTTTAATGACCTAAATCTTTTTTTCGGGGTCTCAAAACGTCGAGAAAATAAGTTTTGGCATGGTTTTGATGACTAAAAATTTCTGTTGTTTACGATCTCAAAACGTCAAGAAAATAAGTTATGGAATGGTTTTGATGACCAAAATTTCTGTTGTTTACGATCTCAAAACGTCAAGAAAATAAGTTTTGGAATGGTTTTGATGACCTATTTTTTTTAGTCGGGATCTCAAAACGTCATGAAAATGAGTTTTGGCATGGTTTTGATGACCAAATTTTTTTTTCACGATCCTAAAACGTCGAGAAAATGGGTTTCAGCACTGTTTTGATGACTAAAAGTTTTTTTTTTACAATCTCAAAACGTCGAGAAAATGAGTTTTGGCATGTTTCTGATCACCAAAATTTTTTTTGGTCGGGATCTCAAAACGTCGAGAAAATGAGTTTTAGCATGGTTTTCATATCACGGTCTTACCTTTATGTGTTATAGATATTCAGAGATCGTCCATAATGACGTCCTTCAAATATCATAGCTTTTGGGACTTCTAAATTATTTCCAACTTTTCTTTTAACAGCTTGCCACGTGCATTTGTATATGGCTTATTGATGGTAGTGGAGGCTCCAAAAATGACGTTATTTGTAAATCATGCAATTTAAAAAATTTTCTAGCATAATAACTAGATGCTAGGTACTTCCATATGTGACTTATTGATGGTAGAGAAGCCTCCATAAATGACTTCATTTGTGAATGGTGCAATTTATTAAAATTTTGCAGCTATATTCAACTACATGCTACGCACATTCGTATATGTCTTATTCATTGTAGGGGAGCTTCCATAAATCTTTTATCTTCTTTTAGCGTAACATAATTTGCCTTGCGCCTTTGTCGAAGCTCAGCATCTACTTCGAGCCCGCCCCCGGTCGATTTTTAGATATATACTAGCTCATAATTAACTTTAATTAAATGAAAGTCACAAGGGGATCGACTATGGTTTGTGTACTATGGATTTATGGCTTTTGGTTTAATATTATAGGTTACGACACGCAAGGGGATAGACACATTGCTCGAATTAGTACTATTTTTAAAAAAATCCACTGGATTTAAAAAAGTAAAGATTCCAAAACTATATAACAAGAAAAAGCTGCTAGAAATTCAAAACACGTAAGTATTTTTTTTCTAGTCTTAGTTTTGTGAGTAATTAATTTTAGGTAAGCTAACTTGAGGTAATGCACAACATTTGTTTATTATATATATGTTTTATATTTAATTAGTGAAGAAATTACATGTGCGCTCATGATTATGTTGTACATTGTATGAATTTTTATATAAAACCAAAACTGCCTGTATAAATAGGACCGAAGAATGACAAGGAGAAAAACATAAAGGCAGCGGTGAAAATAGAAAAGGGGTTCAACGAGGAGTTTATGACATTAGAAGGTATGAATTGCCTCCCGATGCTTCCTCACGAAGACACAAGAATGTGGACGATGACGATGGTGTACCAGCAAAAAGGAAGACATAATTCATTGTCATGAGTTTACATTATGCATTTGTGTGTTAACAATCGTGGATTATGAATTCAGTGATTGATAAATGATAAATAAATATATTACTTGTGATTGGGGTTAATTGAGACCGTGCGTTATTTTTTACAGGTAAAAATTTTTAAATTTGCAGCGTTTTTAAACCTTGGTTTTATTGAACATTAATCAATGTGAAATTCTATCATTCATAATTTTTAAATCTTTTTAAAATTTAATTTTTAAATTACCGCTAATATTTATCCTTGCTAATGATAAAGTTATTTTCAAATCTGCCACGTTTTTTATATATACTTGCTTATAATTAACTTTAATTAAATACAAGTCATGAGGGGTCGGCTATGGTTTGTTTGATTTTGGTTAGGGAGAGGTTTAATTTTAATGATCAAAGTGGGTGGAGCTGAGTGGGGGTTTCCAGTATAGATCCCTCTAATATGATATATTCTGTGGTTTTTTAAAACAATTGTTTAAAGAAACTGTTTTTTTTTAAATATTTGGTGAACAAAATAAATATACACAATAAAGCATTCTTGAAAAATTAAAAAAGTTTAAATCTTCAAAATCCCAGAAATTATATTTAAATAGTATTATAACTTTACATTTTTTAAAAATCGGAGCTTGCTTTTACAACTGAAGGCATATAGCGTGTCCATTTAATTATCGTTAAGTAATATATGTTTTCAAAAAATCTTTCACTATCTCAATTACGACATCCTACAATTTTTCTTACATGCTAATTTTAAAAAACAATATATTGTGTGATTTCAAAGTGCTCGGTTGTTAACATTCCGTCATCAGTATCTAATTGTTCAAAATCCAAATTGTAACACGTATTAGGCAGCAATAAAGCAAATGTTTTGTTCTCTAAAGTTGATGACAAAATGATTTATTAATCCGAGGACTTCTGGTAGTTAATGGTAGGAATATATAGTAAGTTGTGACTTATGGCGAAATAATTACCAAACTATTGGCGTTCACTTGATGCAACCAGTTCGAACCACTGGCGCAATGCATCGGACATAACAGAAGGCAAACAATTTAATTCCCTCAAAACAATGTAAAAAGGAAACGGAAAATTGTCCAAGTAGTTGTCGAAATGCTTAAGATTTTGCTTATCATCAAATTGTGCATAACGAATGTCAAGTATGGAAACCTTATTTGCAGGGTTATCTACGACTATAAAAACAACAAAAATGTTAGCATCAATCGCCTTTCTAATTGCGTCGGCGACAAGATGTTTTCCTTCACTATAAATATTTCGACCATCAGAAATTATAATTACTAATTGAGCAAGGTCTGAAACTGAAGAAGGGACTACTCGCATTTTTTTTTGATTTATAAATGTTTCTGCAGTATATTTCATGAGTTGTGCTATGTTTGTTTGGCGCTGAGTGAAGGTAAATCCGTCCAGAATAGTAGCGCCACTGACGTCTGTAAATGGGTCGTCAAAGGGATGCACAAGCTTCACTTCTTCACCAAAACTCACTACCGACAACTGACCCGCCTCTAGCAGTGACAGAGACTTAGCAACCACAGCAACAGCAGAAAACGCCATCTTTTAAAAGAGTTAAAAATACATTTTCAGTTTAAACCAGCTTATATTTATTTTAGGGATTAACATGCATCTAACAATCGTAACAATAAACAAGTTTTAATGGTGAAATATTTAAAGGAGGTTTATTTATTCCAACCCACTGTACTGAGCTTGTCATTGTTATGCGATCAGAGCGTTTAATAAGCGAAGAACAGAGCTTGCGTGAGGAATTTCTTCTGTAAAGTTTTCGGTATACGGACATTATCCTCCTGGACATTATCCCCCCCGGACATTAACCCCCTAGGGCATTATCTCCCCAGGAAATTTTCCTCCAAAATCGTACTGAGGACATTTTCCTCCCAGCATCAAAAACACAACCAAAATGACCGAGTATTCCTTTGCGGAAAATTTGTGTATTCATAGATTTTCTCCATAATATGCAAAAATCTTAAGCTGAAGAACAATGTAAGTTTACCCGCATTTTCCAAAGCAAAATTTCAGTAAAAAGCTAAAGTATGCATATTTCACAATCCTCTAAATATGCAATGATTTAGCATATTCGAGCACAAGTTTGGAATGGAAATCTGACTAAACCATTTTGTCAGTTTATACATTATAAGAATTCAGTATCTGTAATTTAATTTTGTTTTAGTATTAGACGTAACAATGCAGTACATTAATTTCTACGTGTGAAAGTTTACCGTAAATATTATGATTATTCATGTCCATTTTAAATTATTTACTTCGCTACCTAACTCGGCACAGATTTGACTGTATGTATACATGTATACACATAACCTATTGAAAATTTAATTTCTGTTATTAATTATAGTAGATTCCATATTGGTGTTTAATCCAGCATGGTGTGCATTGCGGTCAGACTACGAGATTTTTGCAATAATACTGACAAGAAATTCGTTGCCTTTAATAATTAATAGTTGCGTAATCTTTACTTCACAACAAAATTGGAAAAAGAGAATGTTGGTACTTCAGCTTAAGATTTTTGCATATTATGGAGAAAATCTATGAATACACAAATTTTCGGCAAAGGAATACTAGGTCATTTTGGTTATCTGTTTTCGATGCTGGGACGAAAATGTCCTCAGTACGATTTGGGAGGAAAAGGTCCTGGGGGATAATGTCCGTGGGGGATTATGTCCTGGGGGGATAATGTCCTGGGGGATAATGTCAAATGTCATTGAGAAATTAAAAAATGAGATAAATTATGTGGATATGTAGTATGTAGACATAAGAGAATATTGAAATCTGAATTTCCCGCCAAAACTATAATGTCACCGACCGATCACTCTATTCAAATATAAAAAGTGATAGATCAAAATGACGGAAGAAAAACAATATGTATGGCGATTGACGCGCAAATTATCAAAGCTTTAAATTGAAATTGCACATTTAAAGTTAATTATAATTAAAATAAATAGTAAATTGAATAATTTTTAATTTTCAAAGAATTTTATATTTTTAATTTTTAAAGAGCAAAATGACATATCGAATGTCTAATTCAGTTAGGAATTGCCAAAGGTTGCTAAATTATGTAGATAGGTAGGAATGACATTAAACTACGCCATTATTTTTTAACTTGTTTTTGACTTCGGCGTGGGCACATAGAGTTGGATCTCTATTCCTCATTTTCTTTTCGTCTATACAAAATGACATCAGTTCCGTTATCAAATCAATGCACCTAACAACCACGTAATGTATAACGGCAATATCTAATATATACAGACATAATGTCTACTAACGTTGAACGTAATGTCCCAATGACTTAGTCTTTTACTCGATGTCTTTGGATGAAACGTCGTCGACTCAATGACCACTGGGCGCAATGGTTTTAGATAAACCGTCTATCTTTGCAATGTCTTTCCGGCTCAATGTTGGCAGACCGTAGTTTTGGTATGGAACTCCACACGAGTGTACTCCACAAGGCATGCCTCTGCTTGCGTAGTAGTGCGAACAGAAGCAGAGCTTACATAACATTGGAATGAATAAATGAACACCCCCAAAAATATTTAAAATTTGACTATCCCGAATATTAAAGTTGCGTATAGTAAGTACCATCTTTGAATGGTTGTCCGACATTGAGGCTGAATCGTCTAGAGCCAAAAGAATTTGGTAATCCCTCTTAGAAGGTAGAGTCCGTCTTAACCAAATCTTGTCTTTGCGATATCCACTGGCTATGTACGGAATAATCTTCCTCATGTTTAATCTTTTGCCTGTTTTATAGTCACCCCTCAAACGCGATGATATTGTTGGCTCTAAAATTAGCCGTAGCTGTTCGCATAACTCCTGTGCTAGTGGGAAGGTAGAATTCTCCAGTTCGTGCCAACGAGACAAAGCCTCGGTTGGAAAACAAGGTTCACCGTAGTTAGACCGTGCTGCAATCTTCTCTATTAGCTCACTAGTTTTTTCGAGCTGCTTCAAGTTAACACTATTGTCTGCAGCCAGTAGTTCAATTTTAGAGAAGTAGCTAGACTGGTAAGGTCTAGAAATATTAGATGAAGAGACGACGTCGTCAAGTAAATCCTCAGTAGCATGCTCGTCTTCGAAGTTTTTATTTATTGAATTGGATCTTCTGATTTCATTGTCAACTGGTTTCAGCGGTGCAACAAACTCTGGTCTTAAAATTTCCACAATTTGAGGCTCCACGACCAAGTTATCCACATCGAATGAAACTCTATCCTTTTTCAGTGATGAGGTGGCAGAATTGTCGCTTTGGTGCTTAGCTTCTTGAAGAGAAGCATCTTGCGTTGTAATATCTTCATACTTTTCTCCATCTGATGCGTGTTGGTATAAGTCGTAGTAATTATCAGTATCTGGCAGGGATTGCTCAGCGTCGTTTAACTCACCGTCTGCATCCGCTGTTACATGATTCTGAATTGTTTTGAGACGTTTCGTTTCATTTGAACCCGTTGTGTCTTGTGTGCGCGTACTGTTATTTTGATCTAAATGATTTCAAAACAGTATTATTAATATATGCACCAAAATAAATGAACCCGGCTCGGTGGTCTGCCAAGCTACGGCATGGCTTACTACCGAGCCAGGGGGCTAATGGCACTTCACAAAAGGGTATTTCCATAAATTATCGACCATATTAGGGGGGTTAAAAATTTTTGAAACGTGTGTGAAAAATGTTTTTCAACAACAATATTTTAATAAAAAAATGAGCATAATAGAAAAAAACCACCGTGTTTTGTTTTGTATAATAGTGTTAAAAACTTTGATGAGTTCTGAAAAATGGAGTGAAACTATTAACTAAAAGGAGTATGATTGCCTTTACACTCCATGTTAAAATATTTGAGTAAAAATTTCTGGCACTAGACATACTTGGGGAAATTAAAAACAACTTCATCACTGTGTCCGCTGCTATACCTTAGTTCATATGAAAAATACTTAAATGAGTTTTGAAATACTTTCAAAAATTTTTAATCCCCCCAATATGGTACTACTACTTCATAGAATTGCCCATAAATAATTTCGTTGGAGGGGTCCGTGGATCTGACATGTTAAAATAGACTCTTACTTAATGTTACAGTGACGACATGGGGGTTGTAACAAAGTGCGAATTTGAGTGGAATTATTTATACACCTACACCACACACACCACCACTATAAAAACTACATTTTTTGAATTTCGCACCAAAATTAAAAACAAAAGTACCGCTAACTACATGGTTTTAAACTTGAACACTAGGTGTACTGTTTAGGTTTACATTCAAGCTTAGCTGGAATGACTAGACAAATCTAAGTACCTTGTAGTTACTAGCCCGACCTTGATTTTAAATGTAGTTTTAAAAATTTGTTGAGTATTTCAAAATGCGGGTAAATTATGTGAATAGGTAGTCATAAATACAATATATAAAATAAAACATCCCCCGCCACTCTATCTTATTTCTTTTGATTTGGTGCGTTCTAAATGGCAATTTACGTAAATGTTGTGTAGGTGGGTGGTTCTTACATAATAATTTGCGTGACATCATTTATGCTCAACCCCTGTGCACGTAATGTTAATGTGATGACTGATGACCCTTGGGTGAGAGGATTCTAAAGGAAAATTTATGCAACATCATTTATGTCCAACCCCTAAGCTGCTTACCTAATGTAAATATGATGACACATGGGTTGGTGGGGTCAAAAGGATAATTTACTTAACATTGTTTATGCTGAACCATAGTTTTTTGTCCATATAGAATAAGAAGCCTTCACAAATAATGATAACATTTCAGTGCGTAGGTAGATATGAAAATTACTTCTATTTGCATTATGTTTAACAACAATGGGAAGGAGTGGGTAGGTCAGAAAATAGATCGAATGTGAATGCTCCCCAGCATTCCATTTCGTATGTTATTAGAGTACAAACAATGTTAAAAGTGGAAACGCAAGGTTTTAACGGCGCACGTACCTACCTATATATCTACCTAGGTTCAGAGGAAAGTATAAAATAAAGCTCACAGGCAGGTATGCACAAGCATGTAAATTCGTATTCGACACCCGTTTTTAGATGCTGAGCTTAAGCATCTAATAAAATAGTCATGTCCATCTGTCTGTCCGTGTGTCCGTCTGTTAGCCGTACACTACAGGTCACAGTTTTGAACCCAGTAACTTCAAACAAATTTTAAACGACCAGAAATGCGAGCAGGCAGGTCTGCATTGTTTTTTTACTTTGGTCGGACTGGCCATTTCTTCACAGTTAACAGTTAACTGGACCCACGTCAAAACTCATGAAAGTGAGCTTCCCAAAAACCAATAGGTAAGTGTAAACAATTGAGAACGTACATGTACATACGCAATTTTAAAGTTTTGCGGGGCGAATACAAGCATATCTTATAGTTCAGACCAAACAAATCTCAGCTACAGTTTTCAATGGTCTGTGGTCTGCTACGTCAGACACCCAGAAAATATGTTATAGATATTCAGTATATAGGTTACAGATATTCAGTATATAGGTTACAGATATTCAGGAATCGTCCACAATGATGCCCTTCAAATATTATAGTTTTAGGTACCCCCTGATAGATATTCAGGGATAGTCCATAAATGACGTACTTAAAATATCATAGTTTTAAGTATCCCCATTTACAACTTTAAATTTTTTAAACAATATTTTAACTTCATGTCATGAACATAAATATACAGGTGATGTTCAGAGATCGCCTATGAATGACGTTCTTTAGATATTATAGTTAGTACCCGCATTTCCAAGTTAAATATTTCTTCCAACCTATTTACTTCTTTACCCAACGGGTAGTAACAGAATGGAATAATCTTCCAAGTGACGTGAAAAGTGACAAATCAGATTTATATTCAGTGAACTCGTTTGAAAATAAGTTAGATAAGTTTAAAGGGTGGAGTTTTGGCAAAATCTCCGAGTGACTCAAGCTTCAAAAGTGATTAAATAGTGACAACCGGGTTTTCAAGAGACTTGTCTCAAATCCTTCAGGATTCTTCCCGGGAAACATTTATTATTATATTATTTGAACTACATGTCATGAACATACATACCTATATAGGTTTCCGATATTCATGGACCGTCGATAATGACGTCCTTCAACTATCGTAGTTTTAACTACCCCCATTTCAAGCTTTGAAACTTTTTCCAACCTACATGTCATGCTCATACGTATTCTGGTACGACTCGTGATCACAAGATACGAATTTATAGTTTTCGTAACCGTACTGCTTGTAGCCATGCGACTCGTATTTATACCACTGGCATTCAGCTCACGCGTAACAAGCACTGTAGTACAAGGAGCGTTTGCACCGGCACCTCGTTTTCCAAGCCCAAGGTTTCGATGCATAATTTTACGCCTCAAGTAATACCTATACCATTTACACAACCGGCGAACCTCTTGTCACCTGCTGTCCGTCACTCAAAAATGATAAAACTGTGCGTGCGACTACAAATTTATTAAAATGTGAAATTCAAGTAAATAACGTGGAAGTTGAGTTACACGCTGTCGTCATTTGAGCTGCCACAATAGGGTTCCACTCTTTTATTAAAATGAAAAAGCTTAAAGCAAAATTGCGCTGTAAGCTCAGCATCTACTTCGGGCCCCCGGGCGACAAATCCGGCGCGAAGCGCCAGATTTTTAGATACTGAGCTTAAGCATCTATTGAAATGGTCATGTCCGTCTGTTCTTTGTGCTGTACAGGCCACAGTTTCTATCTGATTTTCTTTAAACATCTTTTAAACGACTACAAAAGCGAGGAAAAATAGCCCTTATGTTTTTGCGGTTAATCGAATTAACCAGTTTTCCACAATAAACGTTTAAATGGACCAACGTTTTGAGTAATAAAAATGAATAGTAAGAAAAACGGGTGTCTAGTATGTTTATAGGGCATAAACACGCTTCCCTGCAAACCTAGGTACGTTCGCTGTACGTATACCGTACAGTCCACACTCTTAACATAGGGCGCACATAAATAACTAAAATACCATACGAAATTGAAAACTGCGGAGCGTTCACAAATGATGTCAACGCATTTGTTCAATTTTCTGACTTACCCATTTCCTTCCACTAATGTTAAACATAATGCAAATGGAGAATTTTCATATCGACGTACCTACCCAAATATTAACATCATTGTAGTGGGCTCTTTATTCTAAATCGTCCAAAAACTAAGGTTCAGCATAGACCATGACACGTAAATTATCCTTTGGACACCACCCACCCAAGTTTCCTCACATTGACGTTAGGTAAAAGGCTTAGAGGTTGGGCATAAATGACGTCACGCAAATTATTCTTTAAAAACCACCCACCAACCTGTCAACAAATTTACGTTCACGTGAATTATCCTATAAAACGCACCAAGTCCCGAGGAATGAAAAAGAGAGACAGGAGTTTTTTTATTTAATATATTAATTAAATTTATTACTACCTATCTAGATAGTTTACTCGTAGTTTGAAATATTCCACCAATTTCTACGTGTGATATACTATTCGAAAGGTGACGATAAGTTGATTCTAAATAACGTAAGCTGGATAAGTTGGTCGACAAACGTTCTGGAATTTTTTTCTATCGTTATTTTCTATTATTTTTAGCCTCAAATTAGGAAGCCTAAAACAAAAACAGTTTCCTCAGTTTTTCAAGGGATTCCAAATATTATATCCTTTGGTAAAAACGGTCAATTTTAAAGAAAAACACACTTCCGGTTTTGAACATTTAAAAACCAGGCGCGTCGGAACCACGGGGGCAGGGGGGGGCAGCGTGCCCCCCCCCCATAAAATCAATGGAGGGGGGGCAAAAGGAATCGTTTTGCACCCCCCCCCCCATTATTTTAGTAAAATGCTACTTAATTATATTAACTATGCAACATTAGATACTAAAGATTTTAAGGTTTCCAAGTTCGGCATTCAAAATGTAAAAATTCATTATTTACAGTTATACTTAAAAAGTTAGGCTGCGCGGAAAAATACAAAGTAAAGTAAGAAACTTTCTAGATTTTCATATTCCAATAAAATCTACTTTCTATTGGATGATTCAACTTGGATCTACAGGTATTTATCAAAATTACTTCTTAATTTGATCTCACTGTAAATCTATAGTAGATAATAGTGGGTTTACTACAATTTTTAGTATATTTGAAATTAGTAACTCAATTAAAATGATCTACATGACGCGGTTCTAGCATTTCAAAAGGATAACAAATAGTATGTTTTGCACAGCACAGGGCAATTACATTCTGGTAAAATACACATACTGTCGAGGGGACGTTTAGAATTCAGAAGTAATCACGCTGTATCGACTTCATGTATTTTATTTAAAGATCATGTGAAAAAAACTAAATTTGCCTAAGAACATGATGCGAATAGGCATTAAGTTTTATTTTTTAAAGTAAAAATTTCCTAATAGTAACTAAACAAGCGCTATATTCAGTTGATCAGAAAATTTATTTTTAAATGTTTAGCACTCTGAAAACAATTTCTTCGTTTTAGAAAGTTCAAAAAAATTATTTTTTTCAGAAAATAAAGTATTTGTCTCTGTCTTGGGTAATAAAAATTTACAATAGCTGAGACAACCTCTCAGGTTTTGAAAACAAAATAATTTTTTTGAATTTTCTAAATCCCAGAAACTGCTTTCAAGATAATGTTTTGAGGAATACAAAAACTATACTTTTTGTCAAATATCAGACGATTGTATTGTAGAATCTACAAGGTTCTAAAGAATTGAAAATTAATTTCCTGGTCAACTAAATATGGCGCCCGTTTAGTTAACATTAGCTAATTTATACTTTAAAAAATAAAACATAGCGAGTCAAAATGCAAATTGGCATCATGTCCTTAAGCAAATCTAGTTTTTTTCACATGCCTTTTTTAAAAAAGTATATAAAGCTGATCCGGCGTGATGACTTCAGTTCAGGACGTTCCCTCGTGAGTAGATTAGATTTTTTTTTTCAAAATATGCAAAAACTACATAGTAAAAACAGCCAACGCCTAATTAAAGTCAACGAAGACCAAAACAGTTCTAACTAGTAAGTTGGATGCGACAATTCATTACTATTAATTTACAATTGAATACAACAGCTCCCACAAATAATAATATGAGTCGTGTCGTTATACGTCTGGGTGCGGTTACACTAATTAGCAACAAGGAAAAGTTGGTGCCCTTAAAAGTTGTTATTTTAAATATCGGCAAAGTTTTCCATAGGGCTAACTCAGTAACTGACAAACAAATAACTATTCACAGACGACACAACTGTGTAATATACAAATATAGATGTCAATTGAATGTATTTAACGAATTAAATTGAGGTCGCAACGTTTGTGAAGAACCTTGGAACAAAATATTATTTTGCGAATGTTTTAACTTAAATTTATCATATGTAATTGTTGCTACAATAATATTTTGCTATTTCATTGTAGCTTATATTTGCCGTAAGGTCAGCATCTACTTCGTGCTAACGATAGAGAAATCCCGTCAATTTTTCAAATCTCCCCCCCCCCCCCATGCGGAAGTTCGTTCCGACGCGCCTGTTAAAAACTAATCACGGTCAAACTGGTACTTACAAGTTAATTAGATTTCTCTGTCATTTCAGGTTGAATAGTGTACAAACAATGATTATTATCATTTATTGAGCAGTCGACATTGTGATTTTAGAATTTCCCGGGAAATTCAAATATTTATAATTTTTCTAGAGATGGGATGGTTCACCCAAATTACAACTTTTTCACAACCGAATAAGCCCCGCATATTGTTACAATAACATTAATCAGGGATGCACCCAAGACCAAAGATCCAAAATTTCCGCCATCTTACCTAGGAGTAACCGAAGGGGCTTGGGTTATAAAAAAATTTTAACTTACGGTTTTTGGCGTATTTTGTTGCCAATAATATGTTTCAGAACAGCATACAGCTTTTCTTGGGCAATACTCCTGCGGTATCCAAGTAATTGGAACTCTTGGATACCCAAGACTTTTGGGTTACCCTAGGAAAAACGTTTGCTACCGAAATAACCGTTCCAAGTTCTTCAAGGAATTGAAAACCTAAGTCTCTTGACCAAAGCCAAAATCCATGGATTCTTTGGGTTTAATACCCAAGACTCTTGGTGTACGCAACGAATGCAAGTCATGTGTACCCAAGAGTCTTGGTCTTGCACAAGTAATTTCATACCCCAAGTAATTGACATCCCTAAATTACTAAGCGTCAATTTTTAATATGGAAATTTATCATTGCCCAACCATATCCACTGATCCTAACGACGACATTATTTGTGTGCGATCTCATAAAGTAGCGTGTGCTGCTAACAGGTCCTTGCTGTGCAGATTGTTCATTATTAAATGGACGAAAAAAAATAATGAAGTTTAGAATTGGCGTTCAATTCAAACTGATAAACGTTACTGTTTAGAATGCCACTAAGCAAAGACCTTTGCATTTGTTTTACTTTTTATAAATTTGCATTATTTTATTGAAACGAATTTAAATGTCCTAAGGCAAAATTCGTATTTTAATTGTTTTTGTAGTACCGGCACTTTTTGTACCATTCTCACTCGTACCAAACCAGCCTGTACCTAAGATACTGTGAGCAGGCCCACAAAAATCAGTAAAACTCGTGCTGCGCTAATTTTATAGAGCTAAATCTTACCACATTAGGTTTTGCTGTTCCGAATCAATACGGAGAAACTTGTACCCAGCCAACTTTGCCTTTTACCTGTACCTTTGCTAATACCTACTCCTATCATCATACCTTGCCCACTAATACTAGCGCTATTGGAACCAAACATGCTCAAAACGTCTGCAAATGTGCATGTACATGACCCACTTCTATCCGACACGGTTTTCCAGCTTAAATTTAATTTTAATTAGCGTTGAGCCATCGAGGTTTGAAGTTGATTATATCTATTGAATACATTTATTGTTTCACTCCTTTACTTTTCAGAATAAAGTGATTACTGTTTTGTTGATAAAATTAAAAAAGTATTACAAGGGAATGTTTGTGAATTCAAGGCATGCAGCAGTTGAACTATATCAGCAAAGCACAGAGTCTTTAGCTTTCATTGGCCTTCGTATGAATCAACTTAAAAGTGCAGCTATTAGTATTGTGAAGGGTGAGTTATGTCAAGACCCACTTCAAGTAGGAACAGGCTCATACATAAATTGTATAGGACCAGAAGATACCATTAAATACTTGGGGGTCACCTTCAGTGACTGCATTGTTTTTGACAAACAAAGGTTGCCAAAAAATTCAGTAATAAAATTGAAAAACTAACTTCTACGCCGATGCTCAGACCTGATCAGAAACTAAAAGTACTTAAGGACTACTTGTGGCACACTTTAATTTATCCATTTCAGATGGCGCCACTTTCAAAATTGTCCACCAAATTTCTGGAGTCAGTCAGTGGACAAAATCATTCGAAGTTGTGTGAAAGAAATCCTTAGTCTTCCAATAAGCACCTCTACCAGCATGCTGTACTCCAGCTCTAAATTCAAGGGAAAAGACCTTATTCGTGCTAAATGGGAAGCTGGCATTCAGAATTTTACTTGGCCCTTGAAATACTTTCATTGTCAGGCCATGCTTTAATTCACAAAGTAAAAGATTTGGACATTGAAAAATCTCTATGCTTGAATTATCTTGATGTGCCATTTGAAGTAAGGCAAAATATGGTTCAGCGTAAGCGGAAAAAAAGTAAATTCATTCGAGATCACCTAAGAAGTATAGAATATGATACCTAGTGTAAGCTGCCCCAAAAAGGACAGGGTGTTATTCAATTTTAAGAATGTCCGTATGCCAACAAATTGATTCATTCAAAAAATGGACTTTCCACATCAGAGTGGATCAGAGATAGGCAAAAACTCCCCCCTCAGCCTCACCTCATGAGGGATGCCTATGAAGTAGTATGCACTCACCCTCACGCTCACCTTCACGTCAACTAAAACTTGCCTCTCGCACATGAGGCACCCCTCATCGCGCCTTTATTTGATGTAGTCAAGTATTTCTAGACACATATTTGTTTTTTAATTTATTAAAATTGTATTTTTTATTCAACCAAACAGTTCTACGCGGATTGTAGCAGTATAATAAGGCATCGACACGCAGTATTAATTCAATTTATAATAGTAATATAAATAAATAAGAGTTCCATCTGCTACTTGAAGATGAGGGATGAGTGCAACTGTCATGCACTCACGCTCACCCTCATGAGGGGGATGGGAATTCAGCAACACTCGCCCTCACCAAATGAGTGCACACAATTTAAATCTGCACTCGTACTCATCACTCGCACTCACGGCAGTGAGAGTGAGCGTGAGCGTGAGGGTTGCGCTCATCCCTCGTGAGGTATGCCCATCTATGGAGTGGATCACTGCTATTAAAATGGTTGGAAATGTATTACCCATCAATGCTATCCCTCGACCTGACCAAGGATCCCTTTATTGCCGACATGGCTGTAAGGAGATTAAAACGATTGGACATATTCTTGGAAAGTGTCATCGTGGTGAGCTGATTCGTAATAACCGACATCATGCAGTTCGCCATTTAATTGCTGAAGCTATGCAAAAATTAAGGTGGAAAGTTCTTCAGGAAGTCGAATGTACTGGAGATGGTTCAAGACGTGTTGAAATAATTGCGTATAATTTAAAAACAAAGCAAGGCATTATACTTAATCCCACTGTGCGCATGGAACAGAATCACATAAATCAATCTGAGGCTGTACATCAAGAGAAAAAAAGAATATATGACCCTTGTATCCCCTACTTCCAACAGAAACTGGGACTTACTGAAATTCAAGTAATAGGACTGTATATTGGGGCACGTGGGACGATTTCAAAATTTTTTCTTGACTTCATGAAAACCAATTGTCTACCTAGTAATCTGATCGAAGACTTAGTAATCTCCGTTTTAAAGAAACCTGTTCAAATATGTGTGCACCATTTGTTTTCTTGTACACCAACTGAATAATAATTTTAAAACTCAAATTTACATACTCCTACTAACAAGCATAAACTATGTATAACAAAATTGTGATACGTATACTGAGTCCGTTGGGCTATCGTCGTTGGACGACAGTGTCAAGTTTATTTTAATAAAGTTATCTTTCTCTCTAATTAAATTAATGTTTTGCTTGTTGATGGCGGTGTTGGGTAGTGTACTGGGGGCTGAAGGGATCATTTCCAAATCCTCATAATATAGTGCGCCATTTTTGACCTTTCTGCTTTAATTAAAAAACAGCATGCGTATCTAGAAGTGTTACCTTTTTGGGAAGATGTATCGTTCAGTTCTGTGTCACAAGCATTGTGATCAAGTAAAGCTGCTTTATTTCCGTCCAAACCAACAGAACCACCCTGCTGCTCTTCACTTGGGTCAGTATTTTCTAATCCACCTGCTTCTGTCATTTCGGAATCCTGGATACACTCTCTTGGGTTGCTTTCTTTTTTGTCACTGTTTATACCAGAACTGTTTTGAGCACCTATATCATCAGATTTTACCTCCTCTGCGTTGTTGGATGCGTTAGCAGGGTCATTTAAGACGCAATTATCATCAGCATCGTCCGCGTGTTTGTTTTCACCAGTATCAAATTCTTGTGAAGTATCGACATTATTTTCGCTCACATCGAGATCTTTAAAAGGATTGCAGATATCAGGATTATCCATCTCGCTATCTTGGTCACATGCAGTGTCTTCCAAATTACAGATTTCATTTTCGATGGTATTACTTTCTTCATTTTCTAAGGAATCGTTGTTACAACATTCGGCCACAACTTCTTTGTCCAAGTCAAACGGATTCTCCGTATCATTATCATCTTTGTCTCCAGTATCCCCTTTATCATCTAAATTTAGGTCCTCAGGCAACTCCAAGTTATCTGATTCAATTTCAGCAGGACATTTACCATAATACTTATCCCTTTGGTTATCATCCGCCTCTTCATCATTATCTTTTTTGTGTTGCAAAGTATTATCGCTAGCTTCTTGCCCATCAGATTGCTCTTCAGCAGGTATATTGTCGTCCCCACCAAATTCCTGCCCGGAATTAGTATCATGTTTACCACTGACAGTTTGATCCTGTGGAAGATTATCGTCTTCTTCGTCACTTGAGCCACCTAAAACTTCACCGGCACCGGGTTCTTTTAATGGGTCATTCACGGATCCCATTTGGTCCTCAAAGTTATTATCTACTCCAGTGTCATTTTCTACATCTTGATCGCTTTGGTTGTTCAAATCCTGCAGTTTTTCATCAAAATCTTCAGGCATTTCGATACCATCGCCGGCTTCGTCTATATCTTTGTTCGCAGCATCCGATGACTGACCAGACTTTAACGTGTCTTCCAGCTGATCTTCAGATTCAATTCTATCCGAAACGTCCATTGCCTCCTCGGTAATGTCTCCATCACCGAGTCCAAGGCCACCTTTTGAATCTAATTCCGAACCTTCTTTTATGACTTCTTCATCATAATCTGGAGGTAGACAAAACCCCTGAAAACATGATCAGAATATATATTACTACATACAAATTTTGGGTTGTAGGATTTTTCCTACCCGGACTTTTCCAACCCATATAGTTTCTTCACGGGATTTTCCCACCATGACTTTTTCTACCTACGACCAAACCTAAGACTTTTGGTACACATGTGCAAAAAAGAATCTAATACATCGCGCTAAGATATGCTCAAAACAAATGTTTACAAATTTTGTATTTTATTATAACCTGGAGTTAATTTACATAAGTCAGCTTTAGATCCCATATTGGTGTTTAATCAAGCATTTTTTGCATTGAGGTTAGACTACAAGATTTTTGCAATAAAACTGACATGACATTCGTTGCCTTTGATTAATAAATAGTAATCTTTACTTTACAACACAACGGGAAAAGAAGATGTTGGTGTTTCAGCTTAAGATTTTTGCATATTATGAAGAAATCTATAAACACACAAATTTTTTTTAAACGAATACTCCCTCATTTTGGTTGTGCTTTTGATGCTGGCAGAAAAATGTCTTAGGTACGATTTGGGAGGAAAATGTCCTCTGGGGATAATGTCCGGGGAAGAAAATGCCCTGGGGGGATAATGCCCAGGAGGAAAATGACCTACAACCCTGACCATTATAAACCTAAATTTTATAAATCAGCATATTAAAACACTTCAACCCGGCTTGGTGGTTTGACGATGCTACGGCATGGTCACACCACTGAGTCGGGCCAGCCGGTCACGCTCAGGATTAGAGTTGGTGTTGGTGATTTTTCCTGGCTGATGGGTGGGGGAAGAAAAGGGGTGTTGTGGAGAACTAAAGTGAGTGGGTGCTTTCCGTGCATTTATCTGTGACAGTTCTACTGTCTGAGACAGAGATGTTGGATGGCTTAATGTATAGGTACCTACTGCCTCTCACTGTATGTTTCATATAGTTCAATACATGCATTCCCACTCTCTCTGCTCTGTAGCTACAGAGGTTACCACCCAATGACTTTCGCATTCAGTTGTGGCTGGTGGGTGTTGAGTACTGGCGGATCCCTTTTTCTTCTTGACTTGGCGGCTCAAGGTAATTTAGTGGAGTTACCAGTGCTCGATCCCTCTGCTTGCAGGAATTCTTGACGATGTTATATCTCCTGTCGAGGAGTATAATCTACTCGCTGACATTCGGTCGTAAGCAAGTATACACTATCCATGTTTAAAGATAAGATAAAAGTATTATGCGATACGGAACTTGAGTGACATGTTCATACATGCCCACCAAGAGCCACATCGTAGAGCAACTGATTAATAGAGACATAACCGCTCAGGTTCAAATTCTCTCAATAATCATGCATACATACATACATACATACATACATACATACATACATACAAATTAAAACACTTTTCTGCAGCGTTGCAGATTAATCTATTCTTTCAATCCGGTCTACAGTACCATCCGTACCTAGCAACTAAGCACAAATTGCTAGCATCAACTAGTATGATGAGAAGCCGTATGCGGTTTAGTTCCATACTCTATCGCGGAAGCTTCGAATTGAAATGTAAACTTGACAAGACTAAGACGATGAATGAAATGTTCGCAATTCTCTATACTCCCTCATAAAATATTATGCAAATCCGTTTAAAAATGCAACCTGTAGCGTAAGACTTACGGACGGTAAGAGAGACAGCCGAGATTATCCGTTTCTACGTTTCTAAAATGAAGTGTAAAACATGTTGAGAGTTGATCCTCTGAACTGCTATTTGCGAAAAACTTATACACTAGATTGTAACTGAAACCTACACAGCACATATCAAACAATCAATCTATTATTTACAATTTATTTGTACCATATACTAAATATATGCATTATGTAACTCATTAGTTATGCTTTGTGTTATGAGCTACGGCTTCAGTGCACAATAAAGCCATATCATCTACATCGCATTTGTGAGCGTTTAGAAGAGGTTTGACCAAGTTCAGTTGAAAAATGCGGTCTGTAGCGTACAAGAAACAAAAGGGGGACAGACACTCAGACGGACAGACAAAACCATTTTATTAAATGATCAATGAGCTAAAGCTCGGGCCGGATTTGTACAAAGTGGGCCCAAAGTAGATGCTGAGCTTAGGAAGCTGAGGAAAAACTGACTGGAAACAGTTAGGTTATATATTTCCCTCAGCCGCCGAAGGCGAAGGGTTCAGTGTTGCTTCGGGTAAATACCTAGTTTCAAAATACTGATATCAACGTTCTGGGGACATTTTTAATCCAATTCTGGAATTGTTTGTTGGCCGTCACTTACTAAAGTCAAACTGTCCATCACTTACTAAAGTGAAATTGGCCATCGCTTACTAAAGGCAAACTAGCCATCACTTACTAAAGTTAGCCTTCACTTATCAAAGAAACCCCTAGTTAAGTTCCTATGCTATAAGTTTCTTTGTAAACTTTCTTGTGTAAAATCATAGGATACTAAGAATGACAGGAGAACAGGAGTTAAAGTGACGACATGGGAGCAGTATGGTAACTTGTGCACAATGTAAGTAGTTTGTTCTTTTTATTATGAGATTTAACATTGGAAAATGTTGTGCACAACTTGAAGAACAATTGTGCACAATCACAGATTTTTCTCCTATTTTAAATCCCATAAGGGAAAAGAACTATTGTTAACAAGCAGTGTGACACTACTGCATACTTTACTGATATACCGTTTGACATTATTTATACGCTTTCTCAAACCAATACAAGTCTGACGAGGCGCTTCTGTGGTCGTGTGAAAGTTGTTTAAAGGAAATCAATGCGGTCTGCAAGTGGATTCGAAAATTGCCAATTTGCACTATGTTTAGAAGCTCCCCCTTCCGTCCTACCCCCCTTCCCCCCACCATCCTCTACAATGACATTCACTGCGTATCTGACGTAGCAGAGCATCAGACCACAGACCATTAAAAACTGTAGCTGGAGATTGGTTGGGTCTGTACTATAAGTTATACTTATATTCGCCGCGCAGAACTTTAAAATTAGGTATGTACATGAACATTCTCTATTTGTTAACGCGTATTTATAGGTTCTTGGGCAGCTCACTTCCCTCAGTTTTGACATGGGTTCATTTAACTGTTAATTGTGGATAACTGGTTGCTCCGATCACCCTCAAAAACAAAAGAGCACCTCTTGCGCGCATTTGTGAGAGTTTAAAAGTAGTTTGAATAAAATCAGTTAAAAACTGTGACCAGTAGAGCACGGCCAACGAACGCACAGACGGGCAGACAGACAGACAAAACCATTTCAACAGATGCTTGCTTAGCATCTAAAAAGCACATCATACTTATTTTGCCTACCGGGCTGACTAGTGAGTTTTTTCATTGCCTCCGTAGCCTATCCTATCTTTTAACTGTTAATATTGGCTTGCCTATTTTTCGTTAAAATTGTCTGCACGCCGGCATATCGCCTAGTTTTTGCCTGTTATATACAATACGCGCCCAGCTTCGTGCTTAACGTTATATATAATTGGAGACCCGCGTAATATACATACATGAAAAGATATATATATATATTCTACGTTCAGTAATGCAATAAAAAGCTTCCAATAAAAAAAATTTACTTTTCGACCCAATACAGTAAACAGGCAGCATAGGGTGGACAGTAGTTGACATCGCCCACGATGAATTTTCAACAAACTGACAAGGTAAAACTGGCAAATTATTAAGTACTGATCCAGTAATTCGATAACTGTTCCCCAAACTTGACTGAGCTCTTCACTCCAGACGTTAGCAAATTCGGACAGAATTAATTTAACTTCTTTAATAAGAGCATGAGGCTTTAAATCTGAGATGAGCTCTTGCAGCGGAAGTTTATTAGAATATTCAGAGTACTTTCGATTTAAGTGATGAAAAATGCTTGTGACTTGTGTGATCAGGCTAGAAATTTTCTCAGAAACCGATTCATTGACTCTTCGCAGAAATGGATAAACAGTAGGATAAATATGGTTTTCGTCTTGAAGTACAGAACTGAACTCCACCACAAACACATCCAAATTCGTTATTGACACGCGAATACAATCACAAACAACACAATTACTAGAAAACAATGCGGACTTTTGGAATGCTTCAACGACATTTGTCAAAATTCCAAGGCAGTTTAGAAGCACTTTGTACGGACACACACTTCTTCGATACGATCCAGCAATGGTGTTAACTTCTTTGCATTGTTTTAGCAAATGATCAATAAATGCAGTCAGATCCACCTTCAAATCTTGACTTGTCGATAAACTGTTCACAAACAATTTCCATTGCATGAACTCAAACTCCAAAGAAATAGATTTCGTGAAAATGGCCTCAGATATGTTTTTAAGTGAACGTGCATTAGAAGTCGTCACTTCCGTAGCTCTTAATGACCGCAGCAGCCAGATGGAATTAGAGAAGGATCCAATCAGTAATTTTTCCATCAAAATAGTGTCCATCAGGTCAAACGTAAATCCTTTGCACCTATCTATAATTGCGGAACTTATTTGTTTGCTCGGACATTCATAAGCATCCATGAAAGTCAAAACTCTAGTTATGCACTTTTGGAAATCGGATTCTGTTCCTGATGACCACAGGTGGATAACAAATTCATCTGAATGACGAAATAGTTGATCTTGATGAATTTGTGCAAGCTGTTTCCAGCCTGCAGCCAGATCATGTGGATCTCGAAAATAGTTAAAAAATACAGATGAAATATTTTTCTTCCTGGCAGCATTTCCTTCGGGTTTTAACTGTAAAAGCATATTCTGATGACGAACTAAGCCCCGCCGATAGGATAGATTCAGCTGTGAAAGAGTTTTAAACAATTCGGCAAGTGCAAGACGGCGGCGAGAGTGCACGTGGTGCAAGTAGGCTTTCCGCTTAGGGCCGCTTTGTTCGACCTGAAAGTAAGTAAACATGACAACTGAAAAATTATAAATTATAAAGTACCTCATTCGACGCAATAACTTAATTAAATCCTCTCTTGTTTCTTGAAAGGGCAAACTTGTTATTGTTGGTATAGTAGGGAGCAAGTGTAATGGAGCTAGCCAATCAAAATATTTGAGATACATATTTTCAGCTACTACTGCACTCCTATTGAACGGCAGGAATATGAGGGTACCTATTTATTTTATATTGGAATGCACTATGTCCCAAAACGCTAAACTCACCACGCTTTTAAAAATAAACATCTCAGCGGAGAATTCCTTCTTGGGGGGATGGAAAACCCATCGTAAAGCATGGTGAGTTTAACCTTTTGGACACACTGGACATACATTTAGCCCGATGTTTTTTTGCTCTTTCTCAGCCCAGTTAAGAAATCTTCATTCCCTATTACCTTTAACATATTTATTTTAAATTCAACTGCCTTAAGTGTAGGAGTACCCATCTCGGGTTGTATATTTTTTAAATTCGCTGCACTGCATTATAATTTTCCTATAATTATTCATTATTGTAAAATTGTAAAGGCATATTATCATTATTGAATGAAGTGTTTGTGTCAGTAATTATCATTTGGGCTATGGTCTGCCGTGAATAAACCAAAAATAGTTATCTACTAGCAACTGACAGTTTTTTCCGTACACGCAATGGCTTTTAAGAATTCTCAAAGGCTATTGTACACTTCCTGCTCCATCCCCCCCCCCAACGTAACCACACCCCAACCCACCTACCCCCACGCTGGCGACAGGCGTCGCGCTCTCGCCCTTCGCACAGAGGAAAGCATAAAGAAGCGTGCACAAATCATGTCGTACTAACCCACTTACGAGTTGTACTGTTTTCGGTAGGGGATCTGGGGGGGCGCAGCCCCCCAGTAGGAATTTAAACGTACTGCCGCATAAAGCAGAGCTCACGGCGTTTGTTGTCCCGCACGACTCGTGAGCTCCAATGTTAACCGGACTTGCTCCATGTAATGCACTAGCTTACGGGATGGAGTAGATTCCGTTCTTTCCGCCCTAATCCTTGCCCTATACCCAAAATCCATATCTTTCCCCGGGTATAGGATTGTATAGGAATACCAAATATGCTACAAGTACTATATTTGTATTCGGAAGTGGAGCAGTTAGTGTACTACCCGCATAACTAATGTAAAGGAGCAGCAATTGTACAATCCCCTTCTCAAATTATAAGGAGTACATATGTATAATTTACCAGGTTGTAGGACATTTTCCTCCCAAATCGTACAGAGGACATTTTCCTCCCAGCATCAAAAACACAACCAGAATGAGCGAGTATTCCTTTACGGCAAATTTGTGTATTCATAGTAATTCTCCATAATAAGCAAAAATCTTAAGCTGAATTACCAACATTCTCCTTTTCCCATATGTTTGTAAAGCAAAGATTACGCAACTATTTATTAATCAAAGGTAACGAATGTCATGTCAGTATTATTTCAAAAATCTTGTAATCTGACCTGAATGTAAACAATGCTTGATTAAGCACCAATATGGAATCTACAACAACTATTAACAGAAACTCGTTTTCCATAGGTTATGTATGTACAGTAAAACTTGCACTGAGTTAGGTACTGAAGTAAATAATTAAATGGACATTCATAATCAAAATATAAATATGTTTCGGTAAACTACCGTAAAACACCAAATAAAAACCCGCCTCGTATTGAAGCCCGCCTCCAATAGAAGCCCATAATACGTAATGTATTTACCGGGTACCGTAAGTTAGGTGAGTACATATTATACCACCGGGCTTTTATTTGGTTTTTTACGGTATGCTAAATTATTGCATATTAGTGGATTATGAAATATGCATACTTTAGCTTTTAACTGAAATTTAGTTTTGGGAAATGCGTGCAAACTTACATTGTTCTTAGTTCTTCAGATAAGATTTTTGCATATTATACAGAAAATCTATGAATACACAAATTTTCAGTAAAGGAATACTCGCTCATTTTCTTTATGTGTGTTTGATGCTGGGAGGAAAACGTCCTCTGTAAGATTTGAGAGAAAAATGTCCTGGAGGGGGGAGGGGTAATGTCCAGGGGGAAAATGTCCGTATACCAATTTTCTGATGCCGGTTTGGAAACTGATTTTAATTTACATGACAAAAGCGGATGATGCTGAAATAAAAGTTTTCAAGCGTATAACAATATCTTTTATGAAATCTGGTTTTTTTACCCTATCACTCGTACCCGTACGGGTCGTACCCACACTACTTGTACTTCATTTCTCGCATCTATTCAGCCTAATCTTACCAAACATTGTTGTACCAGAATCGCTCAAACTGGTGTCACTGTTACAAGCCCATGGTTTCAGAGCCCAGTCGTACCCTCACCACTCACACCCGAACCAATTGTAAAGCTACACTTCTACAACTTCCCGCCTGTTCCGCAAAAATTTTAAAAATGTGCCTGTTACTAGTTTTAAATACAATAAAAAATTCGAAAAGTAGAGGTAGAATGGGACTACGTTTTATGACCGAATGGTTTTTGTACGAACGTATTTTGTACGAATTTTTGATGCTCGAATTTGAGTCTTTGGTACGAAAATGTTTATGAAATGGTTACACTAATGAAAGAGGGATACACAAAACGATGTTATTTGCATGACACCATTTATGGGCGACCCCTCACCATCTATAACCCATATGCGTATGTGCATGACATGTAGTAAAAATAATTTCGAAATTTTTTAAAAATTATTCCATTCACTATTATTGCTGGCTTTCTGCGTTTGTGACACATTAGTAATTGCCCATTAATGACTTAATCCGTCGGGTCAAGGGGTCTACTTGCAGATTAGTAACATCCCATGTTAAAGAAATAAGAGAGAAGCTAAAGAAATGGCTACACTAATGAAAGGGGGGTACCTAAAACTATATTTGAAGGACGTCATTAAGGGATGGTCCCTCATCATGTATACCTAGATAGCACAAGATGAGTTTAAGATGTCCTAGGGACTATATATATTATATATATGTTGATGCCCACTGGGCCAAATCTCAGGACAATGCAAGTCCCGGACGTCCACAACTTGTGAAAATGCGCGCCCTAATTACAGCGTGTGTAAGCAAGTCTTCGCGTTGGGGGTTGTGGTGAATTAAAGTGCATATAACTCATAAACGGTTTAGAGCAAATAACATGTAAATGTAACTAAATGTAAGTCATTTTATTAGTTATAAATTGCAAATTTCAAAAAGTTTAAAAATTTTTCAAACTATTGTTTAATGCACCAGTATTAGTATGATTAAGTAGATATAGTCATAAATTGTTTTTAAACTCTGCCAAGGATGTCTGGAGCAAGAATATTTTAATGTATTTTTACCATTGGTGATATATAAAAACTTGGGAAATGTCACCTAATACTTCTACGCTGTTTTTACAATTTCGAGTACTTGTACACAGTCTTATATGTAAAATTGTGGGGTGGTTTTTCCTATCGTGCGCACTAGGCCAACACCTATCAGCAAAATTCGTGCCGGCGCTAAAGTTACACAGCCAAATCGTACCAGAATTGTTACTACTGTTCCCACTGGATACGGAGCCAACTTGTAACTGTGCTAATGCTAAAGAGCCAACTTCCCTTCGTATTCCGCTCACTCCTATCAAGTGTTGACACTTGCACCTAGCACACTCGTGCCTAGCTCACTCTTACAGGCGATACTCTAACCAAGCCAACTCAAAACGGCGGCACATGCACCTGGTTCCAGCAAACTTAATACCTAGAACGCTTCTACCAGCGCTAACTGCTTCGGTTTTATTGGAGCCTTATTACAAACACATTGTATTTCATTGATAAAACTAACTCGTTGCAAGCTCAGCATAAGCTTTAAATCAGTTTCGGACTTGTAAGGCGGATGTTCGGAAAAACCGTTTTAGTCACGCCTCCTTCTTTTTTTCGCCTACCCTTGGTCCTTAATAGGTCTGTGTCGTTTTAATATCGTCTTCTCTACATATAAGAGTTTCGGACCACACAGACCAGTTATGAATGGTAAAAAACTCGTCTTGTGCTATTGGAGTTAATTTTGAGAATTGCACCATTTAACTGCTAATTGCGGGATAACGATTCGTGCTCTCAAAATTAGAACCTATACAACACACATTCCTCGCGTTTTCAAGTTTTTAAAAGTTGTTTTAGTTAATTCAGTTTGGAAATGCAGCCTGTAGTGTATGACTTACGGACGGTCAGAAAGACAGGATTCTCGGTTTTTATACGTGACCGAAATTGAGTGTAAAAAATATTGAGAGTTGGCCCACTTAACTGCTAATTGCGAAACACTTGTACAATGGATTGCCACCAAAAACTATACAGCACATCTTAATCGCATTTGTGGGCGTTTCGAAGCTTTGATCAAGTTCAGTTTAAAAATGCGACCTGTAGCGTACAAGATACAAAAGGTGGGGACGACAGACACACACACACAGACGGACGGACAAAGACATTTTATTAGATGCTCTATGAGGTGAAGTTCAGCATCTAAAAATACCCTGGATTGAAATTTGGAAAAATTGGAAATAAACACTTTAAAGTATTATAATGTGATACACAATAATTAACTTGATTCCTTGTAATTACTCAAAGCCAAATTATTACGAATAAACGTACCTCTAATGTCTCCATATCTTTAAGTGATTCAACAGTGCATTCCATTACATCGTTGTAATCAATTAGGGTTTTATTAAGTTGAATAATTTCCCAACGAACGAATTTTGCAGCCATTTCTTTAATGTGTAAGTAATTTTCTGAAGCATCCTTAATGGCTTCATTGTCTGTAGTTTCCCTGTCCACTAGAAACCACTTAACTTGGTCATCCTCCATAAGTTCAACATTCTTGAACGAAGGTATCGAAAAGTCACTTACAATTAACGACTTCATAGGAATTGATAAGACACTTTTAAACTCTCGAAGGAACTTACTTAACATTTTCTGGCTTCTTCTAATGGAATCTTTTACTGCGTAAAATGTGGTGTCGTTCCATCTACAAATCTTGACGAAGTCCGTAATTTTTTTTTCGATTGGCAATTTCAGCTTAGAATAACTATTTGCGACAGTAGATCGAAACTCTTCGTAGAATTTTATGACGTTCCAATAAATACCATGTACCTTGGAAGGTTGAGTTCCTGGAACATTATTGTTTTCCAGTGCTATTAAGAACAAATGTATCTGATAAATCATGTGCATTCTTGTATTAAACTGGCATAACGGTGAGGTTTCGATAAACTGTTCCAGTGTTTGCAAAAGTTCCTCTAATTGCACTGTCGACACTTTAGCAGATGTTGCTACTTCCATTGTGGCCGTTATTAAGTGAAACCACCATTTGTATGCATCTTGTTCTTTCCTGAAATGCAAGCCAAAAAATGATAGAATTAGCATGCCCAATGTTGGGCTTAACAAAATAACCGACCGTAGTTTCTATATTAGTACGCCTCGCGTACTATTCAAACATGGGCCTTTCACTAGTCAGACTCGCGTACTATTACATACCCTCGTACTAAATAAAATTCAAAAATTCATACTTTATGAAAATTATTTTCTGGAGCCATCACCTTGCAAACAACAAGAAAATCAAAACAAATATTTCATTTACAAATAGATTTTAACAAAAACAGATAGTTTAGCCTTGGATGTCCGCGTAACACACGATTATAAAAATTCCAAAACTTGTGAGGCGTTTTGGGCTCAGGTAATCGTAATTAGCACATGTTTTTGTGAGATATTCAATAAATTATGTGGTTATTGGATTTTATTATTATCATCTCACAGGGGTTTGGTCTCAAAAACACCAACGCCGCCGAGGTCTTTATAATTATAGCCTATTGCAGACTTCCCCTCAAAAATTCCAGAAGAACCCACGTCAAACCGCAAGCCTGCCCGTAGAGCGCGAGAACGCAACTAACTGAGCCACCGACGCCTGACCCAACATATCCATTAAGAGAAGACAAAGATATGTAAATGTTAGGATAGAAGTACAAAATCCAAAAATTGAAATGCTGTATCATCCTCCTCCCCACAGTGCACGCACGAAGGGGAGCCCAACACCCCAATATTCTAACCGTGAGTGCCCCAACCCATATGCCCCGTCACTAGCCCAATCAACCATCAACCATCCTAATTGATCACTAGGATATCGCACCAGCGACGCGTTGCTGTACTGGGTGCGGATATCCAGAGCTTGGCCTGCCTACAGTTGCACAGTCATAGTCCAGTCCATTGTTTTTCATGCACAATGGCGCAGTACACAGCGGAGAGTGGGACTGGAACAATTGGCATTGGACCAAACTGACTAGCGCAACTCCCATCAAACGAGGCCTTAGCCAGCCTATCCGCTTCCTCGTTACCCCTGAGACCCGAGTGCGCAGGAATCCATACAAACACCACCTCAAAATCCCTCTCAGCGAGTCTGTTGAGGTTAGTGTGACAGACCCACACGACACCCGAGACAGTGTAAGGCCTGGATAGTGGTAGCAAAGAATTCTGACTATTACTAAACTCTAAAACGGAGATCCCCAGAGCCATTCTCCAGCAACCAATATCTCCAGCCAAGGGGATACCAAGGATCCCAGAAACTATTAGATAGGTAGCAAGCGTTTACCTTTTTCCCTTACCTTTATCTATGCACTATCTTTCTTGACTTCTCAAACATAGGCAACATGACTTTAAACTCACATCAAAATTAAACCAACATATATACAAACTAATAATATTATCAACACTAACGTAACACAACTTCTGTCGTCTCTGTTGCATAATATTAGGGTACGAATTATCAGGGTACGATTACGGAGGAGGTACCAACTGGTTAGGGCACGAATGATATATATTTTTTATATTTATAGACTAGTGCATAATTTTTAAATCCATCGAAGTATTCTACCTATGTAAGAGTAGAATCTTCTGGAATGAAATCCAAGCTTCAACATAAACATTCCAAAAAGTTGGAGCATATGATGGTGTATAGAACATATATATTGTTATCACAAGAAAAGTACTTAAATCTATTTTTAAAGTTTATTTTAGATCACTCCCAAGGGCCGCACACAAATAGTGTCATTAAAATTTACCAATTTATGAAAACCACCCACCCACGCTGTCACCCTCTTACGCATTGCGTAACCAGTAAATTCCATATGTACATGATTTTGCTCGAAAAAGTAGTCAAATCATTCCTGGCGATTTTCAAGCGTCTTAAGCTACTGTACATTCTTCTTACATTTTATGTTTCCCAATAATATTAGAACTGATAATTACCTGGTGTAATCTATTTCCAAAAGGTTTTTCCAACCAGACAATTCCATTTTCCTCCAACTCAATATCAAATCTGAAACTTTCACTAAAATGGCGGATAAGGAGACACCGGTGTGAGCATTGCGTTCCCATTCTTGAGCAGTTTCTATTAAAAAAAAGACTTACCATTTGTTTTCTTGTACACCAACTGAATAATAATTTTAAAACTCTAATTTATACACTCCTACTAACAAGCATAAACTATACATATCAAAATTAAGCAACGTATACTGAGTCCGTTGGGCTATCGTCGTTGGACGACAGTGTTAAGTTTATTTAAATAAAGTTGTCTTTCTCTCCAGCTAGATCATACAGGTTATAATTAAAGCAGTGTGGAACTGTGGATTACAGGGTAAACGGACATTTTTCTCCCAAAGTAAAATCTATGCTATCTGCTGTAGAGACTCTACAGCAGATAGCATCGACATCGAGTATAATATAAAAATCGCTGACAATCGGTAAAAAATTAAGTATTCACTATCCACGTCATTTAAATAAAATACGTAGATATGCGACAAGGAACTTAAGCGACATGTCTATACATGTACGCAAGCCAAGATCGTAAAGCAAGTTGTTGGACGAGATATACCGTAATCGTTAAAATCTTGGAAACATGCATATATATACGTATATTGTGCTTTCGACTGCATTTATGTACAAAAAGGGAATATAGAATAAAAACTTACCGTACAACAGTTCCAAACCATGTAAAAATTTCATAAGAGGTGAGTCTACCGCAAAAGACTCCAGTCGGTTTATGACGGCAATAACCTTAGGGGAAATTGAAAAATTGTTTATAATTCGTAATTATAAACAGTATTAAGAGAGAAAGTAAATCTTTTATTTACAACTGGCGCACTATTACGCTTGCCATTAAGACACAGTCATTCACAAAACACATCATTCACAGGATAATTATGGTTTTTGTAAAACAAAGGATACAATTATTTTAAATAATCAAATAAAAATAATATTATTATAATTTTGTAAATACAATTTACACAATAATGATAATTCAAGAAAAAATTGTAAGAACACATTTAAGTCATGTTTGGTTGATGCAACGAGCCAAAATTAGGGCATACGGACACTTTCCCCCGGAAACTGTCTTCCCGATCAGTAACACAAGACATTATCTCCCGAACCGACATACACCAAAATTAGCGCTCGCAATGGGTACAAAAATCGTTCATCCGTGAGTGTAACTAGCCTCTGGGTACATCAAAATTTGGACCCGTCGTTGTACCCGCCTTGAATTTTGAATTACCCGTACCCAATATGGAATATTAAATTAATGCATTTCGTTACTGAAGAAGCAAAGTTGCCGATCTCCAATTCTCCCTAACAGCAAAATTGCCGTTCTCCAATGCCCACTAAAAGCAAAGTTGCCGTTCTCCATTTATTAGGAACGTTACTATTACGTTACTACTAATAAATGGAGAACAGCAACTTTGCTTTTAGCGCGCATTGGAGAACGGAAATTTTGCTATTAGTGAGAATTGGAGACCGGCAACTTTGCTTCTTCAGTAACGATTTGTGTTATATTTATACACACATTCTATAGCATTACAACGTATACAATCATATTGGTGCAAATTGCGTTTTAGCGCAAAAAATTAAAATCGAAATTTTCAAAACGGGTCGACATAAAATAAGTGGTAATCTTATGAGAAATTGAATTTTACGCTACTCAAGCGTCCTACTTGTCGATTTTATGCATTAAAATTGACAACATTACTAGTTGTTGTTGTGGGCTTGTTTGTATTCAATTCAATTATTTATTCAAGTGTAAAGTATTAGCTTTCTGCTCTTTTTAATACCACAATATTCAAGAAACACAATAGCTCATACACTGCAGTGCAGAAGTATCTGGACAACTGGGCTCGCAAACTTTGACCTCGAATAGTATGAAAACTATTGATGCACATATCACCATTTTTGTATAAAATGTAGCCTGAAGTGCTGCAAATTAGAGAATGCAATATCGCATAAAAATATCGCAAGTATCGCTATCGAATTTGAAAATATCGCAAATATTAAAATAATCGCAATTTTTTTCTGAAACCATACTATCATTGTGAAAAACATTCCGCAGTGTATACTTATTTAAATTATAATAAAATTAAATGAATAGGTATACTCATTCTCTCGTAAAAATTAAGCATAAGCACAAAAAATCTTTAATTTAAAGAAGCCATTGTCATTTGGCCATAACGTATGATAACTACGACAACGCATTATTGATGTTTAAGACTTCAATCCAAATTCACAGCAGACGAGGGTTAGGAGCAAGCCAGATCACGTAAATGGAAACTAAAACTTAAGAAAGACAAGAACGTGGAAAATAGTAAAAATGGACGAGACCGCGCTGCATATTACGCTCAATAGATTATTTGAAATGGAATGTTACACTGCACCTTGAGAAAATGACTTTTCTTTAGATATAGACTACATATAGTCTTTCGTCTGATAAAAGCAGGTGGGCCATTTATTCCGAAAGATTCTAATATGCTACAACAGCCAAGTTTATAATTCGAATAATAAACCAAAATAAAGACAATTCTCATGAGATTTGTTTCCGAAATGGTCCCTGATTTTATGAGGGAGGCCAGGACTGTACTTATTTACCAATCCGGGGATAAGAACAATTCCAAGAACAGCCGTCCAACAACAGTTAGTTCCGTACTACGCCCCATCACCGAAAAAGTACTAGACAAAGAATAACGTGGATATATTTTTTTAAATGAAAATCAAAGAGGCTTTACTAATTACGCTGGAACATTAATTAACACAACTTTAATAAACGAATGTCTTAAGTAACCAAAACAGGAAAAAACGGACTGTACTATAATTTTTGGTGACATTTCTCAAGCGTTTGATAGTATTGGGCATGCCCACATGTTTCAGCAAATCAAAAGTAAACCAGCTCCTTCTAGCCTCAAAAATTTAACGTGTACCTTGGCTACTCGTAATTTTACAAGAATTACTAAAATTCAAGGCAAAACTCAACCTATTAAATTTGAAAGGGGTGTGATGCAAGGTGGACCTATGTCACCGTTTTTATTCAATATTTCAATTAATCCTATGATTGAAGAATTAAGCGAGAAGGAAGTTACTGACAAGTTTGGATTTTGTATTCATTCACTCCACCAAACCGAATTTGCAGATGATACTGGATTTATTGGTAATTCCCGTAACTCTGCAATCGAGCTTCACCAGCAAAGCACCACATCATTAGCTCAGATTGGCCTAGTTATGAATCCACTGAAAAGTGCTGGCATCAGTGTGGTGAAGGGTGAGCTTTGCCAAATTCCGCTAGAGGTAGCTCCAAATATTTTTATTAATTGCATGAGAAAAAATGACACCATAAGGTATTTAGGAGTTACGTTTTATGACGAAATAGTGTTTGATGAAGCTAAATGTGCTGAAAAATTCAACAGCAAAATCAAGAAGTTAGTATCTACCCCTATGCTTAGGCAAGACCAAAAATTAAAAGTATTAAAAGACTACCTTTGGCCAACCTTAATTTATCAATTTCAAAATGCGCCGCTTAGAAAACTATCTACGAAATTTTTGGATGCAATTGATAAAATAATTCGAATAAGTGCTACTAAAGAAATGATCATGCTTCCTTCAAGTACTCCAAAAAACATGTTGTATTCTAGCCCTAAGGTTAAAGGTTTAGGACTTATCAGAGCCAAATGGAAAGCAGGCTTACAGAATTTTAACGCAGCCGAAATACTGTCAGCATCAAACCATCTTTTAATTCAAGAGGTTCGAGATTTGGAAGCTGAACGAACAAACCGTCTGGATTTCTTAAACATTCCTGATGATGTTAGAGACAGCATGGAGACGATTCGTGGTAAAAAAAGTAAATTTATTCGTGACAATTTGCGATTACTTGAGTATGAAAATTGGTGCAAACTTCCACCGAAAGGCCAGGGTGTTATTCAGTTTAAAGCATGTCCTTATGCAAATACATGGATTCATTCTAAACGTGGGCTTTCTTCCTCCGAATGGGTTAATGCAATTAAAATGGTGGGAAATGTTATGCCTGTCAATGCCATCATGAGACCTGATTAAGGAACATTCGGCTGCCGCCACGGTTGCAGTGAGTCAGAAACACCAGGTCATATCCTTGGATCTTGTCCCCGGGGAGAATTGATACGTAATAATAGACACCATGCTGTGAGGCGTCTGCTTGCTGAAGCTATGGTCAAGCTAGGTTGTAAGGTTCTTCAAGAAGTGGAGTGTACTGGAAATGGCTCGAAACGGGTGGATATTATAGCCTACAATCAGGTTTCGCGAAAAGGATTTATTCTTGATCCTACTGTGAGAATGGAACAGAATGATGAACATCAAGCAGAATCAGTGAATCAGGAGAAAAAATCTCATTATGAACCATGCAATCCGTATTTTCAAGCAAAATTGGGCCTTGAAGATATCCAGGTCATTGGGCTTTATGTTGGTGCTAGAGGCACAATTTCACAGTTCTTTGTGGACTTTTTGAAGTCTCAGTGTTTACCAGTTACGCTTATTGAAGATATTGTAACGTCAGTTCTAAAGAAATCGGTGCAAATTTGTGTTCATCACCTGTTTTCTACAAGCACTACTTAATTTTTTCTATTTAAAGTTTAAACAGTCATAAATAACATAATCATGTATAACAAAAGTATGATCCGTATACTGAGTCTTTAGGCTATCCTCATTGGAGGACAGTGTCAAGTTTATTTTTGAATAAAGTTGTCTATCTCATTCATCAAAATCGGTAAAGAATAAGTTGCAAAATGGCCTAACTAACAAAAAACACGGTTTTTAGATTTTTTATTCAGTCATAAAATTATTTTTTAACAACTCTGATTTGAAATTAAAGCTTAAAACAATGCCGACTATTCACACAAAAAAATCTGGCAAAAATTTAAATTTTTTTAAAAATATTCAAATTTAAAAAATTTTACATTAAAATTTTAATAAATTTTAAATAAAAGTTGCTAAAAAATAATTTTATGATTGACCAAAAAGTCTATTGTTAGTTAGGCCATTTTGCAACTTATTCTTAACCCATTTTGATGAATAATGTGTTAAACAAATCTCATAGGAATTGTCTTTATTTTAGCACATTGCTCGTTTTATTCGAATAATAAACTTGGCTTTTATAGCCTGTTAGAATCTTTCAGAATGAATGGCCCACCCTGTATGATGTTTTCGGTTCCGACGGACAACCTTAGGTGTAAGAAATGTGAGATGAGTTCCTTAAAATCAAGAATTTGAACCTCGTGGAAAACCATGTCGCGCCTTTGCTGATTTTGCTTGGAGGTCACATGCTTTCGCGTAGCAATCGAACTTTTGAATCCGTTATTTTTAAGGATTCTACCAAAAGTATGTCAACTTGCCTTCGTTCTGGTTTCACTTTCCACCTGGTTAGGCAATTTTGGTCCATTTAATTTAGGATTTGCCTTCACTTTCCTAATTATTTGACGCGTCTCTCGAACAGAGAAAATCGCATTACCCCCGGTCTGGGGTAACTTTTGATAGTTTTATTGATAGTATTTTGAATCCATAAATGATATTACAGACGGTTAGTATAGGAAGTTGGAGAATGTCGGCTCTACATTTAAGAAAAACATGACCTTAAAAATAAAATTACCTAGGCTCATGACGCAATGGATCTAGCTTTCACTATAAGGTTAATAAAATCAATGCCAAGGCGGTTGCCTGCAGTACTTGAAGCGAAAGGAGGTCCTTACTTAAGTTAAACTATTGTTTTTTTCGTTGTAATTTTTGAGCAAACAATTTCGAACTAAACTATTTCTTACTTTTGTTCATACCTATCTACATAATTCACCGGAATTTTGAAAATTTTGTAATACTGGACCAATTTCATCGAGCCATATATCATTAGAAAGCTAATCGTCATTAGAATTTAAATAACGCAATAGGCTTCCATTATAACAAAACGTTTTCAAAATAACGGTCTTTTAATTTTAAAATTGCGCCAAAAATGTGGTGTTGTATGGGTCACAATCAAAAAACAAAAAAAAGGTGTCTGCTTATTTTTGAAGAGCTTTCAAATGATATATCACTCGACACAATCCGTTAACTTTTTTAAATTTGCAATTATGTTATTTAAAAACCATTTAAAAACTAATAACGATCGTGCTTCCACACCACGTTCATTACCTTTGCCTAATTGATAACGTTCCAAAAATATATCACTTTAGTGTAAGTTTATTGAGTGAACGGTCGAAATCTTGAGTTAACACAATATTTAAAGTTTCGGCGGGAAATTCAAAAATTTGAATTTTGAAGTTTTGGTTGTATTACAGAAATTGATTAAAAATAAGAATCTCTTTCAAATTCAAACCGCCCTATTTTGCTGTTAGGGCTACCATTAAGCAAGGGGTCCGAATACTTTTGCAAACTGTTTTTGGATACTTTTGAACTAAATATTTATTTTTAACAGAGTTTGTTACTTTTACAACCCTTAACACATTTTTTTTGTATGTGGAGCATTTCAGGTTACACTGTGTAAAGCAATTGTGATATATACATTATTAGTTTTCATACTATTCGAGGTCAAAGTTCGTGAGCCCCGTTGTCCGGATACTTATGCACTAAATTAAAACATCAGACAACCGTAAAAGAAGTAGAGTAGTGCGTAGTAGTAAAATGTCTAGTAAAGTTATATACGTTGTAACGATCCTACCACGTAGTACATGTTCTGGTAGCGTTTGTTCTTTAAGCACTTGAAGTGTATAATCATTTGGGAAACGTTCCTTGCTAGTATATTAAATAAGGATAAGGGGATCGCTCGTCGTAACCGGATAGGAGGATGTCCGGGGAGAAGGCGCCAGGGGTAAAATTCTCTACAAGCACCGATTCGAATAAGTGTTGATTCCTAGAACTTAAGGCCTTATCAAGTAATAAATAAAATTTAATTGCAGCACGTTCAGTAATGTCCATGTTTACAATCTAAACATCAAAATTACGAATATTAAAAGAAAAAACGCACACCTTATTCAATGATGGGTGTTCTGGCCACTGCAATAGTAAGTTAGTAACACCCCACCTCAACTGTCCTAAAACAAGTTCCAGATTTTCAACTTCTATTGGGCAAGGATCACGGTATATATCGTAAATATCTGGGTTCACAGAGAAATAAAACGGATGACTTGATGGTTCACATAGTTCACTAAGCGCAAAGCTGGATCCTACAATAAACTTTTTCGTATCATCTTGTCCTAAAGCATTCCGCATTTTTTCTATGCTCACACAGCCAGCTTGAAACCTGTACATAAAAAAATAAATTATTGAAATAGTCCAAACAGGCATTATAAAAATCGAAAAAGCATTATCATTTGGTTTGACCAGACTAAACTTAGCCATTTAAACAGCTAATTTTTGCAAACTATAAAACTCAAAAATGCCTGTCACATTGCATTTAAGTTCCCTCTCGTGAGAGCAGTGCAAATTATTGCAAGTGTATGGGAGCAGAATGCCGTATATGAGAGTTCCCCACTACGTCCCACGCGTGGGGATTTTAAACGAAATATTTGTCCACTGGTTGGCAACTGCATTATTTCCTTTTGATTTTGTTAAAGGATAGCCAACTAGATATACTAGGTATGGTCTGGTCGAATATTTTATTCAATATTTAGTAGATTTAACAATGTGGTGCCGATAGAATTTAGCTAGTCGATTTCCCGCCGCATGTGCTTAAATGCAAAATCTTCGAACTGAAATAACTAAAAAGTGTATAAAAAGTTACAGTTGATATTTTTATGAAAAATATTACCATAAATTAGCTACATTTTCATAAAAAGAAAACTTGCGCATTTTTGCGCAAAAGTAGTTAAATCCATTTTTAAAGTATATTTTTGGTCACTCCCACGGTCCGCACACAAATAACGTCACCTCAATTTACCAATTTTTGGAATTTACCCACCCACTCTGTCACCCTCTTAAGCATTGCGTAAATGACAATCATTAACAAGGGGTGTAACATGTATTTAAAGTGAGCTACCCTCAACTTGGGTGACGCTACTTGTATCCAACCCATTGCTAGTAAATTCCATATGTACATGATTTTGTCGGAACAACCGGGTGAATAATTTCTGGCGATGCCCACCATCCCGTAAGCCACTGTGCGAAGCCATTTGATTTGATTTGAAATTTATTAACATGTTATTGAAACCAATTTGGCTATCGTAATGCACTTTTAATGAAATTCAGTTAACTTTGTACTGCAAGTTTAGATTTCTTTACGGAGAGTGTACTCATTTAAGTTAGAATAAAGTTAAATAAATATACTCATTTTCTCTAAGCATGAGCACAAAAAATCTTTTAATTTAATGAAGCCATTGCCGTATAATAACTATGACATTTATTATTGATTTTCAAGACTTTAATCCGCATTCACAGAAGACGTGGGCAAGCCAGATCACGTAAATGAAAACTAAAACGTGGGTGAAGCAAGAAAAAAAATCCGGCGCTTCGCGCCGGATTTGGCGACCGTGGGCCCGAAGTAGATGCTGAGCTTACAGCAAATGGCTTGGTCATTGAGGTTGAGGTTGAGGTTGAGGTTGGCTTTATTTAAGTGTCAATTTCTTTCAATAACTTAATACTGTTTTACAAAGACGGACACATGAAGATATACTAAATAGGAATTATAAATTAAGGTAAATTTCTGAAGTATTATAAGATCGGTAGACAATGAATCAAGACCAAAAAAAGTATATTAAATTACACTATCACTACGGAGGTTTATACATATAATAGGGTTTTGAAATACGGCTTTCTATAAAATAAGCACTAACATTTGATTTAAACCTTCCCATATGACATAGATCAATTACACCATCATCATCATAGCATTTAACGCAGTCAGGCAAAGCATTCCAACAGCTCACAATACGATACAAAGGCGAATTTCGGAATGTCTCAGACCTAAAACGCACTGTATTAAGCATATACTTATCACTAGCCCGCGTAGCTCTAACTGACTTTTTAAAGCTTATAAAAGTACGCAAGTACTCAATAGAACTTCCATACTTTAATATTTTCAAAGCAAATACCAATGTATAGTAACGTATTCTCTCACCCACAGATAATATATTACACAATTCAAGCAAGTCCGACTCTTCCACTACAGCACTACGAACATTAAAGTAATTGACAATGGCTCTATTAAGTTTATTTTGAATGGATTGCAAATCCACATCCGAGTGCGCACCCCAAATCAGAGGACAAAAGTCAATAATGGTTAAAACATAAGCATTAAGCATTACAGTAAAAGTACGAACATCAAGATATCGCTTTAGACTACATATAACACCCAATGCAATAGCAACTCTCTTCTTTACATACAGAAAGTGACTATTAAAATTTAAATTACAGTCAATAATTGTACCTAAGTACCGGAATTCATATACGCGCTCAAGTTCTTGACCATTACAATGAAGGGCTATTTCACAGTCAGCAAGTGTAACATCACTAGACTTGTGAATCAACATATATTTAGTCTTAGATGTATTCACAAATAAATCATTTAAATTAAACCACTGATTTACAGAATCAATACACTGCTGCATTATATCACGCATAGCCATTAGCGTAGAACCAGTACAATACATTACCATATCATCAGCATATAAAATAAACTGTACACCACCAGTAATAGCATCACTAACTTTATCAATGTATATTATGAACAACAAGGGACCCAGCACAGAGCCTTGGGGTACACCTATTGTTAGATCAAAACTGTCAGAAATAAAGCCATCTATTTTGATTTTAAAAGTACGATTATGCAGATAATCAGCAAGAAGCCCAAGCAAATGCCCATTTACACCATAATCATTTTTGAGCTTTAAAAGAAGTTTCTTGTGATCAACACTATCAAACGCCTTCTGCAAATCAATAAAAACAGCCAATACAGTGCCACATTTCCCATCCAAGATACTAAAGGAAAATTGAATAAATTCAAGTGCAGCTGTAAGGCAGCCTCTATCCTTACGAAAACCATGCTGAGCAGTTCCTAGTACAACTATACTTAACAACCGAGCATGCATCATTTGCTCAAAAATTTTATCCAACATAGGAAGACTAGAAATAGGTCGATAAGATAAAGGATCCCGTTTAGAACCCTTACCTTTATACACTGGAGTAACTATAGCACACTTTAACTTTGTTGGGTATGAGCATAGAGTCAAGCATTGTGTAAGTAAGAGCGCAATAGGCAATGCCAGAACATCAATACAATTTTTAGCAGCACTATATGAAAGCTCACGGCAGTCAGCATTCCCTTTACGCTTAACTTTAGCAAAAGCAGAGCGCACTTCAGCCTCAGTAAAAGGTACAATCTCTGCACTCAAATCCAAGTTCAGCTCAACAATATAGTCATTACTACTACTAGAAACACCCTGAACTCTATGAGACATTGTAAACGATTTAGCTAATACATTTGACATTTCATGCATATCAGTTATAGGTTCACCGTCATACATTAACTCTGACACTGATTGACATGATTTGGTCTTACCTATAAGCTTATTATAAACACTATAAACATTTGAGGAAGTAGGGGTATCTAGCAATGCTTTCTTATAATGTTCATGCTTTGATTTTTGAACCTCATTATTTATCTCATTACGCAAAGCTTGGTAATCCTTCCACAAGGACTTATCAGAGGCTACTATGCTTTTACGCTTAAGGTTATCACGAACATGCATTTTACGCTTAATTTCGCCAGTAAGCCAAGGGGATGGCTTAGTACAAATGCGTTTAGATATTATAGGAGCATGGACATCAAGTATAGCATTTACAGACAATTCAAAGTAGTTTAAAATATCATCCACTTCATCAAATACACACATTGTGGACAGTGGAGCTTCAGCCAGCTCCTTACATACAAGTTCCCAATCAGTATTTCTATAATTACGCAGACAGAGATATTTAGGTATATGGTTCTGACGTAAAGACTTTCGAACAGCATAAACAGCATAATGATCTGACGCACTTAGCTCAATTATGCCAGCGTCACAGTATTTATTATTACTGCTAACATAAACATGATCTATCAGTGAGCTAGAATCAACCGTCCTTCTAGCAATTCCAGTAATAAGTTGCTTCATGCTTAAACTACTGACAGTATCTAGCAATTTTTTGCTTACATTATTTCTTACAGATAAGTCAATATTAAAATCACCAGTTATTATCATTTCAAAGCCTAGCGTAGACATACTAGATACAAAATGCTCAAAATAATTCACAAAGGTAATCTTGTCTACCACTGGCGGCTTATATATTAGCGTAAGTACAATAGGCTTAATAAATGGTACCTTTAGCTTAATAGCTGTCAATTCGACCCCAACAGGAATTTCTGTATTACAAATTTCTGAGACTAACAAAGGCAGGAACGAAATGTAGCATTTCACGTATATTGCAATGCCTCCACCCCCTTTACCATGACCCCTATCACACCTATGTAAAACATAGCCATCAATTGCAACAGGTCCATCAGGCAAGCTAGAATTAAGTTTAGTCTCAGTTATGCAAATAATGTCAAAAGAATACTTTTCAATTACATACCTAATACTTTCAACTTTAGCAGCAGTTAGAGTATTAATATTCAGGTGAATAACTTTAAAACCATTAGAATGCAACAAATCAACCTTGCCTTGTACAATACGATCGTCTAAATTCCCAAAATTTGAATGTGAAAAGAAATAGCTGTTGTCTACGCCTGGCAGTAAACAGGCTATACAAAGCAACGGGCTATGATTGTCAACATTGGAAAAATTGAATTGCTGCCCACACTGACAGCATTTTCTCAAGTTACTTTGACATCTACAGTTTGTACAAATCCAATCATTCCTATCCATGCTACGAAAGTCAGATAATTTAATGGAAACACAAACCCTATGATAAACAACCTGACACTCCTTACATACAATTTCCAGTTTCCTATTTACATTACTTTTGACTCTACAGATTCCACACTTTGAACCCATGACAGTATTTGAGTTGAGAGGCAAATATAAATAATAATGTACTTTAAACCATCTGCTACTTACAGCACACTGACGAGATGAGATCTTGATTGACAAGTTGAGATCTTGATTGAAGAAATCTTGACTAGAAGATATATAGATGTGGCGGAAGGGAATTTATTTGAGAGTAATTAGGAGGGCTGGGACTAGGGAGGGAACTGCACTGCTTTCCAAGAATACATCCAAGATAAGAAATACCCAAGCACATCGATAAATCGCGGTCTCGCTGAATACCAAACCCCAAATTAATCCAAGAGAAATTACAGCTCACACTATTAATTTTACGGGAATAATAGCCCATCCCAGCTGCTTCTTATCTTCACAGGACGCCGACCAACAAACACCATACAGCTGGACTGACGGCGTCAGTCGTAGCTATTAAAGGCTAGCTAGGAGCCGTATCAGCAGCACTTGTTGTAATCAAAGTCAATTATTCGTGTATATGCATATGCATATATAATTAGGCAAAAAGAATTTCCCCAAAATGGGGTGGATGAAATGAGCCAACTTTTTTGCAGAAGTAGTAAAATGGGAAGACGAAGTGAAGCGTAGACGACGATTTTGAAGTTGGCTCATTTCCTTAGCCTCAGACGGGATTCGAACCCACGAACCCAGAACTCTTCACCCGTAGTTCACCCCTCCAACCCAGAGTGGTGAACTGAAAAGATATAGTTTTTCAGCAGCAGTTGAACGATGGATGTGACAAAAACCTACTTCAAGTCTTTATGACATGGCGGCACAATTTGAGTAGAACTGACTCAAATTCTTGAAATATAAATTGTTTTGATTATTCCTCTTTATAGATCTAACTGATTGTCAAAATTTAACCACACACCAGCACCAGAAAATACACTTAATAACAATTAGATAGTGAAATAGTGAAATTCAGATACACGACACAAAACTGTGTAAACAAATTGTTTAATTTGAAAATAATTTCCAACAGAGCTGAGAGCAGCAATATGTTGACGCTCTGACAGCTGGAGCTGGAGCATTGGTAAACAATGCTTTTGTAGTAAGGCTTACATCAAGCTCTCGCAGTCAGCGCCAGTAAAAGTAGGCTGAATACAAGTTTTGCTGGTGAAAAGAGCTGGATAGTAATATTAGAATGACCTCATTTAAGAACGATGCCTTACCATATTTAGGCCACAAACGCATGTCCGTGATATATAGTAATAAAGGGAGATCTGTAAAATAGTGATGATTGAAAGACGTAATTGTAAGACCGCTACAGTCCACTCTCTACATAGCATACTTCAGCGGACCAGCACGATTAGTACACTAAGAGGGGAGTCCAATATGTAGAAAGTACAGATTTAAAAAAAAATTAGTACTAAAGATGAAAAAATAAAAATCCTACTGTTTAAATTAATATCGGTTCTAAACAAATGAATCAAAGAATATGTTGAGTAATTTTGATTAAATAAGTTTGCAAAATCAGTTAGATCAAGAAAAAAAATAGTAACTTTTTAACTGAGCGCTAAAATATTTTAAATTTCTGAAAGTACACTATGTAGCGACGAAAATTACACTTTGACGGTATTTTGGGCCTCTAAAATTAGTACAATATGAGGAGGTTTCCACTATGTAGAGGTACACTATGTAGAAGTATTATAACGCATAGGAGTTTAGCCGGGGATACAAACTCAGTACGCTATGTAGAGTAGAAGTGTCCACTACGAGGAGGTACACTATGTAGAGAGTGGACTGTACCATGTATAAGCCATATACGTAGGTAAGTGAAACGCAGTGAGGAAGTTGAATGCCAAAAGCTGAGGTGGTGATCAAAGCCTAGTGCCCGGACCTGCGCATGGAGATCTTCGAATTTGACACTGCATTGCCAAACTTAGGACCACAATAGTAGCCTACTTACACTACTTTACTACTACACTAGCTTATGCCTAGCACTCTGTCTCGCATTCCGCGTAGGTACACGGTATTCAAACAGTGTAGAACTGGCGGTATACGTACTGCGCACGTACTTACCTAGTTTTATATAGTATGTATTTGCATGTAAAGAGTGCCAGACTCCCGTTTTTGTCAAAAATTATTTCTACCGCTCAAAAAGTTGGTACATATAACCGTTAATTGTAAAAAACTGAATAGTCCGATCGACTTCAAAAACAATAGGGGTCTTCTCGCTCGTATTTCTGATTATTAAAAGTTCGATCAAAATCAGTTAAGAATTGCGACCTGTAGAGCATGACCAACAGACAGACACGCCCTCGACAGACAGACAGACATGACCATTTCAATAGATGCTTATGCTCAACATCTAAAAACAAGGAACATATAAAATGAACGAGATTGCGCCGCATGTGGCGCTCAATGGATGATTTGGAATGCAATCCTACCCTGTGCTTTAAATGCTTCAATTTTAGTTAATTCAATACCTATTACGTAACTACATTTGCCAAAACTTACATTGATCGCGTGTTACTAAAAATCTCGCCGCGTGCGACGTAGTGACGACCCCTGCTCTATGGCATGCTTATATTTCTTAGCTTAATTAAGTAGTTTTGAGAGAAAAATGTTTTTCCAAATTTGCGAGATTCCAACTTTATAGCGCAATGTTATCGCCTTCGTTAAAATTGCACTATTTGCGATATTCATATCTCAAATTGCATCGTACACTTATTGGTTATGACTAAAAAACAATCACTTTGTCCATAGGATCTAAGTAGCACAAGCTGTAATCCAGAAAATAGGTCGTCGTCATGTCAACTTTATTATAGTATTGTGTTAAATAGGAAAACAACAGCTTGTTTTGAATTATTCATAAATATTTTTGTTCGGTCGCATAGCAGTAATATTTAGCTGCATACGAAATCCTTCGATTTGGCTGCAATCACATTCCACAAGGCATTCCTTAAACTAATTATTGCTTTCTCTTACTTGCATAAATATTGCATTAATATTTATGCTAAATGGGAAACATTGCTAGGAGTTGCCCTAATCTCTATGTCTTTAAGAATACTAATTAATAATAATATTAAGAATAATAATTTTTATTGTCATAAAAGCATTCGTGATACAGCCACCATATGAGAGATAAGTACGTTGAGATTACTCTAGGTAAGAAGGTATCAAAGATAGCAGACATAAGTAGGTAGTAACCAGAAAAATTTGTATTGATAACTAGTTAATATTTTCTAGCAGTTTGCATGGCATAAATCTAGCTTCAAAATTTCATGAGGTTGAAGTTGATTGAGCTCACGGATTAGTTGGAGTACTACGGAATTAAATACCGTTTACATAAAATTATTCTGAATCTGTTAACTGATCTAAAGTTGTTGTAAAGTTTTATACATAGATTGATTATGTGTCTAAACCTAGGATTTTTGTGCAACGATTTGCTTAATTTACTGCCTAATTCTGGTTAACAAAGGTTTCATATTGAGATCATTAAGTACCACATGGTAATTAGAGGTAGTAATTTTAGTTTTGCTGATTAATAGAAAACGTCGCATTTCTAGTTTGGTTAGTTAAGATGAATCAGAGAGCGTTGTGCCATAGCCCCAAACAGGCATGGCACACTCGATTTGGGATCGAATTTATGTTTTAAAAACGTTTAATAATTTTTGTTTACTAAATCCGAATTGCCTAAGCTTGGTTAGCATAACAAAATTTTAGTTAGCCTTTTTAATAATGAAGTCTACGTGCGGACTCCATTTGATTTTATTGTTGATCAATACTTCTAATAATTTAGCTGAATTAACTGTAGGAATTATTTGGTCATTGATTTTGAACTGTACATGACTGAAATTTTTCTTCCGACTAGGATCTATGATTTACACAGCACTTTTTACGAGATTAATTTTCGTTTTTAACATGGACGTAACTTTATGGATTTTATTTAAAAGCTGTTGCATTTTATGTTTTGCATTAAATTGCACTCTTTTAGCTAAATCTAGATCATCAACGAAGGCACAGTTGCAGTGGGAAGTTTTGCATGTTTCACAAAACTTAAAAACTCTATCGAGTAGAACATTTATGAGCAAGACAAAAAGTAAGGGAGCCGTCTTTGTCTCTTGTGGCGTCCCATTGCTGATAGGTAGCAGGTCAGAAAAAATGTTAGCACCTTTAAAACATTGAGACCGATCCTTAATAAATCCAATACCCAACATTATGTCATGAGCGTTAATTTAAAGGTCTCTTAGAGTAGTCACTATGATGTGGTGATCCACAAGATCAAATGCCTTTTTAAGATCAAGAAGGACAAGAATGACGTATTGATTGGGTTTTTATAATGTTTTCAAGACAAAGTTAGTGATCTTTGTTGAATTTAATGAAGAAGAGGCACCTTTAATTGGGCAAAATTTGTTAATATCAATATTTTGTTACACTTGCTTTAATATCCGTTAATACATAAGATTTTCCAAGATTTTTGAAAAGACATCGGTTTGAGTTAATGGTCGTAAGTCGTTTAAGGATTCAATATTGTTTGTTTTTGAAATCTGAGTAATGTAGCTAATTTTCCACATCTATTGTACTGAGCAGGTTTGGAACGACACGTTAAAGGAGTGTGTTCATGCTTCAGCAATAAAGACATCAAATTCTTTGATTAGACTTGAAGATAATAAGTCAGGTGTATTGTTTTTACTGGCTTGAATTGTTTTTATTTTATATAGTACTTCAAATGTGTTTACAAAGAGGGCTGTATACTTTTCTTCAATTAGACATATGTTGTATTTAGGTACAGTAAGATATGATGAATTATTGTTTGTGAAATAATTGTTTATTGAGTTGATGGTAGAAATTTGATGAGGACAATCAAGTAAAAGTGACACATTATCAAAGCACGTAGCCTTGGGTTTTTACGCACACATTTTGAGCACTGATTGGTATCAGAAATGAGTCCCATTGAGTTAAATTTTTTCTGATATTTTGTTTTGGTATTTTAGTTTTGTCTTGTCGATTAGATTGTTTAATTTTTTAGAACAAATTTTATATCCGAGGCTTTTTCGGTATTTGAGATTGTTACCTTTGTAACTGGGCGCAATTATCTCATTACTTATCCATGCAGGGCTGTTGATTTTGATGTTTCTCTTTATTGTGGAAAAGTGTTACATGAGTCCAAGGTAACATTTGTTGTCAATATTATAATAGTTGTAAATAGGGAACCATTCTGACATTTTTAGCCATTTCACAAAAGTTTGTTTTCAAAGTTAAAATTGTAAGTGAATTATTTTTTTAAACGGTTTAGGACGTGATTAGAGCCCAGTTAGACACAGTTTAAAGCCAATATGACCATGATTTGAACTATTAAGGGGGAGTAGGGGAATTGCATCAGCGTAGTAATCGGCTAAGTTAGTGAAGACTAGGTCAAGAGTACTGATGTTAGGGGACTGGGGCTGAAAATAAGTGGAAAAGTCGATGAGCAGTTTAAAATTGTGGTTCTTTGAGACTATTTGTGAGTAACTCCAGTGATTAAAATCACCAAATATGAGAAAAATAGGATTATTATATTTAGTTGTTACCTTGTCAATTATTTACAGTAATTATAAGCACAATGCTTTAGATTTTGCTTGATTATGAGAGGGAGGTAAGTATGTGCACATACTAATTACCACTGACACAGAGCGAGGAAGGTATTTTGGTCGTAGCACGGTGACAACAATTTCAAATGGCAAGTATTTATTGTTAAAATTGGTAATTTTTTTTATAACTGGAGACTATGGATTCATGGATAAACACATTTACTCCACCCCTTTTTTTTCTATTCGTGTATGCTCATAATTATGGGAATCGGGAATTGTAATTACTTAATTTTTGTCACTCAAAGTTTCAGTAATACATAGTACTTGGTATTGCTAAGTTAGGTTTTTGAGAAGCGATAACTTGTAAGCTGAAAGACTAGTACAGTTTGTTTAGCAAGTTGACGGTGATTTTGACATGGAGGTATTTTTGCTGAAACTAATTTATGTGATAGTGTTGTAGTTGTAATGGTTTGAATTTTTTTCTTTTTGATTTTGCCAATTTTTTGGGTACGCTCCCCAGTCGTCCTATCACAATAAGTCCTTTGCCAGTTCGTCCCTCGACAATTGGTCCCCTCATAAGTGGTCCCGTGTTTGATTTTGTCCCCTGCTAATTCGGCCCGTAACAAGAGTAATGCTATAAATATTTATTGTACTCTACACTCGTATTCAATTACGTATGTATACACCATGAGGTGAATTTTTGTCTTTATTTGTGCAAGTCTGCATTGACGGAAAGTAAGAAGGTGAGTTTCTCAAAGATAAGGAATGTAAATGAGCGATAAGGAAGTTGGCCAACTGATTAAGCTCAGAGTTTTTTTGCCTGTTGGAGTTGGTGGTTGTTCTTCAAATTGGTGGGGTTCCAAATTTCTACAAATCTTCCCTCTCTGGCCGTACCACTACGTCGATCACAGAGAAATTCAAGAATCGCTACCAAAGAATTGCAAGACATTCTCTTACACCTTAACAATAACAATTAAATGAATATTTCTATGGTCACTGTCAGTTTAATAATTTTTGTGTTCAATATGTATTAAAAGTATCAAAGTATTGCATTTACCGTCCTTTATATTTCATTTCCATGAGATTGTTTACAAATGCTGGCATACATGACATACATTTGCCTGTTTTTCTGGGACGAATGTGCAGGGGAAAAAAAATATTGCGGGACCACCTATGAGGGGACTAATTATCGAGGGACGAACTAGCAGGGGACTCATTGTGATGGGACGACTGGTAGTCGTTCCATTTTTTGAGTCCGTCGTTTTGTTGTTGGTCTTTTTCTAATTATTTTCAAATTTACATTTTGAATTACTTAAATATCAAACTACATGAACTTTATAAATTCATGTTGCATATGTATTTAATTATGTATGTATTAAACATTACCGGTATAGAAATGGAGTAACAAAATCAACGCGTTTGTCTGCATCTTGACATTTAGATTCCAACCACTGGCTGCTAACGAAACAACTCAAACGAGAATGAATTTCAACAAAACGGCCGACATCAAACGCATCCCAAAACATCGTTTCGTTAAACTGACAAGAGCCAGAACTAGACAAATCTTCTTCTATTAGGCCAAGGAAATCAGATTCAAAATTAGGAAATATATCAACCACATCTTCGTGATCATCCTCTGCAAAATCCAAAATTCGTTCCTTTCCTTTGTAGACATAAAATGCTTCTCGTTCTTCTTTCTTTTGACTGATTAGGTCCTCTTGTTCAATCCATGCTTGTGCTGCAGACTGGGATATTGCTAACCATTGAGATGTAGTTTTGTTATCTAGAGTACCTTTTATTTCCACTTGGTTGGCAAGAGTCATCAAACCCGCAACAAAAAGCCTAAAAATAGAGAAAATTCAGAACAAAGAAATCAACAAACCGTTCCGATGGATAAAGTGCATTCATAAGCAATACACGATGCCCCCAATGCGTCACCTCGGAAACAAATTGGAGAAGCCAAGAAGATATTATTTTTTAATAAAGTTTGCGTTTTTAGATGCTAAGCTTAAGCATCTACTGTAATGGTAATGTCCGTCCGTCCGTCCGTCCGTTGGCCGTACACTACAGGTCACAGGTTAGAACCGACTTTCTTTAAAAAAATATAATACTGGGCAGGTCTGTATTGTTTTTTAGTTGTAATTAGGCTAACCAGTTATCCACAATAAATTTATTACTGGACCTATGTCAGAAATTTTTAAAGTTAAGACCCTAAAAACAGCTGAACCACATACCTGAGGCAACCGAAAGAGAAGGCTGACCAAGATAAAGCTGCCATTGTTTGCATGCAAACTTTATCCTTGCCAGCCTTTTCTTTCGGTTGTCGCTACTATGCATACCTGCCACTGAACCTAAGTACCTAGGGCGTTCGCCCTACGCTTCTCACTCTTAGCATTCCCTTCCGTGGGTATAAATACCATACAAAATAGAATGTCAAGGAGCGCTCACTATGGTTTCTTACGGATCGGATATTCGTCTATCCGATCCGATATCCGATCCTATCCGAAGACATTCGGATAAAAAAAATCTTATCCGTATCCGATCCGAACCCATTGCGGATCGGATAAATAGCCAACCGATCCGTTTTGAACTTTATCCGTATCCGATCCGATCCGCGGATATCCGAATTATCCGATTCAGAAAATATAAAACTGTGTTTTACGGAAAATACACTAACAATGAGTGAATTCTTGAAGAAAATATTTGCCCTAATAATTCTAAAATATTTATAAAGCTTATGTTATTTTAAACTAGTTGGCGTACTTTGTTGGGAATGGGATTAGAAAATACATATCGTCGATAAAAAATAATTTTTGAAACTTTTCAATATTTTCTAAAAGCAAATCCGCATCTGTTCAAAAATATTTTAATGCAAAAACCGCATCGTTCTGTAGTAATCGCATAAGGAGCATAGTGTGGCATACTCTGATTCAAAAACCGGTATCTACAGTTTATTGAGCAATACATTATATGTACTACTACTACTGCCCCGAAGTAGTTCGGCTGCAAATTACAACGTTTGTACGCACTGTCCTCAGTTAGCCGCCAAATTTCTAAAAATGCGGTTTTTATTTAATTTTATATTTTTGGAAAGATGCGAATTTGCTTTTTCACCGACTATATGTTAAAAAGTTAAAAAATAGAGCCATGATAAGTTCAGTAATTCAATGTGTAAACAATCATTAGAATTATACTATATCATGATCATGAGTGTAAAGGTAAACAATAATAACAAAAGCAGAGTGATGGAACTATTTTGAAGTTAGTTCAAAACCATAATTTTAAATTTTGTTTAGCTGCGCAGTCGTGCTAAAACATAGGTTTAAACTGCAGTCCCTTCTGAAACGCCTTTTGTAGACAGTGTATTAGAAAAATTTAATTTACAATGATATAAGAAACATATTTATGCTTTAAAACACTTAAATTAGCAAAAAGTTGCCAATTTTTGTTCTATTTAATCTTTAAAGACAAGAAAAAGAAATATTTTTCTAATTTCGGATATCCGCGGATATCCGTTGCCCTATCCGGTCGGATATCTGTGCTATCCGATCCGATTCAAGTACCTAACGGATCGGATAAATCATTATCCGATCCGAACTAAGTTCGGATAAAACGGCCAACCGATCCGATCCGCTATCCGAATTATCCGTTATCCGATCCGGTTTATCCGATCCGTAAGAATCCATAGCGCTCACAAATGATGCCATCTCAATTTTGTGACCCACCCACTCATTTCCACTGATGTTAAACAATGATACCATCAGTTGTAAAAATGAGTTGTAGATAGTGACGGATCGTCCACACACGACGTCCTTCAAATATTATAGTTTTAAGTACCCTCATTTCCAACTTTAATTTTTTTTTCTAACCTGTTTGAACTACATGTAATGGACTTACATACCTATATTAGTTATGGATATTGAAGGATCGTCCATGATGACCTCCAAATATCATAGTTTAAATTACTCACAATTCCACCATTAAAATTTTTTCCAGCCTATACATGTATTAAAATTACTTATTAGTTACAGATATTTTTTATTGAGATCACACTAATCGTTTTTCCACAATTAGTAGTTGAATGGAGCAACTCCGAAGTTTTTCCTTATACATTGTGAAGGATCGTCCGTTAATGACGTCTTTCAAAATTATCATAATTTTAGGTACCCCACCCCCTCCCTTTTATTTATTTAACTATTGTTAGATGCTGCGAGCATGACGTCCTTCAATGTTATATATATTCAGGGATCGTCCCTAATGACGTCCTTTAAATTTCATAGTTTTTAGAACCCCCAAGCCCAATTCTAAATGTTTTTCCATACTATTTTGACTACATGTCACGGACTGACCTATATGTGTTATAGATATTCAGGGATCGTTTATAATGACGTCCTCCTAATATCACAGTTTTTAGTACCCCCCCAGTCCCAACATTAAATTTTTTCCAACCTATTTTAACTACATGTCACGGATTTTCCTATATATGTTATAAATATTTAAGGATCGTCCATAATGACGTCAAGATATACAGGTAAGTCCTTGACATACAGTTGAAATGGGTTGCAAACAAATTTAATTTTGGGACTGGAGGTACTAAAAACTATGATATTTAACCTTTCAAAATATCCTCCAACTTTCTTTTAACTGCTTGCCACGCACATTCGTATATTGCTTATTGATTCTACGGGAGGCTCCATAAATAACGTCATTTGTAAATCATGCAATTCTTAAAAATGTTCTAGCGTTTTTTAGCTACATGCCACGCACTTCCATATATAGCTTATTGATGGTAAGGAAGCCTCTATGAATGACGTCATTTGTGAATGGTGAAATTAATAAAAATTTTCAGCTATATTTAACTACATGCTACGCACATTAGTATATGTCTTATTCATTGTAGGGGAGCTTTCATAAATCTTATATCATCTTTAAGCGTAACATAAATTGTCTTGCGCCTTTGTTGAAGCTCAGCATCTACTTCGGGCCCGCCCACGGTCGACAAATCGGCGCGAAGAGCCAGGTTTTTTTGATGCAATCAGCATCTACTTCGGGCCCGCCCACGGTCGACAAATCCGGCGCGAAGAGCCAGGTTTTTTCGATGCGATTTGGCCGGAAAGTAAATAGAAGACCAACTATAAATTCCTCAAAAACGCAATTTTGCTTTCATCGTCAATCGAGGCCGGTAAACAGACTATTCCTAGCCGGACTTTTCCTACCTGGACGTTTCCTACCCGGATTATTCGTTCCCGGACTTTTCCTACCTATGAGCAGACCTAGGACTTTTCCTACCCATGCCTATGACTCATGAATAAATAAAAACAAGTGTACCTTACTAACACCGCAGTTGCAAACGAGTGTATAAAATTATATTTCTAATCATTATGAATATCGAAATATAATTAGGTCTATTATTAAATAACCTAATTTACGTAAAGTTTCCCTAACATTAAAACTGAAAAAGATATATGTGTACCGTATTATATACATAAATTGATAATAGACGAAAACCAAGAGTATAATAAAGATGTATTCTTAATAATCTAGTAAAATAAATAAAATTCTCGGGAATGGTAGGTCCAAACACGCGCCTATGTACCTGGTATTTAAAAACTAAAAACTTTTTAAATAGTAAAGCCACAAAAATGGGTAATGTTTTAAAAGCAATAATATATTTGCATCGCAAATCAAAAAAGTTACAAATCAAATCTAATGCCGTGACCTATATTCCGCAAAAATGACTCAATTGTCAAAGAGTTTCCAGTATATTCTACGCAAATGTTCTGCAACCTGCTTTCCAAACTAATATAGGTTTTTTGTCTTCGTTTTCTCGGAGCCTGTCCAGCATTGGCTTGTATTATTGAAGTCCTCGTCTCGGCTTCTAATTTGCAAAAAACGTACATAGTTATAAAGGTAGCTGAATTTTTAGTAGTGAAATTGATAGAAATTAGGTAGCATTTAGCGGGGCCCCAAATATGAATTTTTAGTCTTATTAGCAAATGCTGCGGTAATAAGTAAGAAAGATGATTTAACTAGCAAGTCTATTTTATTCAAAATAGCTGGCGAATTAGGTTATTTAATAATAGACTCAGTGGCGTCGGAACCACGGGGGCAGGGGGGGGGGGCAGCGTGCCCCCCCCATAAATTCAATGGGGGGGCAAAACGTATCGTTTTGCTCCCCCATCATTTTAGGCAAAATCTATTTATTTACTTTTAAGAAGGCACCATTGGACATTAAAGATTTCTAATTTCCATTAATTTCCAAGTTTAGCATTTAAAATGTATACAATTTACAGTTATACTTGAAAAGTTAGACTGCGCGGTAAAATACAAAGTACAGAAACCTTTTGGTTTTTCAAATTCCAATCAAGTAATCTAACACTTTCTGTTGGATCCACAGGTAGATACCAAAATTACGGCTTAATTTCAACTTATTGTAAATCTAAAGTAGGTAATAATAATAACGTTTTATGAAATTATTAGGATGTTTTAAATAAGTAACCTAATTGAAGTATCCGACGCCGTACTTTCACCATTTTAAAACGAAAACAAATAGTCATTATGTCTTGCACTGGACAATCACATTCTGGCAAAAAATAGAAACAAAGTAGATTTGTTTTTTCAAAAAAAGCCAAAGCTACATACTGAAAACAGCGATGGCTTTATTAAGGCAAAGGAAGACTAGAACATTTCAAAGTTGGATGCAACAACTACTTCTAGTTTACACTTAAATACAACAGATCCGATAGCCGATGCCGATAGGTTATAATAATAGATCGTCCAATTACGAATACTAAAATCTAAAACACAAGGAATTATTAAAAATACTTCTGGTAATTCTAATAAGTTCAGCGTGTTCTAAACGCAGCTTCTCTGTTTTAAAACGTATAAGGGCCTATCTGAGATCAACAATGAATCAAAAACGTCTGAACCATCTCTGTATTTTGCATTCGTATCCACAGCTAGTAGATAATATTCGACTGAAAGAAATATTCACTGAATTTGTTAGTAAAGAATCACGTGCTTTACTTTTTGGCAACGAATACGAATATTCCAGAGATTATTAGTCACTAGCTTATACATATTTCTTGTTAGGGTGCGTTCACAAATGATGTCATCAGATTCGACCTAATTTGTGGCCTACCTACCCCTCGTCACCCATGTTAAGCATAGGACAAATCGTCACTTTTCAGACCCACCTACCTACCCAAGCGATGAAATCATTTGTGAAAGTTCCCTTAGACGTTATAAGTTTATAATTTTCACTATAATATTATACATTTGATTTACAATGTGATTGTATGTTAAGGTACTTAATAGTATCTACAAGAATTTTTTTAAACTTATTTTTTATTTATCAATAAATATCACGTTTCGTCAGTGAAGATGCAATGTGGCACAAGTCCAGGCAAATTACACTGGACTTGTGCCACATTGCACCTTCATTGACGATTTGCTTTACAATTTACTTCTAGTCCTATTTGGTCGATGAATCTCAGGACACTGTCGTTCCTAATGGCTAAAAATAATGAAATACGATCAATCGACGCAATACGATCGTATGCGTCTACATCTAATAGCATCAAGGGTTTTTCTACAAATAACAGCATTTTTCGAAAAGCTCCGCATCTACTTCGAGGCAACGATGGACTAATCCTGCCGATTTTTAGGTACACAAATCTTGCCCCCCCCCCCATGTCAAAGTTCGTTCCGACGCGCCTGAATAGACTTGCTTAAATTTAAATATTCATAATGATTAGAAATATAATTAAATAAACTCGTTTGCAACTGCCGTGTTAGTACGGTACACCCATAAATAGTTATATTTGTTTTTATTTATACATAAGTCATATGCATGGGTAGGAAAAGTCCTAAGTCTGCTCATAGGTAGGAAAAGTCTGGTTAGGAATAATCCGGGAAGGAAACGTCCAGGTAGGACAAGTCCGGGTAGGAATAATCCTACAACCATCGAGGCAATATAGACCTTAAAGTACATAACCTGAATAGAAACAATTATATTCAACTACTATTTAATGACAACAAATGCACCGCCAAGTATATGCAAGTGATATACAACTTCTGGAAAGAAGTGGAGAAAATCAGAATCTACGATGCTGCATGATATTAAGCCAATAAACTGCTATTAACATTTCTTTAAATAAATAAAAAACGGAATATCATATTATAAACTATACGACTACAATATTTGATGAATGGCATTTAAAACAAAAATAATGTATTTTATGTATGACGCAATGATTCAACCAAGGATCAACAAATAAGCATATTATGTAAAGCAACAATTGTATAAACTTGGGGTTGTAAGGGCCATGGCCAACACACAACTTGATGAATAAATATATATATATATACAACCATCGAGGCCATAGGCTTCGTCTAGGGTATTTTCCTACATACGCGTACGGTTGGTTGGACTATTTTTGTACAAACTTGGAACGTTTTTATAAGTCTAGTTTTGTTTGGCTGAGCAATAAGAATGGTAAAAATTTTGTTTGGAACCCTCTTGACATCTAAAATTTTAAAACATTAAAGATTCGTCACCAGCGTAATTTTTGTGAAAATTTTGCTTCGAGAATGTTGAAAAATCAGCATCTTTGTCTGTTTACAAGAAAAATGTCGATAAAAACTGTAATCCGGCCAGTGAATATGTGAGTATACTTAGTATACTATTTACATAATGCTTAACTCCTAATAAATCTTGACGCAAAACCTTAATAATGCAGCTTTAATTCTATATTTTAAGTAAGGTTGACTTACAGCGAGTAAATTTCATAAAAGAATGTGGTCAAAAATTTAGGTAATTATTGGAGTATTAGCGAAAATAGCGCATATTTATTTATAGGTAACTTTGAATTACGTGAAATACTAGTCCTAGTACTAGTTTGAGAGAGCCCTAGTGGTCCAGTGGTGCCGGGCAAGACATAGCGTCTGAGGCTCTCCATCACTGTCGACAAGGCGTGGGTTCGATTCCCACTTGCCTCGGATCTCTTTCGTGAGAAAGTTGATCCTAAACGCCGGGCTCTCCACATGTGTGGTGACCTATGTCATTAAAGGCTTACTTGGCTCTGTGTTAGTACGGGTTAAGCTAGCCATACGGGGGTTCGTGTTGGAAGATCTGATCAATTGATTAGAAACACCAAACCCCTTACAAAAAAAGATCCTTTTAGATCCTTTTTAGTCCGAGTTTTATGGTCTCATGAATTTAAATGAAAGAGCAACTAGTAGCAATGCAACTTCGTTGTATATGATAAGAAGAAATTCGATTTTGGCTGCCCTAATTTGCAGTAGTCATAAAACAACAACGTTTATGCGTTGACGGTAGATTGAATTAATGAAATAAGTTGCTATTATTAAATTCAGCTGTTATTTCTTTTACCCTTTAGTAAACCTCGTTGAAAGTGATAGTTCAGACCGCAATAAGTTTATTGGTAGTGTAAAGCTTGGGTCGACCGGAAACTTCACCAATGCTTCGATTGATTCCAAAATTCTATTACTTGGACGTCCAAATTTTTGATTTATTGCATCCGCCATTAGAATTACGCCCGTTGAAGCCTAAATGAAACAACAAATCAATTGGGTATTTTATTTGAACTCGAAAAATTGAGCAAAAACGTTGCCCAAGCAGCATCACATATTATACAATAATTTTTGTAAAATTCGTAACCAAAATACAGATTTCGAACGATTGTTATATCAGAATAACTGGGATACGAAGCAGAATTACATGCGATAACCATATTTGCGATATTTATTTTTGATGCGACATTGCGTACGCTACTGTGAATAACGCCAAAACTGACACTGCTGCTCCAAGACTTATGGTCGAAATCCCTGTCCTTGCTTTTCAAAATTTGAAAAAGTTTAAGGCGCGAATAAAATTCACGTAATGAAGAGCGGTATGACACCGCAAACCCTATGACGTTAATGTGCATCGAGTGAAACTTCAAGGAGTCTATGAAGTCGAACTTGTTGGTGGTGCAGCAAGCTCACTGCGCATGTACAGAACAGTCAATTCTATATGGCAATAAGTATATTGCCATTACGAGAACAACGAGAGCGTTGTCATTCTAAAGTGCAACTTGAAAAAGGGAAGAATCCCGAAACGTCGTTCAAGCACAATCAAATTCTTAATTTGGATTTTTCTTCAAATTTGGTGAGTTTCCTAACCATCTCTCAATATTATAGGCAGACAATATACAGTGTGTTTCATTGAAATAGACTCAGACATGTTTTGAGGGGTAACTTCCCTCCACGCACGAATAATTCAACTACATAATTATTTTTTGTTGACAATTAAGTAGGTGCTATGTTTAAACTTTAGTTGACCCCCAGGGGTCAAGAGGTTACTTCACAATTAAATAAAAACCAAAAAATAGGTGTTTCATTGAAATAGACTCAGACAACGGTTTTCCCCATTCAAACACGTCTATCTTTTGAACTAGTGGATGAAATAATGCATATTCGTCAGCTCACTTACAGATGTATTACTTATAACTAGAAACACTCATTTTGATCATACAGTTACGATAGCACCACTGACTGGGGGGAGAACTGGTCCTCATCGCGTCCCTTACATTTACCGTTGTTTCTTATGGGGCGATCCTGACTTGTTTTAACATTTGCAAACAAGCACGGATTAAAGTAAATGAACATGGACATAATGCCAACTGAATTCTTTACAAAATGACATATCACACATGACTAAGGTCACACGGGGTCACAAGGCACATGAGGCATAAGGCACTAAGGTCATATGGGCTTTGAACTTTGCATTCTCTAGGTTGCCTCGCTTCTACTCCATTGGCGAACCCACTGCGCAACTGCGTTCAAAGTTTACCTATCACACAAAGTTAACAATAAGTTTTATTAAGGTGGTTAATTGATACTAGTAATAAAAATAAATAAATAAATAAAATATTAGTAGTTTTACATTGGTATTTATAAATTTGGAGGTTACATCATTATACAGTGTTGATTTCTTGATACAGACATTTTTGTTTAATAGCATGATTTCGGACATCTCTTAAGTGGTGTTATTAATGTAGTTTTGATTCATAGATTATGTAAACTGAATAATGTTTACATAAAATACGGCTTACACATAAGAACTTAGTACTGTAATTGTATAGTCATTTCTATCAGAATAACATCTTGTATATATTGAACTTAAGCAAAGTGAACAATTAATTTTAGGATTCAATACGCGAAGATACGCGGAGATAAGTGGGCACAAAGTAATTGTAGCTTATTGTTCTATGTACAAATTAAGTGGAACTGGGTTTTGGCGATGCAAGGAATTATTTTACAAGATTAATTTTCATGGAACTAGGGGTTTGCTGAGTTGATATGAATAGTATTTTACGCAGTTGGTTTTGTACTTTTATTTCCGTGACACCAGCTATATGCGGTTGAAATTAGGTTTTTCCGTTTTTTTGTTTTGTTTTTAAATCAACCACTTTGAATTACTATGAGGATTTAGTTTGTTTTCCAAATCGACGACTTTACCTTGCTACAAGATTGTTTATTTATATAGTTTGGATCACATTTGTTATTATGTTTTTGTAGTTCAGTTCCAACCATAGTAAATTCAACATCGTCCACTATGCATTTATCATAGCCTTTAATTTTAACCCGCTTGTTAGCAAGTCTAAGCTTTTTAACGTGGCACACTAACTCCCTTTCCACCTCCTGTTCTTTTTTTAAAGGTTTTCGGAAACACTGAATTTTGATCCATGGAACTTTTTAGATTTTGTGAGCACTTCCATAGCTGCGAATTTATTTGGGAGCTGAACCAGTATTGGTAATTTGTTTCCGTTATTGCTTTTCAGTCTTTTGACAGTTAGAATGTTGACATTTTCGACCTCCATAGTTTCCATTATGATTTTGTGTGCAATTTCCATGAGATGAGAGACTTCCGCGGTTCCGTAGAGTACTATATACGACTTGTCGGCTGCTAGATTATTGTCACTTAAATTTATTTTGATTTCTAATTTCTTTAAGCGGCTTTCCAATTCATTATATTTGGAGTTGATTTCTGCTAAGACTCTTTTTACTGCTGTTGCCACTGTGGTTTCCAAGTTCTTAAATATTGAGTTAATATTTTTTTCTATGGAATCTAGCTTCTCCAGTTTTCTCATTATTTCTTCCAATGGATCCATACTTGAATTACTTAAACTTTCACCTTTTCGGTCTTTCCCACCCATTCTGTTTCACAATATATATAGTGCTAGTATCACACAGGCCAAATATTAAAATAGGTTACTAATGTATTCGGCCTGGCCGTATACTTTAATAAATTATGACTTAGCTGTTATATTCCTTGTGATGGTTGGTACTTAGTATGTACGTTGCGTGCTTTATACAGTGAGTATCTTCCTATATGATTCCATGGGTAACTCTTGTCTTCTTTTTCGAGTACTTCCAAACTTTATATTTTCTTCATTATTGTTTTTACTTTAACTTGAAACGCTTATACTCCTAATACTACATACTTTTTACCTTTATTGACAGAATTTTCATGTCAAAATTGGAAATATAAATCCGGACCACGTCGAGGGTTTTGAGTATACGTGTGCTCGTTACGAGCGCTAGATGGCCTCCTGGGTTGGTATCAATATTGACGGCGGAAAGTAAAACGTTACAGAGCACGAAATTTTCAATTTGCCATGCTCGTACTTATACTGGGAAAGGAGGGCAGGTTGGCTCGTGGTGCACGCTAAGATACGAGATTTCGGTGAGCAAAAAACATACATGTAGTAATACATTTTGCATGCGAGATTTCTCTAATCCACTTGTTTTCACGGGACTGTTCTTTGCTGTCTCTTTAATGTGCTAAGAGGAGAGGAAATAGAGGTACAGTGTGCGATAGACAGGGAAGTCAAAAGTAGCTACATAATGAGCGATATAGGAGATCTGTGAGCGGAGGCATGTACTCCTTGGAGTATGTGAGCACTTCGACCGATACAAAGCCATATCTTAATGAAAAAGCTCTCCTACTCAACTCGCGGTGCGTCGCCAGAACCTGTCCGATCACTATATATCATATTCCTATCTTCTTCATTTCGATATAGCACTGTCAAAGATCGTCTCATAGAAGGCAGTTTCATAATGTAGGAAGGTGTAAGGTGACAAAAAATGTGTCACTGGCTATGAATTGACACATAAGGATTGATCTACTCTAAGAACTAAGGCCAATAAACAGTAACTCATGTATTCTTAGCTATGAGCTTAAATGTCGCCTCCCATAGAGTGCGGCGTATTCGAAAGCCTATATTGTTCGGTATAGTCTTCCTAAGTAAGATGGTGTAATTTACAGTTACAGTCAGCGAGCTCACTAAATGCACTCAGACCAGTCTGATATAGTGTATCTCAATAGTAAGCTGTAAAAGTAAATTGTGATAAGGCCCGTAAGTTCAATACATACACACTTAAACTTGGAAAGGAAAAATTTTATTTATTTTAGAACAGAAGAAAAAAAGGACATCGTAAAGGTAAAACCTAGTATGAAGTGTTCACTTTGCATTTTACTCACGCAATAGACGCCAAAGGCACTGAGTAAGGCCTAAAACTTTGTAATACACACAATAAAGTTAAATCATTCAATCAATCACAGGAAGTAATACAACCGGATGCCAGTATAATTTACGAAAAATTCATTTAAATTTAAAATTAATAATTGATAATTGTTGTTAGAAAAACGATGCTAAAATATGCGATATTTGCGATATGCGTCCATTGCGATATTCATTTTAATTCGATATTGCATTCTCTAGGCTCAGCGGCTGCCTTAGCCTCAGCGGTTGCTTTCTTTTTGAGCCTGTATTTGAGTGACAGACCACGAATTCACTCGACGATAAAATATTGTAGCTTAATTTGTTACTACCTATCTACATAATTGACCGGCATTTTTATACCTTTGAAATACTTGACATTTTAACTTGTGATACACCATTCAAAAGTTAATGACCAGTAGATTTCAAAATAACGAAAAGTCGCTTAGTTTACTAAAAAAGTATATTCTGCAATAGACGTGTCACGCTATCAGACAATAGTTAATCCTCGTTTGTCAGCTGGTCAGATAACAATGTCATTACGATCCCGGAGACAACGGAGAGCGGAAAAAAAGAGAGGCTAGGCATGTTCTGCGTTATTGGGTGCGTTCATATAGGTTTGCGGATAGAATAAATATAGTGGTTAACGGATGGAATCTGAGATGGAGGTGGCATGTATGTACGTCCTTTTTTAAGGGAAATTTTTTCTTATTATTGTGAACAATAGGGTCGCTAGCTTATAACAACAATGGGAAAACACTGTGTGAGGTAATATTGGGGTTTTTGAAATGTGATTTGAGCTTTATTTTGCGAAATAAAAGCTCAAATTCACCATACAGGTTAAACATGTTCGGATTGTTAGCAGCGGGACAAAGCGTGAGAGGTTGACTGAGAACAGATTTCTCAGCTTCGGAAACAGGGATGGAAGATGGGGTTGAAACAACGGCAGTATCTGGGGTGCTGTTATTAGGATGGTATGGATTTAATGTATTATGTGCATGTGTTGAGGTGGGTGAAAATGTTTTGTGTTTGTTTGTATAACAGTAATGTATGTGATTAATTAGAGTCCGGGCAAACTGAATAATAAGGTTAAAAAAAGATGATTTTGGAGTTGAAATACGGAGTAAATTTTTGTATATTGCCTTCCCACCGAAGGCAGATTGTCCATGAACTTCAAAGGCGCGGTAGGTGTTTGGAGCCGGCATCCAAACCCTACTAGCGTAATCCTAAACCAAAAACACTCTGTGAACCAAAATTATATTTCTTCTACCTGAGGATTAGAGGTAACGAAATATAATTAGGCATGGTAGACGCAAATTGAAGAATGTATAATCTAGTATGACGACACGACCATTCTAACCCAACAACTTATAACAACCCTTGCCTACTCACTCACATACCTGTGATACGGTTCTACTTATCAGCGCGAATTCTAACACGCTGACATTTTATTCTACGACTGCCTGAGTGGCTGAAGAAGATCAAGTCTATGGAAACGTTGCACAAAAATAATTATTCAAATACAGTATCCAAAAGTTAACTACAAAATTTTGTGAGTTCATACTCTTTACTCATACTAAACGTTGCTGTTTAGGCTGCCATTAAACAATTATTTTACACATACGCACCTGAAATGCTTTATTTCATTTAAACGAATTTTAATGACATGAGGAGGCATTGTAAAATTCATATTAATGTTTGTTGCCAATTGCTTTTGTAACGTATCTAAAACTTTGTTCATCTGTGCGGTACAACGCGTCGTTTAGAATCTACTGCCGCTTGATTTTACAAGTCATTTGTTTTCGTACATTTTATCTGCAAGATTTCAAAAACGTATTGTTTTCTATATTCACCTTAGCTTAACAAGATCTATATGAATTTGTGTTAGTCTTTGGTCTGTGCTGTACAACGCCTATGTATGTTCGGAATTTACTACGGCTTCATGTAATCGGGCATTTTCGTATATATAATTACTCTGCCAGACCTTAAAAACGTTCTGCTGCTTAGATGCCCGTTGAAAAGATATATCTTATTTTGTGTTCGTTTTTGCTGTATGACGCTTTGTTTGCAATTTGTCAGCTGCTTAATGCTATATGTCATTCTTTTCGTTTATTTTATCTAAACTCTAAACGATATCCAAAACGTTTTGCTAACTAGATGCGCTATAACAAGATCTATCAAAATCTGTGTTTGTCTTTGGTGAACGACGTCTGTTTGGAATTTAACGCAATTTGGTTCAAAAAATTTTTCATACATTTAATCTAACGGTTCTAAAAACGTTTTGCATTTTAGATGTGCCTTGACGAGATTCATGTATTTGGAATCTACTTATCATTACCTTTCAAATGGCATATCACCCGTTGAAATTGGTCAAGTATTTCAAAATGCCGGCGAATTATGTAGAAAATCGAGTTTAACTACGTAGAATTAAAACTATGGTTAATGTTCTACTTGTAAGAATTGCTAGTTTTACACTTACCCAAGAAGAAACATACAAGCTTGGAGCAACAATGTCCAGGTACCAGAAGTGATTAGCCAGGTTTGCCGCAAAGTTAGAATGACCAAGGAGCCAATTCTCACAATTAGTCATTAGTTCATTTGACGTGGCAGATGTTGCTTCGTGCATTGAAAATATCAAGTTTAAATCATTACACATTTTTTGCAACCTAATCCTGGATCCAAATGAGTTGACAAATAATTTTAATTCCTTCAATATAGAGTCATACTGGGGTACATGAGGCCGCTTAGCCTTTCTATGGGTCAACTCTAATAAAAGCTTTTGAGTTTCATGTACGTATGTTAATGACGATGTAAAATACGGATGGTTTAAGTGTGGTGTTTCCTTCCCGGATACTGAGGTCTGGTACATACGTTGCGACAATTGCCATGAATGTAACCATTCTACCTGTAAAAAAACAAGCTGGAAATATAAAAAGGCTCAAACATAAACATTCCTGCAATTATAAACAACACACCAAACTGCGATCAGCGATAGAACTCTTAGTAACAGTAATGAACATTTCGCGACCTGGAATGATTTTGGTTTTTTAATTTTTTTAATAATACCCCAAAATATGCTCAAGAGTTAAATATTAAGTTTCATATATTCCTCCATCAGGGGTAAATGGGCTTCTAAGTAAATTCTGAGTGATAGTTCCCCCATTAGTAGCGTCGACAAATATGTACTGATTCGGACAATGTTGCAGACGCTACCCAAATATTAGGGGGTTTTGTGGGATTTTGAAAAATTACTTAAAATAAGGCTGAAATAGAATCCCAAAGTTTCAAAATTAATACTTTCGATCGACATTTTTAATGGTATGCAGATTGAACAACTGATCAAAAATTCGATTTCCAGATTTCGAGAGAGGAGCATAAAATGCTCAAATCGAAATAAGTAAAGAGCCAGCATATTTTTTGAATAGGGTTTTCTATCCGTTTTCGTTAGCTTTATTAAACTAATTGCGCGAAAATATTAATTTTGAAAAAATTGAAAAAAAGTGGGTTGATTTGAAACTTTGAATCATTTCGAGATTTCATGGCGAATGCAAATTAATGATAGTTCATGACGTCACACAACTTATATAATATACCCGACGTTAGATAATTCACCTACTTTGATATTATATTTTCATTTCGTCATATTTTGACTTATTATCAACTCTGCATAAATAGCCATGCTATTCTTTCTCTGGACTAGTCCAGAGGAAGAAAAGGAGAGTCAGAAACGGAACGTGAACTATGGTAAACGGACTTTTCCTACCCGGACTTTTCCTATCCGGATTTTTTCTATCCAGACTTTTTCTACCCACGACCAAACCTAGGACTTTTCCTACCTATTACCATGACTAATGTGGAAATTAAAAAAAGCATAACTAATTATGAGTGCAATATATATGATATATGAGTGTAATAACACTGCAGTTTCAAGCGAGTTTATTAAAAATCCTTGCATTCTTAATATCTAGTAACATATATAAAATTCTAAGTTAACTTCCAAGCACGCGACCTTCTGCATACTATTTGAATACTAAAAATCCGTCATCGACATCGTACAAAATGCCAAGTTACAAGATAGGAGGTAATAATACAGTGAAAAACTCAACTATTTAAGTAATTAATAATAGTAAGGTGCCGTATTTCCTGAAATTGTACACGGGGTGTACTATTCAAATTCCGACCTTCCAGACCCGTGTCCTAAAACAGGCCCGTGTTCAAAATGTAATTTCAACCTAACGTTACTAAAGAATCAAATTAATATGGTGTATATGCAAAAAAATATGAACATACAAATTTGCAGATATTAAAATTTATTGTAACACAGTTAATTAACTGTTCTTGGCAAAATGAATCCAATTAGAATTACCTACCTACTATTTAAAACTGATTCGCACTAAACTTAAAATTAATCTTTATATCTTACTTATTTAATTAAAAATTGTTAAGGTGTGCAACTTTAACTTCGCATAAAATACTTAGAGAAAGTCAGGTACACCAAATGAAACCTCGGATATGTGCTGATAACGCCCACGTAAGGTGTGGGTGGCCAATTAGACTCACATGGGAACCTACCTTGCTTGAACACATGGATTCAAATGAATTCTATCATAACTTCTTCTACTGTGACTAGTAACTACTGCTACTATAGTCGTTCGGTTGCAAAATCGCTTATCTCCATTTTATCCGAATTTGAATTTTCAAAATTTTCTTGAAATAAAAAGTCAAGAAAATTCAGTAGGAATAACAGTGGAAAATTTGAGTGAGGACAGGGTCCCCCCTTCCATATTTTCCAAAAAACGAAAAAAATATAACTTCGAGTAAATGTAGTGTTTAATTTATGTTTGCTAATAATTATTATCTTTTTGCAACGGAACATAACAAAAGAACACTCAAACTTCAATAGGGTCGTCCATAAATGACGTCATGGAAACTTTCCAATTTTAGGATGTCATATATGGAATATTATATGGATAATACATATATGGAAACTGCAATTGGTTCTAACTACTTGATTTAAAAAAATTAAAATCCACTAAATGCATCATGATAGTCCCAAACTGTTCTATCTACATTATTTAAAAGTCAAATTTTTTTAGCTACATAGTTTTAAGCTGCAAACTAATCTAGCTGCATTGTTTTAAGTTACCAAGTAATCTAACTACATTATTTAAAAATATACAATACGTTTTAACCACATTATTTAAAATTGAAAACTAATCTAACTACATAATTTTAAAAAGTGCAAAATATTCTAGCTACTTGATTTAAAAACGCAATTAGCTCTAACTACTTGGTTTTAGGAAGTTCAAAATGTTCTAACTTCATGGTTTGGAGTGGCAAAATGTTCTATGATTTTTAAGAATGCAAAATGTTTTGATTACTTGTTTTAAAAAATTTTAAATGCTCTAATTACAAAATATTGAAAATGCAAAGTCCTCTAAATACAACGTTTGAGAAGTGCGAAAGCTATAACTACATGTAATATTCAAAAGCAAGTAATAAAAACATTTTGCGCTGTTCAGCATTATGTATTTATATTAGTAAACAAGTTAGAACCATGTAGTTAGACCATTTTTCACTTTTTAAAACCATGTAGTTAGATTAGTTTGCAACATAATACCCTAGAACAGTTCGCGCTTAAAGTGATGTAGTTAGAATAGTTTGCGCTTGAAGTGATATAGTTAGAACAATTCGCGCTTGAAGTGATGTAGTTAGAACAGTTTGCGCTTGAAGTGATGTAGTTAGAATTGTTTGCAGTTTTAAAATCCATATAGTTAGAACGTTCTGCGTTTTAGAATATGGTGCAATTTGAGCAAGTTCCACTTTTCATAAGCTATGATCTGGTTAGCTGAAACGCTTATTTAAATCGAAAGTGGAAGCAAGCGGATTTTTTTTTAAAGTAAAATGGAAGGAAGCGGATTTTCTTCTAGCGAAAAGTGGAAGGAAGCGGATTTGCTTCCAGCGAAAAGTGAAAGGAAGCGGATATGAGCCTTCACCAGCGATACATATATAGTTATGCCGTCTTAAAATTGGAAAGTTTCCATGACGTCATTTATGGACGACCCTATATTGAAGTTTGAGTGTTCTTGTTATGTTCCGTTGCAAAAAGATGATAATTATTAGCAAACATAAATTAAACACTACATTTACTCAAAGTTATATTTTTTTCGTTTTTTGGAAAATATGGAAGGGGGGACCCTATCCTCACTCAAATTTTCCACTGTTATTCCTACTGAATTTTATTGACTTTTTATTTCAAGAAAATTTTGAAAATTCAAATTCGGATAAAATGGAGATAAGCGATTTTGCAACCGAACGACTATACTAGCAGTAGTTACTAGTCACAGTAGAAGACGTTATGATAGAATTTATTTGAATCCATGTGTTCAAGCAAGGTAGGTTCCCATGTCAGTGGTTGAATGAGATTAAATGAAACAGGTAAGTGTGAGCGAACTATGAACTTGTCGAGTGACACGAAGGATAATTGGGATGCAAAGAGGGATAGAGCAATAGACACTTTCCACGTCTGGCCGTCTCATAGCTCGGGCTTAAGAAAAGAATTCAGGTTGCTTACAGCAGAAGACTTTACTTCACTTCACTATTTCTGATTCACGATTAAATTTATTCTCTCTATTTCTCTCTGAATTGGTTGTTCTGGGTATGACAAATACTGCCGCATTCTGATAATTGTCAAATTTACAATTTGAGTAAATAAGTTTCAACATAATTTACCAATATCCTTAATCTAACGGTTCTACCCAGACTCATTAATTTAGATATTCTTATACTTTGTGAATTGTCCTAATAAATTAATAATTAGAGAATTTACTGATTTCTACATAGGTCTAATTCTTCTGAAGAATTAAAGAAAATAAATGGTTGGTTGCAATATATGAATAGGGAATATTGCCGTCAATGTTATTGTCTATTGAAATGAAACAGGAATGTCTTTCTTCTTGAACTTGAATTGTACTGCAGTCGCAGACAGACGCGACAAAACGTAAAAATTGATCTTATACATACTTCTAATGTAGCATGCATGTGAATAGCTAAAACTATTTCCACATCAGCATTCCATATTCATCTACTGCTGATACAAACGCATTAACGCACAAACTAATTAAATATGATTACTCATACTTCACACATTCACAGATGAGTGGCATGTAAAAATATAAAGTCTTTCTTAACCTACAAAGTTGGGCATACAATATCTATCTTATATATGACTACCTGTTACTACCTGTATGTCTCATATATGTATATATTGTATGTCGCAATAAAATTAACACAAACACAGTTATCAAAAAAGAAAATGCAAATAACCTTGGCTATGCAATGGCCGTGGCCAATATCAACTTCATAAAAATTCAAGCAAAATATTAAATCTAACAAGATAGGAATTTCTAAATTACTTAGGTCACTAAATAATTCGTCGGTTCATTTTGGTGACAATAATTAAAAGTTGAATGACGAAAACGTAAAGGTTAGGCTGAATTATATTTTACTTGTGGCTACAACCGTCAAGTGGAAAACCTTATAAACATCTAAATAACCCATGGATAAGCCTGGTACCGTGTAAAATCATGTTTGTATACAATAAGATACCCGTGTACTATTACAGACCCGTGTACTATTCCCAATCTGTCCTGCTAGACCCGTGTAGTAATACAGGTCCGTGTACTATTTCAGACCCGTGTACTATTTCAGGAAATACGGTACCAATAGTTTTACACATCAAAACTTACTTGGGTATTATAAAATAATTTAAAAAGTAAAAATTATTAGGTATATCTTGCACTGTCGTAAAAATATTAAAAACTAAAATTTAAGTGTGGGTAAGTGTCAATAAACATAAAATTCAGTCAACTATTGACACGTTCTTAAGGTTGTGGAAGTTGCCTTATAAATGCAATATCCAAAACATGTATGAAAATTTTAACCGAATTACTTTTAGTGAATACTACAGGCTAAGCCTATTCACTGAAACAAAGCGTATTTTGACACTGAATTATTGTATTGCTCCATATCTGAAAACTCTGCTTTAAATTTTCAACCGCTTTGATGCAGACACTGATAACATTTTAAACTCAAATCTGATTGTACCAAAACACAAACTAAATATTTGCAAAAAGCTCGTTTGTTTACAAAGCTACACTAGCATGGAATAGCCTTCCATAGAATTTACGCTGTATTACTAGTTTTAAGGTTTTTAAATGTAGTGTTACTCATTTATTGTTAAATTCCAGAATTATTTAGACATACATATATGAGTACTTTTACACCAGGTATGTCTCATCAGTATGTCTCAACGTACACACACTACGTACCACCATAGGTTAAGTATTACATAATTTTAGTTTAAATTATAGAGTATATACATTTTTATAAAACCTTTATTAAATGCCAGTATGAGCATGTGGAATGATGATGCATGTACATTTCAATGAAATATAAATTTATCCTTAAAGCATGCCTATGTATATTTTGTTTGATGCATGAGTATTTAGTTCAAGGATTGTTTGTAAACAACAAACTGCATGATGAGCTTAATCCACTCACTACCAACTAGTCATTCTTAAATCATAAATACTTCACTGTTATTTAATTCTAGAGTATTTTATTATTCTACAATATTCTTGATATTCTTATTGTGAAATTTCTAATCAGGGAAGATTTCATTCGAGCTTTAAATTAGATCAACTATTTAATGACGATGACCAACTATGTGGTCATTGCGAAATCAACGACAAATTCTTCAATTATTTATTAAATCATAATTTGTACGATGAAGGGAGATCAGGAATTGAATTGAATGATAGAGAAGATTGAATAAAAATTACTGCTTATGAAAGGTTGTGTTTTTCCACCTCTCTTAAAAAGCCTAAATTATCACTTGAGACTAGTGAATGCAATGCCGACAGGTTTTGCAATACCGACAATGCCGATGCCGACATCGTCAATGCCGACAATTACCGACATGCCGACAATGCCGACATTGTAAATTACGGCAATAATATTAAACGAAATGAACTGTTTTTGCTTCTTTGGTTAGTAAAATGCAGAGAAAACGACATAAATTCAAATAATTGACCAAATAACAGATTTTATAGGTCGATAAATTAAACGCAGGGCGACATTAAAAATTAAAATTATAGCTAATTCAAACTAAAAAATAGTATGTATATGACATTCTATATTCTTTACCCCCTGTACTAATCAAACTGAGAAGCCTACCCCCCCCCCCCCCGAAGTACTATTACAGACCTGCGTTGTATCAGAGGATAGGCTGTGATGAAGCTTAAACTATTTTTCCAAACCGAATTTTAATCTGTAAATAGGCATCCTGTCAGTCATCAAGCCACCCAAAGTAACGATGACATTACCTCCCTTGCACCGAGTACTCGCTGTACTATTTAACTACTTAATACAGGATATAGCTTGTAGCTCTAATAAAGAACGAATACACGCGCAGACATTCAATGGAACTACAGTGCAACGCGAGCTGCCAGCTACAACAAATGTTTTGCCAACGTCTATGTTCGTTATTTTCGAAGTAAATCACTTGATTTGTGGTGGTTAAATAAAATGTCGGCATTCGGCAATGCCGACATATTTAGCGTGAATGCCGAAATTGACGAACTGGCCAAAAGCGGTCGGCAATGTCGGCATTGTCGGCATCGGTATGCCGACAAACATTCACTACTTGAGACGTCTTGGATATTTGTAGAGCTTTCCCATACGGTTGTAGTTTCTGCCTTTACTTTAAAGTCATATTTTTCATCCGTATCACTTTTACTTTCATTTCTGCTTGTGTTTACTTCTATTTATCGATATTTACGCTGTTGTTTTAACCCATCTGTTTCATTACCACTGAGTTAATGAGTCTTGGTCTTCGACCCGTATCAGCACTATACAGATTTCCGGTAGGGTGAGTCTGTCTAAATTTGTCACCCTTTAATAAGAATGGTCGCATAAGTTATAATTTATTTATTAATTACGAAATATCCTATATATACTTATTACTACATTTTATTTTTCTCATATTTAACTTGTTAACTAACTTCGATGTCTTCTCTGGATTCTACGACTTAGTACCGGAACGACTTTTCGTCGAACGTCGAACGACAGTTCGTAGGCGACACTGCGTGCTCACGACAGTACGGCGTCAGACAGTTCGTAGTGGACTTTTCGACGAAGACATCTCGTCGAAAGACATTACGTATCATGTGGTTGGACGACAGACAATGCGTTGAAATAAATTCCGTCGATAACAAATTTCCAGGATAGTTTATTTGAGCATCTGAATATTTTAATTTTAATTTTCAAAATGAAATCTAATCATCTGAATATGAATGGAAGGAAGCTGTATTCTAAGATTTCATATTTCAATCATATCTTATACAAATAATGTTTAATTGACCTCACGCATATCCTCAGTCGCTATTTTTACTTTCATTTAAATTCTGGCTTTGGGATTACACTTTTATTTTGAAACAAAAATACTTTTTCGATTTCCCCTTGAGTTTTGGAATATAAGTGAAAGACTGAATGACGATTTACAACAGACTACTAATTTATGTGAAGGATTTAAGCAGCAGACTACAGGCATCAAAAGACGTATTTCCAGCATTAAGAAAGAGCAACATGCAAGGAAGCAGGTAATGGTACGAGCAAATGCAGGGTATAAGCCAACAAATAAAATTTTTTGTAGATTTGACACAAAGGCTTAAGCAATGTTTCATTTCGTACTCTAATAACTCTATCGACAAATATTTAGAGGGAATTGCCATAAATTTTCAGTTTACATATTCTGGTCCCAATCTTGCGACCAGTATTGATTGATTGATTATTGATTGATACCAGTGATAGTGACAGTGAGTAATTTGTAGTTTACGCTGTTTTGTTTGTTTATTTTTAAGATGAAGTTATTCCATAGAACAGTAATTCATTACACTAGTAATAATTAGATACTACTTTTATTGTTTTAGTTAAGTATGTATATATGAAGACGTCAATGGTATAAAGGAGATTTTTTAAGATTTTTTAATTCGTTCCTATTTTTACTAAAGAATTCTTGCAGAAAACAGTTATTCAGTCTGATAATACTATTAAGATAACACTTTAAAGTTTTAGCGGGAACACGAATATGTAATTGGCAAACAGATTTTTCATATCAATTATAGTGTATGTTAAACAGTTACGACGTAGCTATTGTACATAAATTACAAAAAATAATGTAAGGTCTGATGTTAGATTCTGCTGGCTTATGTCTATATGTTATTTTTAATTTTATTTACAGAATATGGGTAACATTGTTGTGTTGATCGGTGTTTATATTGCCAAAATAACTGTATTCACATATTTTGCTTTGTTTGGTATTACTCGATAAATAAGTTTCTTAATAAGTTAAAAAAAATAAAATGTCGATTATCACACAACACGTATACTGAGACCTTTGTGCTAGCTGTACTGGAGTACGAGGCCGAATTTAATTAAACAACGCTGTCTTTCTCTCTACTCCTCATTTTCTTTTCGTTTATATAAAATTACACCATTTCAGTTAGCACTGAATTAAACAATCACGTGATGTCTATCGGCGTAACGTAATTAGACGTAGTGTCTACCAGCATAATGTCCGTCGACGCACAGTCTCCTACTCGATGTCTATCGACGCAACGTCGTCGGCTCAATGTCCACTCGACGCAATGTCTTTAGGTAAAATGTTTTTCTTCGAACAGTTGTCGACGTAATGTCGTTCCGGTGTATACCTATACAGACCACGCATTTGGGGTCGTACGCAAATAGAGTCACCCACGTTCAGGGTAGGTGGCTTTGAAAAAGGTGAAACATGTTAACGATATTGAAACTCTGAAAAGGTTGACAAGCTAGGAGGGTGGGTCCAAGAATTTGGTAAATTTTGGTGGCACCATTTGTAAACGGCCCCTTCGCCGGTTTTTCTTTCCATTCACCAAAGTGCTTTTTGACATGGGTCCATTCAACCGTTAATTGTTGGAAAAAGGTCAGTTCATGTAAAGTAAAAAAACAATACAGACCTGCCTGCTCGCTTTTGTGGTTGTTTAAAAGCAGTTTTAAGAAAATCGAGTTGGCGGTTTGACCTGTAGCAACGGACTAACAGACAGACAGACGGACATGACTATTTCAATATATGCCTAAGCTCAGCATCTAAGAACCAGTAAAACTAACATTAGAGTATATACGTATTTACACATATGGCTGATGAAACTTCGTTTCTTTCAATTCGCACGCCACTAAATAACAAGAACAAGTACATCTCACAGTATCAGTACCATCATTAACAAACAAGTTTGAGTGAAAGGGGAGGGGGTGTAAGCGGGATGGTCCATAAATGACGTCACAAAAATATGATTTGTTTAATGATGTAGTCCGTATATCTACAACTACAGTTATCTTTTTGGTAAACGTCTACCGCACTCAACCCATTGACCATACGCATGAAAAAGTTTATAAACGATGCCTTGCTTAGTTCTTGATTTTTATGGGATTGCCGTCAGTTCATCTAACTTTCTGTCTTCTTGCTTTAAATTAACCGGTACATCAATTTAAAATCTCACTGATATTTAAATTGAACTAAACTTAAAGTCAATTCTGATTTTGAAATTAAAGTTACGTGTTAATTAGTAGGTGGAGTGTCGTGGGGATTAAAACAAAATAAAAAGTAATAGATGCTGAGCTTTAGCTCATACGCATCTATTGAAATGGTTTTGTCTGTCCGTATGTCTGTCTGTCGGTCTGCCCGTTTGTCTAATATATGTCACTTCACCCGTCACGAACGGTGTTGGGCATCTTTTTAAATAGTTTATACATGCTGAGCTCAAACATCTATTGACATGGTCATGTCCGTCCGTCTGTCTGTCCGTCGATATGTATGTCTGTTGGTCATGCTCCACAGGTCACAGTTATAAACTGATTTTCTTCAAACAACTTTTAAACGACCACAAATGCAAGAGCAAGGTGCCAGTGTTTCTGGGGTTGATCGAACTAACCAGTTTTCTGTAAATAACTGTTAAATGGGTCCATGTCAAAACGGATTAAAAGAGTACAACTAAATGAACGACTACAAATGCAAGGGCAAAGTGTTACACTGATTTTGGGTTGATCGAACTAACCAGTTTTATAAAAACAGCTGTCAATCTGACCGATGTCAAAACGCATAGAAAAGTTAAAACTTAATAAACGACTAAAAATGCAAGGGCAAAGTGCCATAAAGTTTTTGGGGTTGGTCAAAGGAACCAGTTTCCTAAAAATACTTGTTGTATGGACCCATGTCAAAATGCATTAAAGGGGTACCAACAAAAAGGGATGAAATAAACATTAGCGTTAATACATATTTATAGACCCATAAGGTAAAACAACGTTCCTTTTTAGAGCGCTACCGAAATACAAGTACTGCTAACACTATTGGTATTAACGCAGCCAACTTTAAATTCGATAAATAAAGGTAAGGAGATGCCTGGGATGCTCAATAAATAAAGTCACCAAAATTATAATTCGTTAATTGCGATAGTCCATAAATGATGTCGCAAAAATTTTTATTGTCTTATAGGGATAGTCCATCAATGGCGTTACCAAAATTACTAATAATACATTGGAGTAGCCCATAAATAACTTCGGCAACACTATAGTTATTTTATTTGGATGGTCTATAAATGACGTCAGTAAAGTCACTACTTTATTTGGATGGTCCATAAATGACGTCCCCTAAGTCACTACATTATTGCAATAGTCCATAAATGATATACTCTTTCTTGGGATGTTCCTTCAATGACGTTACTCAAATTACTATTCTTACATTAGGATCGTCCACCACTGACGTTACTAAAATTACTATTCTTACATTGCGATAGTCTACAAATGACGTCGCCCACATTGTTATACATTTATTTAAATGGTCCCTAAATGACGTCGCCCAAGTCACTATTTTATTTGGATAGTCCATAAATGGCGTCGATCAAATGATTACATTATTAGAATAGTCCATAAATAACGTCACCCAAATCATTGCTGTTAATAATTTTTTCGAAAGAAATCCCTAGTTAGAAATAGCTGCCGCTGATTATAAAATACCGATATATTCTAGATTATTCTCGACGGTCGCTACAAGAAGGACTAGCACATCCATTCAATGTATTCGTGGCTGAAAGCTCAGCATTTACTTCTGGCCCACGGTGGACAAATCCGGCGCGAAGCGCCCGATTTTGCAGCTAACAGTGGTCGCGACCGTCGGCGTAAACATTAACAAAGTCACAATCGACATGAATCTGCACTAAAGATACGAAGCCACAACAATGAGAATACCATGAATAACGTAGATATTCAGGGTTTGGTCACACAACAGAACTAATAACAATATTGTCGAATATCGTTACTTAACTGTTTTACTGTTTTTAGATGCTGAGCATTAGCTGCATCTATTGTAATGGTCATGTCTGTCTGTCTGTGTGTCTGTCTGTCTGTCCGTCCGTCTGTTCTTTATGCTCTACAGGTCAGTTTTAAAGTGATGCTTGTCAAACCAAATTTAAATGGTCACAAAAGCGAGGGAAAAGTGCCCTATTGTTTTTGGAGTTGATCGAACTAACCAGTTTTTCACAATTAACAGTTGACTGGACCAACTTTTTTAGCCATCTAAAAGCATTGGAGAAAAACGGGTGATTTGCCGCTTTGCACCAGCCAAACGCACCAGCTAAATGGTTTCGTTACAGGCGCCAGTCAATGCACCAGCAACATGCACCAGTCATCGGCACAGGCTACCTGCAGAAGTTACCCGCAACCACAAAGTATCCCGAAGGGGGGGGGAGGTGTACTTGGGGTCACCCACAAAGACGTCCCAACAATCTCAACTATTTTTGCTAAAACCATAAAATAACTTTAAATACTTGCACCCCCCACCCACAAAGTATCCCCTAAGGGGAAGGGGTGTACTTGGGGTCACTCACAAATGACGTCCCAAAAATCTCAACCATTTTTGCTAAAACCAATAAAAAACTTTAAATACTTGCACCCCCTACCCAAAAAGTATCTCCTAAGGGGAGACGGTGTAATTGGGGTCACCCACAAATGACGTCCTAAAAATCTTAATTTTCTTGCTAAAATTATCAAAAAACTTTAAATACTTGCTTCCCCCACCACTTAGTATCCCCTCAGGGGAGGGGTGTACTTGGGGTTACTCACAAATGACGTCCCAAAAATCTTAATTTTCTCGCTAAAACCATTAAAAAACTTTAAATACTTGCACCCTCACCCACAAAGTATTCCATTAGGAGAGGGGGGGGGGGAACTGGGGGTCACTTACAAGTGACGTCCCAAAAATCTTAATTTTCTTGCTAAGACCATTAAGAAACTTTAAATACTTGCAACCCCCACCCACTAAGTATCCCCTCAGAGGAGGGGGGTGTACTTAAAGTTAGTAACAAATGACGTCCCAAAAATCTCAACTATTTTTGCTAAAACCAATAAAAAACTGTAAATACTTGCAGCCCTGACCCACTAAGTATCCCCTTAAGGAGGAGAGGTGTACTTAGGGTCACCCACAAATGACGTCCCAAAAATCTTAATTTCTTTGCTAAAACTATAAAAAAACTTCAAATACTTGCACCCCCAACCCCACGAATTATCTCTTAAAGGGGAGGGGGGTGTTAAGAAGTAAAACAGGTCAGAATCTTAAAAATATAAATATTTCTTATGCATAATGCTTTACCAACCGCAAACTTATGCTCCCCTACTCAACAAATCATCTCTTTTAGGTTAGGGAGGGGGGAAGATTCAGGATCAATCGTAAAATAAGTCTAAAAAATTTAAAGCCTCGAAGCCAAGGTTGGAATGGAGCACGCGACACTAAGAGTCCCGTAAACAGCAATGGGTCAGTAATGGCCTGAGCTAAGAAATGTCTGATACGAATCTGTGAGCGTGTCAGATATGGAACCCATAGGATACATAGTCCCGTAAGCGAGTTGGCTTTGTTTCCCATCGTTCTAACAGAAAGTCCTGCTACGTTTCGGGTCTTGCAAAACAGCCGGCGGCTTTTTGTTTTGACGACGTTAAGGCTGGTAGGGGTCAGACACAAATGGCGTTGCTTACCATGAGGGTGGGTCACTTGACATTTCACGGTAAGGGTATCCATTAAAGCAATGCATAAAAAGGTGACAAACAAGTGGGTAGGCTTATAATTTTGGTAAATTTAGGTGTCGTCATTTGTGTCCGTACCCAAAGCTGGTCAAGCATACGAACCTAATATTTTGGGTTTGCTATCCTGTATTTGAATCACACTCGGAAAAATCTATGCTTATCTGCATTGAGTACGGAATGTCGGCAAAAACCAATTGCATTATACCATGATATATTCAACGTGGAATGAAAAACGGGTGAAATTCACGATTTTTTAACTTAATGCTGTAAACATACGTACGTTGATCGTAGAAGGAAAGGGACCGTTAATAAATAACGTCATTAAAAATTTCTATTTTAGAAAACCCATCCCAACATTTTTTACTTTATGCTGTGAGCATACGAACGAAGCGTATAGATAGTTGATGACCTACCACAAATGGCGTCATTTAAATTCTCAATTTTAAGGAACATACTTTAACCGAATGGCACGTAATTCTCAATTTTAAGGAACATACTTTAACCGAATGGCACGCAATTCGTAATTTTTAGTGTCCAGTAAATCTTATACATAAGTTATTCATACAATATATTTCAACTTCGAGGGTTACACAAGTTAGGAGCCATGCAAGGATGATCTAAAAATGATGTGATTTAATTATTTTGATTATAGGAATCTCTTCTGTCTTTAGTTTAAAAATCAAATTAATGGATATCCCTAACACCGTCTTTTTCTAGCATGTATACAGGGATCTTTCATAAATGACGTCATGACAAAATCACCATTTTAAGGATCCTTGTTAGTGCTGAATGCAAAATTTGGTGGATTTTTACTTTTATCATGTCCATAATATAGCAATATAGTAATGTATAGCCATATCATTAATACGGGACAAACAGGTAGGGTTCACAGGTGCAGGTACCATTTTTGTACACAAATACTTTTTTTCTTATCGCATATAATTGCTTTTTATAGGTCCCTGAAACTTACGTTTTGTTCCAAGTTCTCCACTTGAACCATTTTTGTAAAGGCAGGATCAACCAACGGTAGTTCACTCATAACTTGCAACAAAATTCCAGCAGCAGAAACCAGAAGCTGCCCAATGATTAATTGTTTGCTCTTGTTATCAGTAGTACTTAATTTTTCTACTTCCTTGATTCTTGCAAAAACTTTTTCAACTTCATGAGCAATTTTCCCTTTCAGAGATTTGAGTATAAATCCTAAGTTGCTTTTAAAATTTTTAAGAATATCCGAATGAAAGTAATTTGAGTTGAATTTAAACTCCTCTGTGGTTGCTTGCGACGATAGGATGATTGAAAGTTCTGTAAAAATTTCCTTCACTTCTGATTTTGTTTTTAGAGTAGCACTTCTGAAATGTTTTATACCAACATCCCCATCCATAACTATTCTGGATGTAAAGTAGGGTAACAAACAAGATGTCTCGACCGAACCTAACCGAAAGTCAGTAAATGTAGAAATAAATCTTTTCTTCTCTTCCCAGTCCAAAAAACTTTCAAACGAGTCTAGTTTTTCCGGATTTTTATTTCGACGTAGCACTGCTAGCCAGGGATGAGTAAACACAGTTGACCCTGAAGACTTTTTTAATATATAAAGGAGCTCAGCAAGTCCGCACAGATTAAGTTGGCACTCTTTAACTGATTTCTGGTTTAAATCGGTATCAGTAGATTGGGTTGTCTGAACCCCTTGAATAATCTCCTCAAACTGGGCAATGTCCTTAAAATTTTCTTCTGAAATAAACAATAAATAATGGTCAAGCTTAGTACTTTTCACAAACAAAACAACTTACATAATATACCTCAACCACATTAAACAGACATATTCCTACCAACTCGGAACCGAGGACATTTTCCTCTCAGTATCAAAATAATTTCACTAGAAGAAACGAGCGTATCGATCCACAAAATTTATATATGCATTCGTAAACCTTCTTATGAATATGTACAATTTATAAAGTGAAGTACGACTTAAGATTAGTGGCATCTCTTTACCAAATACTTATTCAATAAAATGTTAACTAGTAATCATTATTTCATAAAAATGGGGAAATGGTGCAACTTAGTTCTTCAGTTAGTTATGAACGCAAATTTTTTGGAATGTAATCGAATACATACATTTTCTGGAGAGAAACACTAGTCAAAACATGGGTACCATATTCGTTTCATTGAATGAAGTGATTTTAATACTGGGAGGAAAATGCCCTCGGTATGCTGTGGGAGGAAAATGTCCGGGAGGATACTGTCCATGGGGGGAGAGGGGATATCCGGGGATAAAATGTTCGGGAGGAAAATGTTCTACAACCCTTAACCACATCGGAATGCTTGCTACAACAGGAAGACTTATGTGCATTTTGATGTTGCCAGCACCCAAATCGTTGCATTATAGACTACAGGTAGTGTTGCCTCTTACAAGGGAATGGTTTCACATGGAGCTCGTCAATTTCAAAGAGTTATGTCTACAAAAATCAGGCTACTTTTAAATAGTAGGGATCCAAAGTAACTCGAGTGCATTTTGCGTTGTTCGGTCACAATAGCCCGCCAAAGTTTTAAAAAATTCAAATTTTAATATTTTGCCGCCCTGGTACTTTTACAGTTCTTGTCCGATTTTGATGAAATTTTGTTTTTTCTGATCCTTAGAGCTTTTTCTAAAAAGTAATTTCAGGATTTTTCAAAATTCAAAATTTTTCATTTTTTCGAAAAAATTCGAAAAATAAACTTATAAACTCATATAATATTAAATCGAATATAAACAATATTATACAGACAGAGTTAAGCATGAATTCTGATATAAAATTGAAAAAAGCCATAGAGAACGTACAACTATACATAATATTTAAACGAGGAAAAAATATGACAGAATTACTTAAATAAGTACAATATGAGGAAACTCGGAAGTGTTTTATGAGGAAACTCGGAAGCGTTGTTTGAGGAAATTCGGAAGCGTTTCTTGAGGAAACTCTGAAGCGTTTCTTGAGGAAACTTGGAAGTGTGTTTGAGGAAATTTTGGAAATATTATATAGATAATGTATTATTATAATGGTGTTAATAAATAAATTTGATGTATAGATCACTACAATATGTTAGGACTATAATTATGTCCACGACTAATAACTACACTTGACAGTTACATAATAATATTATATAGCACTAAAAACACAAATATTATTGTATTGTAATTTATATACGAAAACTAAAAGAACGAAGTGTTTTGGCGCTAACTTTTAATTTTTAGTTCCATTAGCAGTTGTGACGAGCAAACAGTAATAATTTTACATCCACAAAATGTTATTTCTAAAATAAATATTTATTAATTACTTTTACGAATTTGACATAAAATATTATTATTAGTTTTTGTCGACAACGTTACACCGCGAACACTATGGAACACCGGGTAATTAATAACATTATATAACTTTAATTCATTTTACCTAATTGTAAACGTCAACACACTTTAATATATTACGTATGTATTTCTTAATCATTAAGTTGCGGTTCTATGTTATTATATTATTACACTGTTAATATGTACATGCCTTGTTATTCTACTACCACGCCCTTTCCTGTACCATAATATGAACTAAATTTTTCCATGATTTCATAATTTGAATTAATTTCTCTATTGAACCATGAAAACAAACTACATATTTGTAAACTTGTACTAATTCTCAAATTGTTAATTTATTGATCTCCTTGTACAGCCTGACGAAATTTGAAATAAATATAATTTGAAACCGGTCGCCGATAAAATCCAAAAATTGAGATTACTGAATCCTGAAGCCATTTATTCATCTCACAATTACCAACTAATCACGTAGTGGTCAGAGACGCTAAGAAATTAGCAATTTACAAAAGGATTAGAAAAAACAAAATTTCATCAAAATCGGACAAGAACTGTAACTGTAACTGTACCAGAGCGGCAAAATATTAAAATTTGAATTTTTTAAAACTTTGGCGGGCTATTGTGACCGAACAACGCAAAATGCACTCGAGTTACTTTGGATCCCTACTATTTAAAAGTAGCCTGATTTTTGTAGACACAACTCTTTGAAATTGACGAGCTCCATGTGAAACCATTCCCTTGTTAGTGCTTGCAATATTGCCTCAAGCTTTCTATGGTTTCGACTAATTTTACTTGGGATTGATTGGATATGATGAGTGCGTATTAATTATATTGTGCGTTTTAATTTTTTTTTGTGCTAGTAATAATATATTAGTGTCCGTGATTTAATAACAGTGCATGTATACTGAATTGCCTGACACTTGAATAAAAACAAAAACGTTTCTGTTCTAACTACTGCTCACGTAATTAACAATACTTAAATGCTTACATCGAGCAAACCAGAGATAAACGAGTATGCACACTACGAGGGATAAACTACTGTGTACAAACTGATTAATAAACTATTAATGCCTTCAAATTATTTTTTAGAACTATGTTACTAATACTGGCACCACTAATTTTCCTCGTGCGGTTCAAGCACCATCACAATATCGAAAAATGTCAGTGGTGAGACCCTTAGCTTTCATCAAATCTAGCTGAAAGCTTTGCATCACCTTCGGGCCCAAAGTGGACAAATATGGCGCTGAGAGCCAGTCTTTTGGTTGCTACTATTCACTCACAATTAAAAATGGGATTGTGCACAACCATGATGCGCAGCACAACCACAAAGCAAAAAATGAGAGTCGATTGCCAGTCGCCGTGTCAGTAGCCATAGTTTTGTTTACTACTATCACAATTTTAGGTTGTTAAAGGCGTTGTAAAAAATGTACATGGTGCACAATTCAATATCTCAGAATCACAACATTCGGAAACAATGTCAAAAAAATAATTATCACATCACATCGGGAGATGTAGGGCATAGTGCTCCCCTGTCACTGTGAAAGAAAACTAAATAAAAATTTATTTCCCCGGAGCCATGACAACACTGGCGAAGTCCGGGAAAGAATTACCATGCATGAATGCCGAATGTATCTAGAATTATGCTGTACCTAGGAAATAAATAATTTCAACCCTCACAGAGTGCGTGGGAAAGCTTACCGATCCTGCAAAATCTTACTAGTAATCAAACCAGTAGTTCATGACTAGATGAGCACATAAAATTGAATGTGTGAGGTTCACAACTGAATCTTGGACCACAGATGCGAAAATATATATGTAAATCAAATTAGCATAATAATCTTAAACTCGCAAATCTCATTCATGCGCCTATTGCAGTGCATAATAGGTAAGTGCCATAAAATTACATTTCAACTCACCTTCCTGGAATTCGAATTTATCCAATGCATTAGATAGTGAGCTACAAATTTTGGAGTAAAGTAACGATGCATCATTTGATTTGAGCATGGTTGACCAATTTTCACGTGAAATACACGACTTAGTGCACCAAATTTTGAAAACAGATCTACACAGCAGTAATAATTAATAAAGTCCAAAAGATCAGTTAAGGCCTTAAAAATAACATTAACACCTAGGTGTATGTTTTGAAAGTACTAAGTGTAGCAAATTATTACTACCCTTAACAATATTTAAATTATTTATTTGTAATCACAATTATAAATATGTAGGCTAATATAAAAAAACCTTAAAAACGTAGACAGTAACGTAAGTTTTTCTTTATTTTCTGACACGTCCAAAGGAACTGCAACAAAACAAATCTCCCTTAGCAATTTTTCGGCATTTAAAACGTCAGGATTTTTATCATCGCGCAAAAAGCATCGGATGGAATTGCTTGTGTCCATAAATTTCAAAGCTGGTGAGTCCAACGAACTAATACTAGTGCACCAATTAATTATATCTTCTTCGACACAGCTAAGGAACACTTTCAACCTGGTAAAAAAAGTTTCACTGTTGCTTTTTGCTTGGTGCATGCAGCTGTAGACCTTATTCATTTTGTCAAGGCACAACATAACTTTTATTCCTTTAAGCCAAAAATTCCCAAAGTCATTTAACATTAAATCAGATTGTAGCGTAACAATGTGTTGGGACGAATGTAAAATTTTAAAATTCGTCTCTTCTTCTTTATTGAGCAAGTCGGCAATTAAAGATTCTAATATTAGAAATACAGACCACGAGGCTGACATCAATTCTAAATGTTTTTGCGGTAAATCTTGTATAGAAAAATCGCCATCTACAGCTTGCTTACAGGTGTAACCTAACGTTCCTGGAAGAAACTCTTTTTTACAGCAAAATAAATAGCTGTAATCTTTTAATGAACCTTTTGCCAATGTAGTACACAACAAAACTAATTGTGAATTAAGAATATCAGTGTCTTTAAATCTGTAAGTAAAATGACTCTCCCACTGCATGTCCCTCTTAAAGGACACTTTTCTAGCTAGTGAGGAGCACAAATCTAAAAGCTCAGGGCAAATCTTACTGACTGACTGCGATAATAGCTCACGGTCAGTGCTAATTGCACGCGAAAAAACTGTTAATAACGCGATTTTTCTGAAGTCAGGGTTGTAATTTTTGGAAACTCGATTTATTTGTTGTAACTGAAAGACAGAATTTTGGCACTGATGCTTCGACATCATTTTAAAAATCTGCAGACTCTTCAAGACACGACACCATGATGACGATAAAAAACTTGCTGTAGATGCGCTTAACTGCGTACTGAAATATAAATCGAAGAAACTTATTTTAAATCATAAAGGCGGCCCAAGTGAGAGTACAAAATTATTTTAAACATGTTAAATTTGCATTATAAAGGTCAAACGAAGGTATACGGAAAACTGGCAAGGAAATGAGAGATAGGAACGGGCATATTGTCGGGATACAAAGTCGAGATAGCTGGGCTAGGTGTCCAAACCCTGCCGTTTCTATTTGATTGCATGGATATGAAACTGTTTGGACACCTTGCGCAGCTATCTCGACTTTGTATCAAGACAATACGTGCACCAGGGTACATGGGTCACACGACGTTGTAGCCTATAAATAGCTTTTAATATAACATTTTTATTTACCGCACAACGGACCTATTTATACTCAAGTCTTCACGAAATCCAGGGGCTTCAAAGTTTTTCGACACAGTCTCGTGTATTCCGGGGACAAAAATTTCGACGCCACGGTTTCTCATAGCTCTAAAAACGGATAAAACATTATGGCTTTATTGTCAAACCGTTCAGCAACGAGTCACTGACTTCCAAAATAAAGACAAATTGAAAAGTCAGAGTCAATTCAACTTAACAAATAATAGACTTTAACCCTTGAACCAAGTTCTGCAGAGATATGAAAACTACTCAGCGTTATTTTTTAATAAACATAAGACATTGATTTCACTAGAACATTTGATAGCATTAAGGATTTTGCTTTCAGATTTAGATATTGCTAAAGTTGAAAGCGAAAACCTTAAGGACAACAATTGTTCAATCGATGTCTACTGGTTCCTCAATTAGGGTTCCCGAAAAAGCCACTAAATCATGAATTTTCCTAACCAGCCAGCTAAAATGGCTAAAAACGGGCTAATATGGTTAAAAACGGGCTTAAATGACATTAATTAAATAATTAGTCAAATAAAAATAAATAGTGACAATTATATGCAAATAATACAAAAATATAGACACTTTTAAAATTAATTAGCTTGGCAAACCTAGAGTATTAGGGCCCATTATTTTATTTTTTCATTACGAGAAAATTTAAAGTAAACTTTCGACATTAGTCCTTACTTCAAAACGTTACAAAACAAACACTAGATTCTAATTCTTGTACTATTACTAGGTAGATTCTAATTTTTTGACTGGCTGGATCTCAAAGCATGAAAATAAATGCTACATTAAAAACGTTAAAAATTCAATTCGACCGTTTTTGTCATTTTTGCCAGCAACGGCCCAAAATAAGAGCCGGCTTAAATGCCAATTTAGCCAGCCGGTTAAATCCACCTCCTAACCCTGTCCTCAACCCTTATCAGAGTTCATAATTAACAAACATCAAGTCAGAGGGTTGTAGAACTATTCCTACCCGGACTCTTTCTACCCCGGAGTATTCCTACCCGAACTCTTTCTACCTCAGATTATTCCTACCCGGAATTTTCCTACCCACGCACAAAAAACGAAACTACACATCGTGCAAAGATTTGCCCACAGAATACAACGTTATTATTTTGAAAAAAAGATAGTGAAGTGATTGAAAAAGTGCAAAAATTATCCACTCGTCTTCTACCATGTCTTAAAAATCTATCATACGAAGATATATTACATAAGCTAGGAATCCTTTTACTAAGTGACAGACGAAAACGAGGAAATCTTATAGAGACTTTCAAGATAATTAATGGAAAGTATGATATAGACCCTGCTTCTTTTTTTGACATTGATACGGAAAGCCGACATGCTCCGTTTTTAAAAAGTGAAAAAACGTCATCTAGTGCCAGACATCACTTTTTCACGAACAGGGTTGTGAGCGAGTGGAACAAGCTCCCTAGTGAAGTAAAAAATGCCAACTGCCAAAGTGAATACTTGTGGTGTGAACACTTTTAAGAATAAACTCGACGAATTTAAGGGATGGAATTTCGGGAAACATCCGTCTGATTCAAGTTTCTCAGAGTGATAACAGTTTTTACTGTAGTGACAACCGGGAAAGCAAAAGACTATAGTCTTTAATCCACTGGATTCTGCCCGGGATATTATTATTATTATTATTATTATAGTGTTGCTTTTCTTTCGTCCTTTTTCATTTCATGTAGATTGTATGTAATACTTTTGAATATTGTCTTAAACTATCTTTTTCAGTTTTACTGTTAGGGATTGTTTACGAGAATTAACATAATTAATTAAAGACAATCGTCGCTATTATTTATAACAACATATTTACAATTAGGTATTTATTATAATCAGTAATAATTTAAAACTAGTTTAAAACTGCCTTGTTATTACGGTACGCTTACTTTTTTGTTTATAATCAGTGTAACCTACTTTGCTAAAAGCTTTTTTAACTACAGTGAGGGGTCTAGATTCAGGAAATAATTGTTTTGATTGCATGGCTGTACAATTAATACTAAAACTGAAGTATTTAACTCTTTATAGTCAACAGGAATTTTACGTTCTTTAGTTTACAACACTTGCGTATTTTCTCAGAACACGCAGCTTTGCACTCATTTTAGGGCTAGGGGGAAAATTTTAGGGGTTACGGCTTGGGTACAAAATGCACGGGGGAATAATGTCCAGGGAGAATATGTCCTACTTCATATGTCAAAATGTCAATATATAAATAAGTCAGCTTCATTTGTCATCGTACTTCTTAAGCTCTTCGTTGAACCTCGAAGTAGAAAAACTCACGCGAAGCGCTGAATCTTTTGTTGTAAACTGCTGACTTGAATGCAGACAAACATATAAACAAACAAACACCATGTTCAATGAAGCGCCGCGCTCTCATTTTAAAATATGCAGTAAGTGCCGGGTCTAAAATAATGTTGTAATGTGCGAAGCACAGCTAGATTTAGGTGCTGGGTCACCGGTATGCAAATTGGTAATGACATTGTAATTTTAGGAATGTGCCAACGATGTGTTCATTAGATGAGTCACTAGGTTATGTGAACGGTCAGCGGATAGCTTTAGATGATCGTGACATTCGCAACGTTTGGAACGGATGTGAATTGAGGACAGGGTCCTTGGGCCGAAACAGTATTACTAATTAAGCATAACAAAAAGTTGTAAACAAAAGTTGTAATTTGGACTAACCAAACTTAGAGAGAGTTACTTCTGATATTCACCTCTAACAGAGATCTTGTACTTTACTAACTCCTATCAGTGAACCAATAAACTTATAAATTCGCCTTTTGCAATTCGAACTCTGTCGTTGGTCTCTCACTCATTATCACACATCAAATCGTAGAACTTTAGACTAAAGTATACCCGAAATATCACCAAGTATAACGATAAGATCGGGGATAAAGCACCTGGGCATATCCTTAATAGCTGGATGATAGTAGAATAAAACTTTGGTCAAGTCAAAACTACTTTCTACAATAATTTTAAATCTCGTTATAACATAACGAGAATAGGAAGCATGTTTTTCGTCGTTATAGGCAGATTATTTTAATATTTCATAACGACTATTGGACATTATACGTTATTTATCCCCAGTTGACGCAATAAAACGATTAAAAATGACCAAAACTTTTTAAAAATTTATTTCGATGATTTTATTTTATATATATATATATGTGGATACTCATTAACTGAATTTCAACTTGGAGCCAAACTTTTGAGAGGCCCTACGAAAGCGAGGCAGACCAACAAACCCAAGCCGTAAACCACTTGTTAAGCAATATTTTCACTGTGTATGTATCTTATTTATATTTACTTATTTAACTTCCATGCATCAACAAACTTAACTTAAAACTTTTTTCAATTCATCAAATAAATTGCTAGAAAAGTAAAATTGGAGTACTTCCCCGCCAATTACACTACCGCTTACAGCTTTAAAAGTCCTACCGCTAACAGATGTGTCTTAATTAACATCCAATTTCTTGTATGCGAAGATGATCGTACCTGGAGATTTCTCCATAGCATGGATTCATAGATAATATAAGACGGAAATCTGGATGAGGTCGAAGTTCAACGATGTGTCCATCAATGCTTCCACGTTCGGTGAGAAATAGAGAACCACTAGGCTCCAACAACGAATTCAATCTATCTAACACAGCTGACGTGCAACGATTGGCGCCATCTATCAAAACCCAGTCACCGTTAATTACTGCCTGTAAAGATAAATGAATTAAGGTCATATTTAAGTTAAATGCCTTTGTAAACACGTGATTGAAGAACAAATACAATTATATAAACTATATTTTAGCTTCGAAATACCGATTACACAAAAATGCATGTTGTGAAAGTAAATAGAATGGACACGAACCGCAAATTGCAAAGTACACAAGGTATTTACTAATGATAAAATGTTTCCTGTACTCCTACTCTTTAATTGCAAAAATCGAGCCTAAATATTTAATATAAAAGCTTTAAAATGAAACCTTGACAAGAATACTGTGGATCCAATGAAACCCTCCAGATCTGACGCCCGTCGTTAAGTGTCGATAAACTGATTGCAGCTCTTCAGCGACTTGATTGCACTCCTCCACTAGGTTCACTGCCGTTGCTTGTAAATATTTGCAATTGTGGAAGCATGATTTGTAAAGCAACGATTTACATGTTAGAAAGCACAATCGCATAAGGTCTGTTCTTTCACGAATTCTGTTGATAATTTCAGAAAAGCAGCTATGGCTACCTGAAAATTAAAAAAAAAACATCACTTGTTTCTTCTACAGATCAATTTAAAAAGAATCATCGCCAAAAAAACTTTGTCACAAGAAAAGAAATAGGGGGATATATTTATTCCGTAATATGTATTTACAAGGAAAGGTCACGGCATGGCGCCGATTTTCAACTTAAGATCATACGCGTTAGATAAACCTATGCTAGCAAGAAATCACATCACTAATCATTTTTGTCTCAGGTCAACTGTATCGAAGTCATAGGTCATTTGTCGAAAACCAAACATACGGGGCAGGACCACGTGTTCATTTTTATTGTGGATGTAAAATCCCATAAAAAATCTCATTCTTTTTTATTTCGCGAAGAATTTTTAAAGTAGCTAATGTAACAACAAGATAAAACCAATCGGTGGTTGGTGCAGTAGTTCGGTGGGCATCGGCATGCGAGTGTACCGTGCATTTTGCTTCGTAGGAATCGGTGCACCGCTCTACCGTTGAACACCCACGATTTGTAGTTTAATTTTATTTCGTGACAATAATTAATTTTGATGGTATGAAATATTTCAACTTACCCCTCATTTTGTGTAATATAAATTGGATGACTGATTAATGACTTTAGTCATGTCAAAATGTTATAACTGAGAAATTTTACTGAATAATATAAATAAGGTACAACCAATACAACTTTATTCGGACTAGGATGGACGTGTCGAATTTTCGCTCCAAAGCGACAGATAGTTTCGGCCCATTTTGTTTTTTTATTGAGAAATTAGTAGAGATTGCTCTCCATCGAAAAATATTTTATTTTTATTCAGCATAATATCTTTTTAATAACTTTGTAAATTTAAATTATATTTTTAAAATTTAAATTTGAGAGTTGATTTTAAATCAACAATTACATTTTTTTAAAAATTAAAATGGCAACAAGAAAAATCCTGTCGGGAAAAATCTGTTAACAACCGGGAATTTTTTAATGGCATCTCAACATCTTTCCAATTCTTCTACTAGTGATTCTTCTAAAAGTGATGACTGTACTCCATGCCCTCATTGTGATCGGGTCTTCAAACGTAAGGGACTGAAACGGCATATCACGAGTGCTCACCCTGATGTTCATCGTCAAGGATTAATTACTGACTTCAACCCTAATAGCAGTAATTTTAACGGCGATTTTGATGAAGATCGAGATTCCGAAGTGCTATCCCTTAATACTGAATTTGAATCTCATACAAAAATTTAATAATTTACTATCTCTGAATGCCCCAAGTCATGAACGTTTTGAGCAGTTAAGCAATGAATATTCAAATACTTCACGAAAATGTGAGGAAGCACTTCCTGGACCCAAAAATCCAGCCCAAAAATTTTACGAGTTAGGAAAAAAGAGCAAAGTATTTAAAAATGTTGATGCCGGGTACAACAGTAGCTCCAACCCCCAACGAAAGTCCAATCGCAAGCGGAAGGCTCGTAAAGAAGAATACAAGGAGAGCATGGTCCAGTACTTATTCTACAATCAACGACGAAAAGCTGTCCGGATGATTCTAAATTCGAACGATAAGTGTTGTACTATTCTATTAGCTGATTTAGAGCACGATTTTACAACCAGATGGGGCACATCTAATAATTCTGTTGGACCAGTATATAATGCTGTGACTGAGGAAAAGCAAAATGAAATTGACGCTGAGTACAATATTACAGTTTCACATGAGAAAGTTCGAGCTCAGATCAAGCGAATGAATGTAAATTCTGCTCCTGGGCCTGATGGGATACTAGTGAGGTGGGTTAAATCTACGTTGAAAAAATCAAAAGTCTTATTATTCCAAATGCTGTGCTATATGCTTACACATAATTACGTTCCATCATTTATGCGAGAGGCACGGACTGTGCTTATTTATAAATCTGGTGATGACAAAGATTGAAAAAACTGGCGTCCCATCACTGTGAGTTCAGTGCTACGACGAATAGTTGAGAAAGTATTAGACAGCGATTTTAGAGAATGTTTTGCTCTTTATGGAAATCAACGTGAATTCACTAATCAAGCGGGGACATTAATAAATGCTACATTGGTCAATGGATGCCTTAAGAAAGCAAAGCGAGAGAAGTTAGATTGTACCATTATATTTGGGGACATCACTCAGGCGTTTGATAGTGTTGGACATGCGCACGTATTCAATCAAATAAAATCAAAACCAGCGCCATCTGCCCTGAAAAATCTTGTGTGCAACTTAGCTAGTGAGAATTTTACCCGGATTACAACTATTGAAGGAAAATCTAATCTCATTCAATTTCAGCGTGGAGTCATGCAAGAAAGCCCAATTTCGCCTTTTTTATTTAATGTTGCAATTGACCCCATGATACAGGACCTAAGTGAAAAAGAGGTTACGGACAAATTCGGGTTTTCCTTGCACTCATTACATGACAAGGTGTCAAATGCCGAATTCGCGGACGATACTGGCATGTTTGGGAATTCTAGGCATGCAGCAGTCGAACTATATCAACAGAGCACAGAATCCTTGGCTCGTATTGGTCTTCATATGAATCCATTAAAAAGTGCAGCTATTAGCATTGTGAAGGGTGAGTTATGTCAGGACCCACTTCAAGTAGGAACTGACTCATACATAAATTGTATTGGACCTGAAGAGACCATTAAATACTTGGGGGTCACCTTCAATGATTGTATTGTTTTTGATGAAGCAAAGGTTGCCAAAAAATTCGGTGAAAAAATTGAAAAATTGACATCTACTCCAATGCTCAGACCTGATCAAAAATTAAAAGTTCTCAAAGACTACTTGTGGCCTGCTTTAATCTACCCATTTCAGATGGCTCCGCTTTTAAAATTATCTAAAAAGTTTTTAGAGTCAATTGACAAGATAATTCGTAGTTGTGTGAAAGAAATTATTAGTCTTCCAATAAGTACGCCTACCAGCATGCTGCACTCTAGCTCAAAGTGTAAGGGATTAGGACTCATTCGTGCTAAATGGGAAGCTGGCATTCAGAATTTTAATGCACTAGAAATTTTGTCGTTGTCAGGTCATGCTTTAATCCACGAAGTAAAGGATTTGGATTCTGAAAAATCCCAATGCTTAGATTTCCTGGATGTTCCATTTGAAGTTAGACAAAACATGGTCCATTATAAGGGAAAAAAGAGTAAGTTCATCAGAGATCATTTAAGAAGTCTGGAATACGATACCTGGTGTAAGCTGCCGCAAAAAGGGCAGGGTGTGATTCAATTTCAAGAATGTCCTTATGCCCATAAATGGATTCATTCGAAAATTGGACTTTCCTCATCAGAGTGGACCACTGCTATTAAAATGGTTGGTAATGTATTACCCGTCAATGCTATCCCTCGACCTGACCAAGGATCCCTTTATTGCCGCCATGGCTGTAAGGAGATTGAAACGATAGGACATATCCTTGGACGTTGTCACCGTGGAGAGCTGATTCGTAATAACCGACATCACGCAGTTCGCTGTTTAATTGCTGAAGCAATGCTAAAATTAGGGTGGAAAGTTCTTCAGGAAGCTGAATGTACTGGAGATGGTTCAAGACGTGTTGACATAATTGCTTACAACTTAAAAACGAAGCAAGGAATTATACTTGATCCAACCGTGCGTATGGAACAGAATGACATTAATCAATCAGAGGCCATTCATAAGGAGAAAAAAGAAATTTATGACCCTTGCATTCCCTACTTCAAACAGAAATTGGGACTTACTGAAATTCATGTTGTAGGGCTGTATGTTGGGGCACGCGGGACGATCTCAAAGTTTTTCCTCAATTTCATGAAAACTCAATGCCTACCTTCAACGCTGATTGACGACATAGTTATCTCTGTTTTGAAGAAATCCGTTCAAATATGTGTGCACCATTTGTATTCTTGTATACCTACTGATTATTAATTTTTAAACTCTAATTTATTTAATGTATAACTATGTAGCTATGTATAACGAAATTGTGCAACGTATACTGAGTCCGTTGGGCTATCGTCGTTGGACGACAGTGTCAAGTTTATTTTAATAAAGTTGTCTTTCTCTCTAGTAAAATATTACAAACCAGGAAAGGAAACATGGGCGCCGATTTTCAACTCAAGATGCGCATGATAGACCTATGGTAGAAATAAATCGCACCACTAATCATTTTTGTCTCAAGTCAACTGTATCGAGGCCATAGGTCATTTGCCGAAAACCGGCCATACAGGGCATGTATGGTCGTATGCGTGTTCATTTTTATTGTGCATGTTAAATCCCATAAAAAAATTTTTATGTTTTTTATTTCGCGAAAAAATTCAAAAGGAGCCAATAACGCTATAAAGAAGTAGAACTCCGTAGGGACTTCTGCCATTAAAATAGTTTGGGGTCGTCTATAAATGACGTCCTCAAAATATTAATACTTTTGGACCTTAACCCTTTCGATATTGGAATGACTATCCTTAACATGGGTAGACAGCAATGCCCAAGTAGACTCATTGGCCCTACCAACGTCATTTATGGACGATTCTATTACTATTACCATTACTACTTTTACGTGTTTTTCTCAAATTGTGTGCACCTGACTAGGGATGGCCAATTCAAAACTCCCTGCGTTTCGCGCCCAAAGTATTGAAGGCTCCCCAGAAGGCCTAAAACTCCCAAAACTCCCTCTAAAACTCCCTAGTTTCAAAACTCCCTTAAACTCCCAAAACTCCCTCGGGAGTTTTTGGAGTTTTGGGAGCGTACATATAAATTAATAACAATGATCAACACATTGTTTATAAACAAAATTTATGAAATTGCAATACGCCTTTTTGTCTGCTGGTTATTGCAATGTAAATCACTATGAAGTGACTCTTGCTGTGAAGGCTTGGCATGAAATTCACAGATGCCGTGTTTTGGGGAGTTTTGCACCTTCAAAACTCCCAAAACTCCCAAAACTCCCAGCATGAAAACTCCCGGCGTTTAGATAAATCCCTAAGGAGTTTTCAGAGGGAGCGCTCCCAAAACTCCCGCTTGTCAAAACTCCCAAAACTCCCAATGTTTCCTCCCTCCCAAAGCTCCCCCAAACTCCCTGGGAGTTTTGAATGGGCCATTCCTACGACCTGACACTTCAAATAGTACAAGACATTCCTTTAAAAGCGCGTATTCCTGCCCTGAGTGACCTCGTTGAACTTTTAACAAGTGATGCAACTATCACAGTGGAACTGTCATGCAAGAGTTCAAAAGATTACTAATTGTAAGAAGACTACTATTAGGAGATACTCTCCGTACATATGTGAAGTTTTCTTTTGCAATCTTCTAAAAACTGACTTCAGGGTTTTGTAAAATTCAAACATTTTTATTTACAATTCCAGCAACGAAATTAGTTACCTTTTCTCTTTGAATAAGCGCCGGAAGCGTCAGCAGGGCTCAAACAAGCGCCGAGTCTAAAACAAGTGCCGTGTTATACATAATCCCTGGATATTTAAGAAGCATTATACAGAGTACTTAAAATAGCGGAATATTAAGTTCACAGGTTGCACATTGTTAATGAGTAAAAAGGACGTCAAAATTCAATAACGTAAAAATAACTGTATCTGCGCAAGTTAGTTGTGTATTTTAATACATAAAATAAGCGTAGTAATTTAAAGAAGGAAGATGTATACTGGTAGTATAAAAAATTGTACAACGGCAATCACTGTAATTCATACTATACTATACAAGAAAGTGCATCGCATTACACGCAAATATTTCCTACAAGCGACTAGAGTGCGTTGGTCAAACCTAATATCCAGTTTTACACTTCATTAAATGTGTGGTCAGGCGTATAGTTTTAACATTTCGGCGTGAAGTACGGCATGTGGCAAATATTATTACATATAATATACATAAATTATTTCTCAACAATTCATCAATGACATTCATTATATGTAACAAATTTACTAAATTCAAAACTATTTATCTGTAGTTATTTTTATTCTACATTTCCATGTAAGGGCGGTAGTGACTGACACTACCGCCCCATCTCACAAAAATATCTACATAGACAAAAACAATAATACGCTGATAATTCTCCTTCAGAGAATTATCCATGATTCAGCTATTCTTACTTGACCGTACGTGCTTAAGCACCTACATCTCAGAACGTTGGGACCAAATCACCCCACTCCCTTTCAAATTTTATTGCTCTGTTATTGCTAACAGAAGCACCATTCATAAAAATACAAAGCTACAATTTCCAAGTAATTATCCATATACTATTAACAAATACATAGGTATGTATAATTACTCCAACTGACAACTCACTCTTTTTATTGTCACCAAGACTGAAATTAGACAGCTCTGCTTACTAAAAGTAGAGCACCATTTCCTTTCATAAAATTAAACAATCTGTCTAAATTACACACTGAAAAATAAAGAGAGAACACAATTCGATTACAATCTGAACGAGTCGGACCTCTTATTTCTTACTCATAGAAATCAAAAGATACTCATGAAATTCCTCCCAGAGGTTTTCATATATAGTATCTATCATACGACAAATACACAGTAAAATTCCTCCCAGAGGTTTTTACAGCTGTATATCTCATACAATACAATTCACAATTCATATTTCATGAGATTGTAACAAATTACAATATTGAAATTCCTCCCAGAGGTTTTCAATTAAACTCATAGAAATTATATAAAAACGGGAACCGACTAACCGGACAACAACACAACTCTACCCGCTTTTATACGTTATCATGCACATCTCTACCCTGTAGAGCAAACAAGGAGCCCGCTACCCGGACGGATCTGGAGTGACTGCAGCACTTCAGAACTCGCTCCCGAATTTTCCCCAAGGACCCCAGGACGGAAGGACGACACACAATAATCTCCTCACAACCACAATCCTCCTGGACTAATTCTCACAATCACAAGAGAATATTCTACAAAATAAAATTGTTATAAATTCCTCTCAGAGGTTTTATTTCATTTTTTATTATAATTCCGAAAGGGCACACAATAACCCTACTATTGTTGTAAATTCCTCCCAGAGGTTTTACTTCATTTCAGAATTCGGAAGGGTACAAACACCCAGAGATTTTAAGTAAATTTCTCCCAGAGGTTTTACTATAAAAATCTATATAATTGGTTTGTTGTAAATTTCTCCCAGAGGTTTTACTTCATTCTCAAATTTATCGGAAGGGCACACAATAACCCTGTATTTATTTGTAAATTCCTCCCAGAGGTTTTACATTATTTTTACAAAATATCCGAAAGGGCACACAATAACCCAGTGGCTTATTGTAAATTCCTCCTAGAGGTTTTACTTGAGTTCACAATTCAATAAAACTTTGCAAATTCCTCCCAGAGGTTTTGCATTAGTTATTTTATTTTCAGGACCGACAAAAGGCCACAATCACAAAATCAATGGTAAAATCCTCACTCACCACAACAAAAATCAAATTACAGAGGATTACACAAGTCCGTCCTACAAGGACCTACCAAGGGACAAAACCCCGAATTAACTAAGCACTGACCAAGACGGAATTTTGACTACAATTCAAAATTCACAACCTTGAGGAGGGCCTGATCATACCCCTGGACAGGACAAGTCAACCATATGTCACAATCAAAAGGAACAAAAATCCTACCCATTCCACCGTCAGTGAGCGATATTGACATAACAATCGCACCATTTACAACACCAACACCACAACCCCCGGCATTACAAACATTACCCTACGAACAATTTTTCACAACAAGCGTAGAGAAAAATTCCCAAGGGTCATATGAACGTCATTGGACAACTTCAAATCCAAAGGACATAATTGACGCTGCTCGGCTATTCTACGATAAAGAACATTTAGCCACCTGTACTTATTACGACAAATTCATAAGTGATATCTACAGGGCACAAGACAAGAAAACCGAGGCCTGGAATACAAAATTAAAATCCCTCAAACTTCTAATTGCAACCCAAGAGGATTTTATACGTAGACGCCAATCTACCCCAGAACCAGACAATATGGGTTCATCACAGGACCAAGCAGCAGCAGCTCTCTCTCTCATCTCTAACCCCATTGCTCGATTACCACAATTGACTTTTGCACGCCTCGCAGGCTTCCAGAACTATGACCACTGGAAAAACCGATTCGACCAACAAGCCAAACTAAATGGTTTACAATCATATTTTGATGACACGATAAAACGCCCAGAAATTACTGTAGCCGTAGGCCATACGGATCATGCAACAGAGCTCAAAGCTCAAGAGGACTGGGATTTACACAACATAATGGCTATTGAAGTCATTCTCAACTCAGTCAATCAAATTATAGCACAAAAACTAAACTGCTACCCAACAGCAGCGGGAATGATGAAATTTTTGAATACGCAATTTTCCAAGACTCCTCCCACCAAACGGACGGAGCTCCTCCTCAAACTAGTGAACCTCAAAATGGAAACTACAGGTTCCAATTATTTCGCCGAATTACTTCGTGTTCGCGAAGAATGTAAACAAGCCGGAGCAGGGGTCCCCACCGGACTCACAACAGCATTAGCCCTAAAAACCCTCACCGATTCATACAAGTACAAACACTTCTTAGTCACATGGTACGCCCTGGATGACACAGTGCAATCGGAAGCAAAGTTCCAGTCATTATTGAGCTCAACTGACAACACAATGGAACCAGAGGAGGGCAGCAATCTTAAACCCACGGTTTCAGCACTATCCGCACAATCTCAACGACGTCCTTGTCGAGACAATGACCTTAGAAGGCAAGCTCAATTGGCTCACAGAGAAAAAGCCAAGACAATGGGCAGGGGGTAAACAAGCAATGACAATAAACCTCCAATAACACTAAACACGGATAGATGCGGACACTGTCTCCACCCTGGACACAGTGAAGCAATCTGCAATAATAAGAAAATGGGCCATCCAAAGGCCACAGCAATCCCTATACCTAGACCTCATAACCAGCAATCTCCCCTACGAGGACATGGCTCTGGAATCAGAGGACGGGGTCGCGGACGAGGTCGTGCACAATCTCGCCGCCAAACAAACAATCAACCCGGAAACAATTCACCCGGAAACAATCAAACCGGACCGACCAACCAAGGTCAAGGAGGGTCAGGACAGGCCCCAGCAGCCTTACTCGCCGCCTCCACTGAATCCATCCACAGTGATCCAGATTCAGTACACTACTACTCAATAGATGAGGAAGACGTTCCAGTAGACCAAGGTATAAATCCGCTACCCCATAATCTGGAAGTCATTGCTAATAATGCAAGGCAGTACCGTTCACATGCATTTATGGTACGTCCAAGCCCAAAACCCTGTGGCAATCCCCGCAGATCAAATCACCAAATCGAACCACCTCAACTCGTATACAACATAGCAACCAACTGCTATATATTCAGGAACATAGAACAGGACCTTTATCTCCTACCAAAAATCCACAAATGTGAAGTAGGACTATGTATACCTGAACACCTTGTCCGCCCTCCCCAAAACTCAGATGCAATTCCTACCGGAAATCCCGATGAACAGGAAGCCATTGCCCAAGGTTTTGAAGTACTACCTGGCGCTACCATGGACATACTAAGTGAATCAGACGATCCTCTGACTCCGTCTAGAGGCACAAAAAGGAAAGAACAATCCAAATCACCAAATCCAAACCAAGAGTCCGAAGATGACCCTTCAGACTCTCCAAAAGGACAAGAAGAGGAGGGGCACACCCCCCCTGGGACTCCGCCCACTTCACCACGGGTCAACCCTGATACAGACAAATACAAAATACCGGACCCATACTATGTTGTACAGACACTTCAAGCTGTCATGGAGACCCTACAAACCACCCCATTTGCAGATCCACTGGACAAAACTTTAGTGGATTCAATCAGTAGTTGGATCGCCAATCCAAGCCATAAAAGACAAACAGTGATGAATAAACTCACCCTACGACTGGAAAAGCATGCTCAGAATTCATTAACACAAAAAGCAGCTCAACCCAGTTCATCAACCTCACAGGCACAGCAAAGAGATACAACCAACACAACCCCCACCACACTCGTTCAGGAGGGCACATCAAAAAAGGGAAAGAAAAACAAACGTTCAAACAAAACGCCAACACTACCCTTACCTTCCAGGACGACGACCGTTCAAACTCAACAAAGGTTCTCACCCCTTCATCTTGATCCAAATCAACACAGAGCGATCAAGACTTACTATGACCTCACTCACACGGTCAACGGTCATTTCAAACGACATTGGGTATCTCCACAATTACCAGTGACGACTAAAGTTCTACAGAGCCACCATCCCTATGCTCATATAGAACAATACATCCCGCACCCGGATGCACCAGCAGTTATGGCTGTCCGAGACAATCAAAATCCAATACAAAGTGATCAGGACCTATGCCACTGTCCTCACAATCATGATGACCACTCCACATTCGAACCATGCACATGGAGAAGCCGGACACATGAACTGATTAATCATGTCCCAACCCTGTACACTAATCAGGACACACTGGAACACGACGCAGAGCAACCAACTGCAGTCGAGGGACTCACATTCAATCCACAAACCCTATGCTACCAAGTTCCATCCTCGTCAACAACACAAGACAGTTTACGAGTCGCACCTTTCAAATTTGACCTGGATCACGTCTGTTCCAAAGAATCCCGTTGCTTTCCAGCAAACCTAGTCAACAAAACTATGATGCGGAGTACCAAACCTCCTAAAAGACAACCTCCCTTTCCTGACAATGCGAAACTGACACCAACATGGGAACTCAGACATGCGTACATGGTTCGCCCCACTCAAAGGCTTAAAGGCTACTCCACCAAAATGACAATTATTAATGACCTCACAAATGGTCAGGAAGTCACACAAAACAAGGACAGAAAACCCCCACCAATAATCAACTGTCACAATATACCTGATGAAGACTTCAGCTCTGCGATGGACAATTTTTACCGCCGTGCTAAATTAAACAAGGAAGCTCTCAGGATCATACCCGATCAACAAGGGCATGTACAGAAAATTATTTCCAAGATGCAAAATGAAAAAAAGCATAAATTGGAAAACATCAAAACTACTCCCACACCCTACGTAATACAAGAAGAAGGCTACTCCTTTCTTCAGGACCATTTCATTTGGCCTTGTGACACTGGAGCTGGAGTTCATATATGCGGAAACCTCCAATGGTTTTTCAGTTTTTATAACTTCGACAAAGAAACCGGCGTCAAAATGGCAGATGGTACCTGGGTACAGTCTCCAGGATACGGGACAGTCCTAGTCTCAGCCTTCAATGGAAATAAATGGTACCCATTAGCCATTCATGGTGTTTGGTACATACCTGGGGCATCAAATCTGTTCTCAGTCTCCTGCATGACTTTCCAAGAACAAATTACATACGTTGGTGGGAACGAAAGTATATACTTTACACGCGAAACAACCCAAGTCACACCACAAGACATCAATACTAAACAGGGATCCACACTCACCATGGTGATAGAAAAAGTACTTGTCGGCCAGACAAAGAAACAAGGCCCAGATGACCCTGGACAATTAGTAATGTTATTTCGCCCTCTTCTCAAACTAAATGAAGATATGACCGAAATAGGACCCCAGTTTCCAGTCCTACAACGCTGGCACGAACGCCTGGGTCACAACTCCAAACGCCGACTTGATCTGACATTCCTCAATCAAGCCGTAGACACAAACGGGACGGAAATCACATTAGGCGCAGACCCCAACTGCGACATCTGTCGTCGCCCAGGACGACCAGCACCTCCCGAAGACTTGCACACACCATATGACGGCCCCAGTCACCCAGTAACTATTGGCGCTGTCCTTATTGTCAAACTGGTACAAACCTCAACAATCTCCTCACATGGCAATCGCGATGCACTTCTCATAATGGATGCATCATCCGAATATGTACAGGTTACATTCCTAACCCATGACGACATGGCTCAGATTCAAAAAGGCGTTACACAAGCAACTAACTGGCTCAAATCAAAAGGACACAAATCCACCGCCATTGAAATTCACTTTCAGCCTCCCATTGATGACGATTCTCTACTCCAATAGAGTGCTGCCAATCATCTGACCATCCAAACACCCAAATACACACAACTTATGGAACGCGTCACCTACCAATTGAAAGACGCCACCATGGCCATGCTGATTAATTCTAATATTACGAACCAGTTCTGGGAAGACGCATTTCGCACTGCAGTCTATATCCACAATCGCATTATTAATCATACAGACATCATCACCCCCTATGAATGCGTCCTACGATCCGCACCACGGATCTGTCACCTACAAATATGGGGCACACCTGCCTTTGTGAAGATCATGAAAGACGGAAAAATGACTGGTGATACCAAGCAAGGATATCTGATGGGATACGAATGTGACAAGAAACATCGCTCCTATTTCTTTGACTCATCAAATGGACAATACTCCTATGAGCCTTATTTGGACTATTTCCCATCCCGTATTCCAGTAGCACCACCCCGAGAATTGCTACACAGAGAATGGATCTTTTATAAAGTTCCCATAATACAAAAAACGACTTGTCATCAAGAAATGACTCCAGTCTCCGTCCACCTGGACACTCATACAATGCAACGATGCTTCCGGGCAGCTATTCATGAAGAAGTTGAATCAGTTCACCAACCACGACTTGACGAGGGCCCATGCCTAGCAGACCTCTCAATAACAATCCCCCCTGATGATGATGAACCCCCACCTGCGTTCTCTCCAATTTCCATCAGGCCTGAACCATCTTACAAACGAGACCCTATGTGGACTGCTCATCTGGATCCAAGAGATATGGACTTTAACGATGACGTTCTCTGCCTTGACGCCCCATCAATTGACCTACTTGACCTGGTCAAAGATACAAACATTCCAAGAAAATACAGAGATAAACCGAACATTCAAGCGGACAAGGTTGCCGTAGCGAGATGGCTTCAGGACACCCCGTCTAAACGATCCACTGGCTATGTACCGGACTCTCCTACTTATGATGGGACCTCTGACTCTGTATTCACCTACAAAAAGACAATACCAAACACAAAAGACACTGATGCTATCCCACCACAAGAGGATCCCCCCTCGGTTGTCACTCCAATCCACATCCCAAAAGACTATGAGGAAGCTATTCTCTGCTCTGATAGAGACAACTGGAAAGCGGCCATGCGACACTCAATGCTAATCATGGCTGGTCAAGATACTTGGGACTACGTAGAATCCAAAGTAGTCTCAAAACAAAACCTACACAAGCCTATCTGGACATACTCCGCAGATGGCGCTACAGGCCAATTCAAGGCCACACTTGCCCTTAATCTTGGTTCAAGAAACCACCGTGGAACTGAACTCAATCCGTTTCCCACTCCACTGGATCTTACTCTAGTCAGATTACTCTTATCTGATGCAGCCACATATGGGAAGCACGTATTCAAATTTGTGCTTGACAAAAATTTTCAATCAAAAGGGATCCCTTACACTTCCACCTATATGCAACAACCTCCAGGTTTCCGGCTCCAAGATCCCAGTGACCTAGTATGTCGTCTCAAAATATTACCACGACGACCTACCCAAACATTACAAATAGGTTTATCGTCCATTCTAGAAGATGATAACTTCAAAATGAGTGACCATGCACATAATCTTTTTGTGAAGAAATATACCAAAGGCACAACCAACCAGAGTATATTCATTTACTGGCATGAAGACACCATATTGGTCACCGCAACTGATGCTCAAGGACTCCACCCTCTAGTGAATCAATTTGACTTTCTTCATCTACATGAAGAGAAACATTTCAAATTTCTGTTTGGCATGGACATTTCTATATATCCCGCCATGATACAAATAAGCAGCACAACTCGCATTCAAACCCTCAGAGACCTTTTCATCATTGAACCCCCAGAGAACAAACCAGAACCTCTCTCATACACCTTCAATATGGAATTAGTTGGTCGTAAGGACCGTGAATGTGTCCATCACCGAGTCCTTGGATGGCTATATCTAATTGCTATCAGCACCAGACCTGACATTCTACTGGCAGTACAACGCCTAGCCCTACAATTCACTTCATACTTCAAAGAACACTCTACAGCGGCCATTGGGATACTACGATACTTGATTACAAATGATCCTTTCTGTATCCAGTATCACTTAAAACTGGAAACCCCGATGGAAATAGTACTGATGTCTCACTCAGGACTAACTCGTGACCGCATTACAAAAAGCACTACAGGAACGGCAATCACTCTTAATGACACCGTCATTTCGTGGGGTTCTAATGTCGAACCCACACAGTCGTACCCACAACACAAAATGGAAGTACAATCCATATATGAAGTAAGCTGGCGCGGCATTTGGATTCATAATGTACTGGTTGAATTAGGAGCCAGACCTCCTCAAATGCCCCTTATACACCGCACCCACTGTGACCCTGGATGGCAGCTCATCTATGACAAACTCGACAAAGCTCCAGACTACATGCGGTCTACACTACAGTGGCTCAAAAACCTTATCGGAAGCAAACAAATCACACTGGATGTTCATGATGGGAACCTACTACCCATCCCTCTACTCTCCTCCCATATAGGAAAGATTTCAATACAAAACAAGCTCCATAGCTTTGGTATGGTTAAACCACGAAAGGACTCACCACAGATACTCCAAGCGCAACCCGCAGCGCCACCTAAGTCCATCTTGATCAAAACAAGGAAACCATACTCTGCCCCAGTGGATCATTTCCCACCATTTGTGGTAGAAAACGCTCAAGTTACACCACAAGCCCTCAACACAATATGGCACTCCAGACAACGATCACGCCCCTCAGCGCAACGTCCCCGCAAGGACTCACAACCGGAGCCCCCGCGCAAACGTTCCAAGAAATCTGACACTCAATCTCAAAAGGACAAACCCCCCAAAATGGCATCTACAATAACTAAGGTCACTCCAACAATCCCAACAAGTGAGCAGCCTAAAAAGAAGTCAAGACACAAGGACCCTAAATCCCGCTCCACCACTGACGACTCCTCCTCCAGAGCTGGGATTAGCACACTAGCACTTGCAATGACTGCCCTCTGTGTACTATCTCTTCTACCATCAACACAATCAACAATCATCGACAATGCTCCACCAATCATTTCGAGACGCTCAGACCACCCTGCCGTCACAGGTTATAATCAAGTCCATCTCAAACTCCGACTAGTTTACCCCTGTAAACTACTCATTTCAGACAAATCAGAATTCTCGGACATTAGAACTAAATGCAACGAAGAATATCGTCGCATATTCCTGGAACCATTTCAAAAAATGTGCCCTACACAAGTTGGACGCCCGAAACGGTTCATCTTCACGGCTATAGCCCTCCTAGCTATATTCGCTGTCACAAGTGCTGGCCTCGGCATGGCCTATCAAGCACATGAGCAAACGCAAGTGAATCACGATCACATCAACGACTTGGCCCATCACTTTACAAGATTAGAGGCAAAAGTCAACAAGAATACCAATCACCTTAATCTCTAAAGCAACAAATGCTCACGTTGGCGAAACAAGCCAACAGCCTAACAATCAAAGTCAACACCCTCAGATCGGAAACAGTAGAACTTGAATTCTCCATTGCTTACCTTATGTCTCGACTCACAATCAGCCAACAAGTTCTCACTCGTACAGAGAAACTCTGGAAGAAGGGAGACATGGACGATAGCCTCTTTGAATACCTCAATTTTACACTACCATGTGGGACGGACTGTCCTATGGAACTGGCGGATTTTCGCTCATGCACCTTTGACCCTGACCAAGAGGTAGCCAACATCAAATTCATCCTCCCACTTATTGACACATCTCTCACCGTAGTGGAAGCCGATCCCTTCAAACTCATCACAATTCAAAATAATCGGACCTGCAGCCTACAATACACTGGTCCTACTAATGCTCTCATTTCAATCAAGGAAGATTGCATATACGCCACCAATCTGGAATTACAATTCAAGAAACGTGTACTGGCCACGACTCACCAAAAATGTCGACCACGCAGTACCTTCCAAGGCGGCAAGGAGTTCTACACTCTCACCAATTGTCGACCTCAACAACCTCATGACCTAGAGGACAATGTACAAGTTAAGGCCTATGACGGAAAATATTACATTTATTGCCCTGGCCTACAGATTACTATTGGAGACACACGCACCACTGACTGTCCCTCTGGCATCTTCACACAACCCATTAGCACCACCTTCAAGATTCTGAATCAAACCTTTCGTGGAAATATTCTGGACCTGATATTCATTGAAAGAGAAGACCCCATGTTTCTTGCTGGACTCAACTGGCATCTCACTCCTAAATTGGACATGAAAAACCTAACTGGAATCTTTCCTGAACCTGTGGAAAAGGACCCTATTCCCTGGATGGATTCATCTTTCTCCTCCAACTCAACACCATATATATGGACAACAACAATCCTCGTTCTTCTCTTGCTTGGACTCATCCTTTTTATCACCAGGACCACCTGGACAAACTTTTATTCTACATGGAGACAATCAACCCGACGACCGGCTCTTACTCCAACTTCAAAGGATAAATCAATGGAAATGGCGACAATACCCCCTCTGTTGGACAACTCTCCTCCTAAGCCATCACCCAGAGTCATATCAAGCGATTTACCTACACCACCACCTTATCAACATACTGGCGAAAGCATCAAAGTGCTCTTTGACTAAAACTTTCTCAACAATAAACTAATATGTTTTTTGACATATACTCCTCCTTTGTGGCACCCACACCACCCAACAACAACAACAACAATTACAAATACAGACTATCTATCAAAAACCAAGGAGGGTATTATTACATATAATATACATAAATTATTTCTCAACAATTCATCAATGACATTCATTATATGTAACAAATTTACTAAATTCAAAACTATTTATCTGTAGTTATTTTTATTCTACATTTCCATGTAAGGGCGGTAGTGACTCACACTACCGCCCCATCTCACAAAAATATCTACATAGACAAAAACAATAATACGCTGATAATTCTCCTTCAGAGAATTATCCATGATTCAGCTATTCTTACTTGACCGTACGTGCTTAAGCACCTACATCTCAGAACGTTGGGACCAAATCACCCCACTCCCTTTCAAATTTTATTGCTCTGTTATTGCTAACAGAAGCACCATTCATAAAAATACAAAGCTACAATTTCCAAGTAATTATCCATATACTATTAACAAATACATAGGTATGTATAATTACTCCAACTGACAACTCACTCTTTTTATTGTCACCAAGACTGAAATTAGACAGCTCTGCTTACTAAAAGTAGAGCACCATTTCCTTTCATAAAATTAAACAATCTGTCTAAATTACACACTGAAAAATAAAGAGAGAACACAATTCGATTACAATCTGAACGAGTCGGACCTCTTATTTCTTACTCATAGAAATCAAAAGATACTCATGAAATTCCTCCCAGAGGTTTTCATATATAGTATCTATCATACGACAAATACACAGTAAAATTCCTCCCAGAGGTTTTTACAGCTGTATATCTCATACAATACAATTCACAATTCATATTTCATGAGATTGTAACAAATTACAATATTGAAATTCCTCCCAGAGGTTTTCAATTAAACTCATAGAAATTATATAAAAACGGGAACCGACTAACCGGACAACAACACAACTCTACCCGCTTTTATAGCAAAATGCTTGCCGGTGGTACAAGTGGTGTGGGTATGACTAGAGAGGGTACAGTTATGCTTCAAAACTTTGGGCTTGAAAAAAGAGGTATTATTGCGAACGCTCCTTGTACGAAAATGCTAGTTACATATAGTTTTTAGGTCCGAGACATTATCGCCATCTTTTACACATTGCTTTTACACATAGCACATTTTAGATGCTGAGCATCTATTGAAATGGTTTTGTACGTCTGTCTGTCCGTTCGTCTGTCTGTTGGTCGTGTTCTACAGGTCACAGTTTTTTACATGATTTCTTTAAAACTTCTTTTTAATGCTCACAAATGCGAGTAAGAGGTGCTCTATTGTTTTTGAGAGTGATCGGAATAACCAGTTATGCACAATTAACGAATAAATGGACCCTTGTCAAAACTTAGGGCAGTGAACCTGTAAAAACTACTGGAATGCATGTAAACACATACAAAACAAATGAACAAAACTTATATTAAGCTTCAAATAGCTCCCCCGAGAGTTAGCTCAAACTTTGCCTCAAACGCCGGGAGTTACAAGGGGCCTGGGAGTTGCTAGGGACCCGGGAGTTACGTTAACGTTAAAGCAGGGTCAAGTTAAATTATTGTGGCATCAAGGAGCGGTACTACAAAAAAATACTGTGCTATACAAAGACGTAGAAGAGTTACTAGGGACCCCGGGAGTTAGTAGAGACCCCGGGAGTTATTGAAACGTGTCCCCAAACCCCGGGAGTTGATAGAGACCCGGGAGCTATTTGAAGCTTTACGGTACATACCATTGTTTTTGAATTCTGCCGGGCAAATACAAGTATTCCGATCTACGCTACAGTGCAGTCAGTGGTCATTTGGTCGCGCCAAATTTTACATATATCCTAAACATAGGACTTTACTAGTATGCATGCAGGGATCGTCCATAAATGACGTCAGACAAATTTTACCATTTTAAGGATTCCTATGCCATTAGTTCCAAAATTAAGTGAAAATATATAATTAACATTGGATTTTACAAGCGTGCGTACGGGGATCGTCCATACATGACGTTGTCCAAATTTTACCATTTTGGAGATCCCAACTGTAATAAGTTTAGAAATTAGGTGGACATATGTCCTCAACATAGGATTTTACTAGTGTAAATATTTACATCGTTCATAAATGACTTAGTTTAAATATTAGTATTTTAAGTATCCGGCCTGTCATGAGTTTTAAAATTAGGTAAATGGGTACCCATAATATTTGTAATGTATTGTATTGTATGAGAGAGTATAGAGACTTGCAGACTGAAATCTATCGTCTCACTCTGTTCAATATTACTTTATGATTTAAAGCTCCCGCGATAGAGTATGGGACTGCTGTGTGTTCACTAGTGTGCCCTTAGTGTAGGACGTGTTACTTTTAAGGTCTGATAATTTCTTAAAATTAAGTGTTTTAGCGATAATTAGTTACTATACAGTATACCGTTGTAATCCCCGTGTTTTTCTGTTTGAACTAGCATTACTTTAAGTTTCAATTTTACTAAATTTAAGTCATAATCATCCATTCTAGAAATATGAAATATAGTCAAAATTACTCTCAATACCATTCTCCTCGTCCTCTTTTACCAGCATGGTAAAGTTGAACCTCTGCGCATGACGTACCGCGACAACAAAAATTAAAATCAAAATTGGACTTTAAGACCACAGATCTGACTCTTAAACTCAGCCTCAAACTACAGCCGCCAGCAGTCACCTACGTCTACAATTAAATATCTACAACTAAAACCATCGGACACCTACAACTTACGACAACCGTCTCCGTCAGTGCCGCATTTGGAGGGCAGTAAGGGTGCCCAAAATCCCTCACCCAGTTGACTTCAGTCTGGGGTAACAAAACTGATTTATTTCACTAGTGAAGCATAGTTTGACATAAAAAAGGTGTTTTAAAAAAAAATTATATTAATATACACGGTATTCTTACTACTTTTTTTCCTTACGTTTTTTTTCTACCAAAATACAAAGGCTCTATGTTTTACAAATTGTTTTGCTTTAAATTTAAAATTATAGGATATCAATTACTTGTAACACAGTCAAGAATCAAATGATTCCACATGTAAATTCTGTTTTCGTCAGCGCTCGATATATGTCGGCAGGGCTTCTTCGTTTTTTTTAAATAAAATTATGTATTGTTTTGTTACTGTATTATGTTAAGTAGAAATTAAGCAAAATTCTCTATCTATTACATGTACTATTTTTGAGGATGATGATAAGCATTCATTTTGTCATTTTTGCGTATGTACTTTATGTAATAATTTGTTTTCAATAAACGAAAGATAATAAAACCCCTGAATAATAATAATATTAATAATAATAAACCGCATTGGACTTCTCATCACTTACTCAAGTAAATTTTTGGGTACCCATATTATGGAATGCTTCCAGTATTCATACTGAGATCTTCCATACACGACGTCATCTAAACATCCCAAGGATCCGCTCGGCATTTGTTCAAAAATTAGGTAAACACATACTATGAACGTAAGATGTTACAAGAATACATACGCGAATCGTTCAAAAATGACGTTATCCAAGAATTAATATTTTAATAATCCCCCTGTTATTTGTTGCGAATTTATCAAAGTAGCAACGGTTGTTCCTAAGGTTAAATTTCGTAACATTTGTTTCATAAACTTTTTAATTAGAACAAAATCAGTTAATTTATTAGTGCGATCTGATAATCTTGTTGACATCATTCATGGAACATTGGAGTAGTTAATACTAAATACGTAATAATTATGTTGACTTCGTCTACTTACCATGTATATATCAACTAGGTGTAAGTAATGATTAAGTAATGGTTAATGAGTAATGATGTAACGGGGATCTGTAAAATAATGAACATTTGAATTACGTCATTTATGGACGATTCATATGAGTCATATGCGCTCAATGCCATGTGTTCCTACCACGTACTAAGCTACATATCTATGTTCGTAATGTAATATCTTTTGTGAATTTCCATATTGTATTTAGATGAGTGAAACTTTCGGGACCGTCTGTTAATGACGTCATCGGTTGGGTCAATGGGTCTGCCCAAAGGCCAAAGAGTACTAACATCCATTAGTAAAAACATCCGTTTATGTAATGGTTACACTACTGAAAGGAGATCCGTAAAATGGTGTTATTTCAATAACAACATTTATGAACGATCCCCTACTATCAATAAGCCATATACGAATGGTAGCGTGTAGTTAAAACTAGCCGGAAAAATATCGAAAGATACAAGTTCAAACTTTTTCTCAAAATAAGTCACGGAAATGTAGTTTTGTACTTAATGCATATAGGGATCGTTCACGAATAATGTCATCTGTATATCACTGGTTACAATGGAGTAGTGTATTTATGTCATGCCATGTTAAAGAAAACCGTTTACAGAAAAACCGTTTACACAATATTAAAGTGGTTACATGTGTGTGTGTGGGAGGAAGAGGTACTAAAAGTGTGGCGATTTGGGTGACCTCATTTAGGCATAAATAGAATCGCCAGTTTCAATCCACTGATCGGCAGTATAGCAGGTATTTAAGAATTGGCAGTACGGCTAAATCCAAAATCTTCCGTTTACTAGAATCGGCAGTGCCAAAATTGTTTTCTTTGAATTTCAGTTTTTTGCATATGGTTATATGATTTTACATTCATTCATTCATAATGATATATATTTAATTATGTAAGCAGGCGTGCTTGGGTGAGCGGTTACGACTGCAGACTGTAACGAAATTTACAGTCTCAGACCCGGCTTCGATCCTCGGTCACTGCTAATCGTTTACGGCTCGGTGTTGTACGGTAAACGTCACTGGGTGGTTGATTGAAACCCAATCTCCTTCGGTGCTCCTTAGTGACCACAACTTACTGTAGGGGCCTAGGGAATAGGACTCCTTTACTGTGGAGGAGGGGACGGGGATAGGTGAAAGGGTACAAAGACCGAGACGATCTAACGCGGTAGCCTCCTATTTCCTCACCCACAGTGACTGGTTGAGTCTGGTTGTATGAACTTCGGTTAAATCGACCCAATGAATAAATTATTATTATTATTATTATATTTAATTATGTAAAAGAGTGAAATGTTCATGCATATCCACTTTGTGGTTTTATTATTGTGTTCCATTCATTCATAAAAACGGACTTTTAAATAATACCGAACCAATTATCTAAGCCCTTATCTGATTTAAAGGGACTGAAAGGGTGGAGCATGTTTTACGGGAAACTTGGAGTCAAGAAAAGTTGTAAAAGTGCACTGTCGTAGCCAAGTCTAGTTCCATCCTCATTAGCCTTGCAGAAGTATCGCTAGCATCATGTTTTCACAGAAACAGAGGAATAATAAGTGAAAATAAATCATTCTCAACTGTAGAAGAAACATTCAGCTACATTTCTCCACACATTGACAGGAATGGCTGGGCAATATTGGACGAAGCGGGCTCCTGGATACGTCAACGAAATAAAGTGTATTCACTTTGGCAGTCAGCTCTACACCCTGGCCATCACGAAATCAATGGCTACAATTATTGCAACCTACAACAGTGTCCCTTTCAGTAATTAGAAATCCTGAGATGGAGATCATTTACGTTCAGCCGTCACGACGACCACCAATTAATCCTAAAATCATACGATAGCTGAAACGCAAAACGCAACTACCGCACATTCGGAAACTTTGAGAAATTATTCTTTGCTTCAAATATCGTGACGCTTACGCGACTTGAATGGAAAAGATCTACCTGGATGTGGCCTGCATTTAAAAAAAACAAGCGTTCAAATACGTTTTCGGTATGGCCGTTAAGTGCGGTAAAACGGAAGCGTAGAAGACCTAAGCAAGCTATTCGGCAACCTTTGGTGAAACAGTAAACATGTTTTTCTTTCAACTACCTATGTTTATACTTTTCAACGAATTCTGTATACTATTTTGAATTTAAAATAAATAGGAGAATCAAAAATTCAAAGAAAAAAATTTTGGTACTGCCGATTCTGCCAAACGGAAAATTGTATCCGGATTAGGGCTGCCGAAAACGACAGGTTTTGAAGAAAGGACAAAAACGATAACGACAGACCCAAAAACGACAAAAAACGAAAAACGAACACAAAAACGACAAATTTCCAGCTAGGCTAAGTTTCAAAATTCCTTTAAAAAATCGAAGTAATTTAGATCACATTCATTTAATTTTTAACTTTGGTTTTTAGTGGAGTACGTTACAAATACTAACAAGCAAGCTAGCTGGAAGAATTCAGTGCTTTAAAGTATGCTCGTAATGCACGGTACGGTCGAGTCTACTTTATTACATAATTTCCACCACCCCTTCTGGCCGTCATTTCGACGGAAAAAATAATACCAAACACTGGTTTCACTTTGACTGTTTTTCTTATAATCAGTGTAATCGGCTTCGCTAAATGCTTTTTCTACCACCCTGAGTGGCCTGGACCGGACTTAGTATACGATCGTTTTGATAGCATGACTGTACAATTAAATTAAAACCGAAGTATTTACCTCTTTTAGAACAGTATGAATAATATAATTTTATTAATCCGTACAACCTATGAAACGTCTGGTTCGAGCTCAAACTGACTTCTATCAAAACGAATGTCGACACAAAAAGCATGCTCGCGGCTGCAGCAGCAGCAACAGAAAGGAAACATAAGAGGCATTTACATTACGAGCCACAACACATGAATTTTCTGCGAGTTTTTGAATTTTCTTCAGCTTAATCTCTACCTTTGTTGTCGTTTTTTTTTTCGTTTCAAAACGACAGCTTAAGACGAAGAAACGATAAAAACGAAGTGTCTAAATTGGTCGTTTTTGACGTTTTCGTTTAAACGAATCGGCAGCCCTAATCCGGATCAGATCAGATTGCTAACATTCTATGATAAGGATATCTGATCCGGATATCCAGATTAGATCAGAACCGTTAACATTCTATGATAAGGATATTCGGTTACTTATTTTTTGAACGAATGACTGGGGGATCCTTAAAATGGTAACATTTCAATGGCACCATTTATGGACAATCCGTGTATGTGCATGATATGTAAATTATAAGTCAGATGCACTTAACACTACTAGTATGAATGTGCCAAGCCAAGTACCTATAATCGTTATGTAATGTCATTTGTGACTTTTCACATAATATTTAAATGAAAACAAGGGCCTTAATTACAAGCCCTTAATTAATGCCAGCCCTAACACCAAAATAGGGCAGTTTAATTTGAAAAAGCTGCGTACATTCATTCTTATTTATAATCAATTTCAGTAAAAGAACCAAAAATTCAAAATTCAAATTTTGGAATTTCCCGCCCAAACTTTAAATATTGTGTTAACTCAAGATTTCGACCCGTTACTCAATGAACTTAAACAAAAAAAAGTATACCGTTCGAATCGAAATAATTAGTCGAGTCGAAATACCTTGGTGTCACTAGCAAAATAGGTAATATTTTTTACATGGTTTTAAATGGTTAAATGGATAATTGAAATTTAAAAAAAGTTAACGGATTTTAACGAGTGATATATCATTTAAAAGCTCTTCAAAAATAAAGACATCTTATTTTTGCTTTTAGCTTGTGGCCCATACAACACATTTTACAGACATTTTACGCAGACAAACATGACCATTTCAATAGATGCTTAAGCGCAGCATCTACACTGTCGAGATAATGAGCAGGCTTGACCTTGTGTGCAATTTGGCAAATGTAGTTATTATATCGCATATCGGTGAATAAATTTCAGGGAAAAAGACTTTTGCTAGTCTTGATTTCAAAACTCTTGAATTTTCAAGACTTATGAAGTTTTGAATTCGAGAGTATTGAAATGTCAAGACTTTTCGGAGTCTTGATTTGGAGAGTCTTGAAATTTCGAAACTTCGGGGTCGTGATTGTAAGAATCTTGCCCTATAAACATGCATGGGTTGCAGTAACGTCGGATTTTGGTTTCTAACGTCACCTAACGTTATGCTAACGAAACTGATATTTTCAGTTGTAATTTTTCGTCTCATTTACGTTATTAAAACAACCTTGTTTTAACGTCCATGAATTAGACGTTAGCACACCGGTTATGTATGGTTATTATTTTACGTTATTTTCTGACGTATTTTTAACCATCCAACAACGTTGCGCTCTGACGGTCTTGACGCATGCGTGGCACCTACGACTACAGGGGCGTATACCTTTTTATTTTCGTCAGCACACGACGACAGTTTGAAGTTACCCTAACGTATAAACAAGCGCAATATCTCAAAGTATAGTAACTCCACGAGGAGCTCAATAATCTTTATACTTTTTGTAGATTCAGTTTTCTGTAGTCTGAAATTTTAATTGGGAATGAACTGTAACAGTTAATTAAAGGGTGTCAGTAGTTAACCGTAATGCACTTAAGTTATTGTTATCGGGATTTATTGTGAAGTCGAAGCGTGTTGAAGACTGTACACTTACACAGACTATCACAGTAACATTATGAATTAACAACATTTCACAATTTTAGTGCACTACTAATCAACGGTAACCGCGCGTTACCTGTCATCAACTGCCAATTAATTATTTCATACAGTTAGTAGGTGCTTCCGCTCAGTTTAACAGTCATATTTTAATCGTCAGATTTTATATTTATTAGCAGTTTACTTCATATTATTGTTCTGCTGTGTGTAGTGTAGTCCTTGAATTCAACTGGTTGAACTCGACTGTAAATGTTAACGTTAACTATGATACTGAAAGTTTGAATTCGAAACTATTCAAACAACAATTCTGACATGGGAACCTACCTTACTTGAAACTACAGAATGAAGCGAAAGTACCCGGAACGTATACTACCCATATAAGTGACCTCTGCTTGTATAGTCGTTCGACTGCAAAATACGTTGTTCGGCCGCAATCGCGCGCGCAATTTCAAAAATATCGATTTTTTCAAATTTCACCGCGCTCTAGCTTCAACAGTTTTTGTCCAATTTTCATAAAATTTAAAATATAACATCTTTTAATGCTTATCTACAAAGTAATTTCAGGATTTTTGAAAATTCCAAAATTTTAATTTTTTTCGAAAAAAATAGTTAAAACTCTGGGCCTCAAAAATACACATTTTTCAAAATTTTTCAAAAAAAATTAAAATTTTCAAATTTTTAAAAATCCTAAAATTACTTTGTAGATAAGCATTTAAAGATGTTAAATTTCAAATTTTATGAAAATTGGACAAAAAATGTGGTAGCTAGAGCGTGGTGAAATTCGAAAAAATCAATATTTTTGAAATTGCGCGCGCGATTGCGGCCGAACAACGAATTTTGCAGTCGAACGACTATACAAGCAGAGGTCACTTATATGGGTAGTATACGTTCCGGGTACTTTCGCTTCATTCTGTAGTTTCAAGTAAGGTAGGTTCCCTTGTGAGTGGTGATTTTAATAGTATTGCTGTTGCTTGTTAATAGTGTTGCTTGTTGTAGTTAATTATGTTGTTAGATATGTGTGAATATAACGAGTTACCTCGATCAAGTAGATTATTATGGGCATCCTTATTCAGTTTAGAAAAGACGTAGCAATTAGTGCATACGTTACATACTACTTGTGGTTCCTGCTAGTAAAAATCTTATGTCAAACTTTGCTTGGTGATTCATGGCAATGTTCTAGTTATCCTAATATGAATTAAATAAAATCAGTGTTTGTTGAACATAATCTTGAGCTGAATTTTTATACTCAACATATATTAAGCTTTCAATTGCGCATAGAATGAAACTTAAATTGGAAGCTGTAGTGTAGTCGGCATACCGAAAAAATAAATGGTTCATGAAACGTTGAAGGGTAACGTTTGTGAAAGGTTCAACCTCGTCGTCTTGATATTGTCAGAAAGTAACGTCCTATCCACGAAAATCTCGCGGACATTTTCTAGTTACCCTAACGTTAATAGAGACGTTACAGTACCCATATGAGGTTATGATGTAACCAACTACCGACCTTGGAGCAACCATAATTGTTTATAGGGGAATGTTCAAGACTTTTGCAAGACCTGATGCTTCAAGACCAGCTCTAGTCGTGATTTCCAGGGTCTTGGTCTTGCGAAGACATTTGAAGTCAAGACTTTTGCAAGCCCTACACGGAAAGATACTTAATTATATGACAAGATAAACACAGCTACAGCTTAGGCCACAGACCATTTTACAAATTTTTCATAGCTGATATAACGTTTAAAGAAATATTCAACAGTTTTAAGGTTCAATCAATAGGGAACGAAAACTCGACTTTGGGGGAAAATGTAACGATAAGAATTAAACTCCGGTATATAATTAAAAAATAATTTACCGTTGTCACTGTTAAAGTCTTACCTGGAGAAAGATGGTCTAACTGCATTAGAAAAGACCACTGATTAAAAAATTCTGACCACTCATTCGTTGACTCCAGGGAATCAGTGAGTCCATTTCTTGTTGTGCATGTTAAAACAGTAAATCTTGCAACCTTTCTCATCAACTCTTCAACGTGATGTTTTAATTCAGCAATATGTCTGTACAAGTCATCCTGAAAATAAATAATCAATGTATTTTTTTAAAACAGCCGTACAATGATTCTCGAAGAGAGTAACCAATCTAGTGTTTTCAACTGGTCACACGCTTCGATACTTTACTCGTTTAGTTTGGATTTAGTACATATTTTCTAACATGGTCATATAAGTTTAAAAATATAGATTACTGTCAATTGGGGGTTATTTATGGCCTTAAAGGATTATGCATTCTGCTGATGGGAGGTTACTTATGGACTCTGAGGGGGTACATTTTTTATGCTGCTGATGGGAGATTATTTATCGTCTCCAAAGGGACAGGTTAAACACTATGAAAAGACTGATTATTTATGGATTTCAAATAGGAAAATCACACATGATGTGGATGGTAAGTTATTTGTGGCTTTTAACAAAACATGCACTGTATTGCGGGTACTATTCTACAACTTCGGATTTATTCGGGGGTTTCCCTCGTCAGGTTATTTACGCGTTTCACAGTTGTCGGTCACTAAAATATCGGAGTGGTCAAGTTCCTTTCCAGAACTGAAAGCGTAAAAATCCGGCGCGTCGCGCCGGATTTGTCCACCGTGGGCCCGAAGTAGATGCTGAGCTTACATCACATTGGTTTCATTGTTGGAAAACAATTTGTTTGTAGCACACCTAACCTAAACCCCAGCATTTAACGTCGGTGCAAAAGAGCTGCGTACGAGCTCTGCTGGTTACAATGGGCCAGGAACTTGTGCATGTGAAGCCGCTTCAAGTTGGTAGAATAGCGCCAGTACGAGTTAGCTAGGGACGATTGTTGATGATAGGAGTTGGCGGGGTGCAAGAGGTGCCGGTACAAGTTGGCTTGGTAACATTAGCAAAGGCGCACGTTGGCTGGGCACAAGTTGCTCCGTATCGGGTGGGAACAGAAGAAGCTATTCTAATTCGATTTATTACTGTAAAACTATCGCCAGCACGAGTTTTTCTTACGGATTCGTGTGAGTTTGGCCACATTAGGACAGGTACAAGATGGTTGAGTGGTACTGGTACAAGAACCCACAAAAGCGACACAAAAACAATTGGCAGCAAACAATAATATGAGTTTTGCAGTACCCCATGTCATTAACATTCGTTTCCATAAAATAAAGCTGATACATAGATATATATAAAATAAAACAAGGGCTAGTAGTAACGTTTGGCAGTTTATATTTTACGCTAATCCTAAATTCGATATTTTGTATTCCTTTCGGTCAATATAGTAATAAGCAATCTGCACTGCAAGGATCTGCTAGCAGGGTAAATGGACAAAGTCTCAATGGACATTTTTCCCTCGACCATTGTCCCCCCGGTCATTTTCCCCCTGGACACTTTCCCCCTGATACGTAACAGCAGACATTTTTCCCTCAGCTCTTAAATTCAACAAGTGGTATGTGGTAGTTCACTATCGTTTAAAGGTATGAACTAAGAGAAAATAACGCAAAAGTTGAAAGCTATACGACCAGGACGTATATGTCTTAAGTAATTGGTCTTGATTTGCTTACTGATTACTACTCATATTTTAATGTACACAATCTACAAATCTGCGTAAAGCGTACTTGTATTTATCACGATTGGCTATCACGGTATGGTCGGCAAGATGGGTATACACAAGTGCTTTTCGGTTAAAAAGTTATTTTATCAGTCTGCATCTCTATCAAACTGCTTGAAGCAGTTTCACTGGGATAAAATTCGATAGTTGCGTTCATATTTCTGAGTATTTTAGTATAAATTGCATTGGATTTAGAAATTATTAAAACAGTCACAGGTGGGCAAAAAATAGCCTTTAAAGGATGTTTGTACAACAAACAGATAACTTTATCAATTTAATTCTTTCCCCTTCTTATCTACACTGCTTAAGTCAAAATTAAAATCTCCAGTGATACAGCATTCCAAATTCAAATTATTTAAATCAGTTAAAAAGTGCTTAAAGAAACAGATACAAGACGCTTTATCAACTGATGGAGGCTTATATATCACTATCAATACAATAGGTTTTACAAACTTGAATAATATTTTGACTGCTAATAGTTAAGAGCAAGACAATGGAGTAAACTGTATATTACTATTTATGTACGCTGCAATTCCACCACCAAACCCAGTTACTCTGTCACACCTAAGTAGGTTAAATCCATCCATGCTAACTACTCCATCAGGAGTAGACTCGTTGAGTTTCGACTCAGTAATGCAAATTACATCCAACGCATATTCCAGAACTAACAGCTTGACGCTCTCAATTTTAGCTGCATTTAAAGAATTTATGTTAAGGTGAACAAATTTGAATCCACTAGACCTGAGCATTTGACTATCACTATGAGCAATGCATTCGTCTAATTTAGAAATAGGAAAGTAACCTTTAGAGATAGTGTCAACATTTATGCCCAAGTCAGGAAGCAAGCAATGTAAGCAATGAGTACAAGAATCATGAATTACATTTACACTACCACAAAACTGGCAACTACAATTTACACATGCCCAAGCTGCGAGATCAATGCTTTTGTACACATCTAATTTCATGGAAACACATACGCGATGAAATATTTCCTGACAAATATGACATTTTAACTCTAATTTCTTAGCAGAGCTTTTGGTATTGCAAACAGCACATTTAGAAGCCGTTGAGAGCTAAACTTAGACCTATCTACAACAATATTCTATCAAGTGTTTTCGAGGAAACTCGGAAGTGTTTTTTGAGGAAACTCGGAAGTGTTTTTTGAGGAAACTAGGAAGTGTTTTTGAGGAAACTCGGAAGTATTTTTTAGATTAAATAATAATTAAAATACCTCAATCAGGAATATCAGTGGTACACAAACACACTCACACACAAGCGTAATATAATTTAAATTGCTAACTCCAACGATAGATAAAATTCTTAATCTAACGACGGTTGATATTTGTATGTCGAACTGCACTGCGAAGTAGATCCCTATAGAAGTAAAATTCCCTAAGCACGTACAAAGAAGGTCTCGCTGGAACTTGACATTCTAGGGCGTCATCTACCCAGCAGCTTACAGGTGGACAGACAACCTGTCGTGACTTTTCCCGGGAATCAGGAACCCAAGCTGGATACAGATGGACAGCGGCCACTGTCGTGACATTAAGGGGCCAGGTCCTAAGCAATAAATAATTAACCAAAACAAAATACAAGCAAAACAATAGTTTTAACAGCAGAATTAGCGAAGCTGTTGCCTCTTGGAGAGCTGGAGGAATTGTAATTAAGTTTGCTTTCGTTTATCTGTATCAGTTCAATACTGATGGCGACAGAGGCGATAGCAATGGAAAGACGAAATAAGTCTGTTTAAGCATGAATGTAATAAGACAATTCAACATATCTTTCCAAACCACTCTGCAAGTAGCAGCTGCTATTTTCGCTCGTGGTTGATTAGAAGGCTAACTAGCGGGGTGGGTGAGCGAGCTCATTTCATTTAGTCAGGGAGTGATGACCTCTGCCTACTTGATTGATACCCAACTGCTTCTCCTCGACCAAGAGCAATCTAGGCCGGAAGATAGCAGTGCAGACCTGAATAAGGTTGTAAAATAAATGATTGCAAACTGGTCTGCACGAAGACAGAAAGAGAGCGACTAAAATGAAGTACTACAAGTGTAGGTAATAAGAAAAAACTGGGAAGATTCAAAAACAGACTACTCCCGTGGGTAGTTCTGTCGAATCAATCCAAACAGTACAGTGCAGTGTAGCATATCCTATGGGTGAATATTGCAATACTGCTACAAAATTTTGAGTGACTCTAACAAAAGAAGCACTTCGAAACATTCAAGACAGTGTCAAAAGAGAGATGAGATCAAGTGGACCCATCAAAAGAAATTTTCGTAGCACACAATTTAACATGTTTCCTTCCGTGCCAAACAATATTAAGGACTCAACTATTCAAGGAGACATGTAGTGTACGGCTAACAAACGGACGGACAGACGCATATGGCCATTTGAATAGACGTTTAAGCTAAGCATCCTATAACCTGAAATCTGAAGCAACCATTGTATCATCGAGATAAGATAGACAACCGTCAACTTAAACATCAATTTATACAGCTACTAAACTCTATTCAAGTAGTAGTAGTAGTGTAGTACTATTGCGTCTCGGGTCTTACCCATACACAGTACAGTTACTATAGGTTGTCTGTTTTTACCGCGAACATCTCATGAGTAGAGAACGTTCTCGAGTAATTTCAACCGTATTGTCTTTATGCTTGACATGCCTGGGATATTGTATACTTACTTACGAACTCTGTGCGGTACTATATTATACTGGAGCAATCCAGATATAGGTTAACATTTATAAGGCTTCCGAGACAACAGGCATCTATCAACACTGGCAGTACCAATAGGCAGAGTCTTTAGAGCTGTGAACGATTAGCCATTCCTATATAGAGAGCCAGCCCTCATATGACGAGGGTCTTGGTCATGCAATGGTGGATGAAAAGCGTCAGGTTAGGTGGCGAGTGTGAACGCATGTGATCAGTGGACGAAGGAGAGAGTGAGAGCAGAGGGCAGAGCCCCGGGAGCACAAAGCGGTGGGGAGAATCAGCAGATTAGGTCCGCTCATCGTTCACCCACAGCTGCCCCCACTCCTTAACTTCCCTTCATCGACCACACGCCCCCCAATCGCCTCCCCCCCTCAACCCCCATCCACAGCACGAGACCACAGTAGGGTGCCTCCGCGTGAGAGCAAGGTATTAGTTTATCTCACTGTACAACATGCAAGCATGTGGACTCGATCCCTATCTCGTTGCCGTCTATTGGCACATGCGACTACCTTGCCCCCCCTACTAAACTCTATTCAAATCGTAGTCAATAGGTGTTTTTCGGAAATTTATGCTTTAACATGCTAATTCACGCCTAACTTTAAAAACACATGCCTCACAATAAAGTTTAACAAAATTTAATTTTGAGCCATGTTTTCGGGCTTATGCTAAATTGCCAGTATCGCCTACCCCACAAGGTTTGTTATCTTTGAGGTTAGGATAGGTTTAGAGGAAGATAGAAAAAACTAGATGGAAGCAGTTATGCTATGTTTTTCTCTGCGCGCTTTCGGCGGGGCTGGATTCAACATAACATATCCGTCTTCAGAAAGCTTTAGGAGCCTAGTTCAGTGTTAATTCGGTTGAATTTTGATTTTCTTAAAACTTCTTATGTTGCAGCATGATTTATCGAACTTGGAAATGAGTAACCGAAACCAGACATAACCCTAAAAATACTAACAAACCAAACTACTTTTTTGTGTATTGAGCTGTCGAACCTTCTCGGTTATGTCTTACAGTTTTACTTTTCGTTGGTCAAAGAACTGTAAGCAAATTAAATATCTGCTACAGTACTTTTCATCATTTTTACTTAACTAACGCGTAACAGACAGTCTAGTAATAAACACTTACTGGAACAAACGAAATTTAAGTCACAGACTTTTTATAAACATTCGCCACTGTTTAGAATTGTTGAGCAGTGGAACCAACTGCCTGATTTTGTAAAATGTGATGATGAGAATAATTTAAATCATGCAGGTATATTTAAGGTAAATTTATGTGAACATTTTATAAAATCAAGAAAGGAAAACTTGTATTTTCCCTATAAGCCTCCGTAATGTCGTTCATGTAAGTGTACCTGCTAATCACAACTGGATTTATGGATGATTGTGTATTTGATTTAATGTAAGGAAATATTATATATTTAAATTAATGTAGTAATAAGGTGTCCGCTATTGGAAATCAGTGTAAATTGTATAGCTTGACACGGTAATAAAGATAACTCAAACTCAAACTCAAACTCAAACAGAATTAAAATATGCATTAAGCTTGTGACGAGATATTTGTTTTGGGATTCACAGCCACACATATGTTTGCTCAGGAGTGAAAAGCGATTAGGGAACTACTATATCTTTGTCACGGACATGATAAAACGCTTCTCACTGTTGTATATGCCTATTAACTATACTATCTTTCTAATTTACCATACAGTTAAGAGTTCGAAGGACAGAAACGATGTGAGTATAGAATATAATGAGGTACTAAAATTCTGTTAAGACGTGATAGTAAGTAGACGTGCAGCAAGTGCTTCTAGTAATGTAAATATAATAATTAAAATTAAATAGAAAAGTTTAAGTAACAACGCTGAAAATCTCATCGTGTATTATCGGTGCATAAATTCTGAACCAAACTTAGGCACTTTACCCTCTAAATATCAAGGTTTTTTTATATTGTAAACATAAGATGAGGGAACTAATATAGTCAGAGCTGAATCCTAGATAAAAAAGAAATTTATCTTTACCACCCAAAAACACAACTAGAAAATGCAAACGTAGCATTTCTTATATATCAGCTCCTACTGCAATTAATGCTATATTACAAAACATTTGCACACAATGTGGTCTTAAGAAGACAGAAATGAATGCTGACCTCTTGTATAAATTACAAGTTGCAGAATTGGACGCATCCTACACCAAAGTAAAGAAAGAGGTTAAAATTTTTTACAACTTGCTTCTGCAAGCCAATGCTGATATTACAACATTAAAAAAATAACAAAAAAATACTAATGGCATAAAAACTCTTATATACTAAAACCCAATACCAAAAACAAAAATAGTTTTCAACTTGACAGAAGCAATGAATTAAAATAGAATTTAAAGATAATCCAAAATTGATCACTTGCTTAAAAATTTAAACTCCAACACATTAGGATAGATCATGCGTACCGCTTTGGGCGTCCTGAACAAGGCACCAAAAGTCAATTATCACTTTATTTACTACACCTAAAGGACAAAAAAATTAAGCAAACAAAAGCTCAGCTTCAAAGGGACATTTCAACTCAAAAAATTGTTATATTTTTGCCTAACGCAAACGTCTTACAATAACACTTTTCTTCACACGCCCAACACTTTGTCCCTGTCACAAGTGCAAAGAAAAGCATCATACTCTTATTTGTATCACCAAATTTAAGGCTCTATTAAACAAGATGCCGCCGGCTCCTATTCTAAATTAACTTTGGTCGGGAAGAAAATAAATCCTTTCAGGTGCTCCTTTTCACAGCCATTAACTAAGTTGAAAGTTCTAATGGCGATACTCTGCTGCTTGAGCTCTCCTTTAATTAGGCGTTCAAGCAAGCCTCATCACTTAAGCTTGTTGTCCGCGCTTAAGCCTCAGAGGAAAGAAGACTGCCTATTTAGCTTGCGTCTATCATCGAGTCATTGTTGCAAATAGTAAAGTGAGTGTGCTAATCATTGCAAAACAATCTAGCGCTCCTAATAAACAAGTTACTCTGTAGAGCAGTGATGTTGTCTAGATTAGTGACGGTAGTCCTGGAATCCCTTCCAAACCTCCAGAACTTATCAGTTTATGGGTGGACTGATTCCACAGTAGTCTTAGCTTGGGTTTTCTATTTTTTAGCATAATTAAAGACTTTCGTTGCCAACCGAGGCTCCGAAATACAGGATGTCGTTGCCCTTGATTAGTTGCATTATGTACCATGGGAAGAGAATCTGGCTGATTGTGATGCTAGAGGAATAAATCCCACCAAGTTACTTAATCATTAGGTATGGTGGACAGGACCTCCATGGCTGCGCTTCAGTGGCACTCCATCTCCTGCTTTTCAACTTCAAGCTACCCACGCAAATGTACAGAAGAAAGAGAGGACACCGGTCCAGATGTTGAATGCAGTTAATAACAATCTAAGATTGCATCTTCAAGCGACCAACCGTAAAATTAGGGCCTTTTTCTCTCGATCCCAAAACTTAAATTTAATTCTATTGCTATTTATTTTATTAATATTCATTTATTAATTATTCATTCATTCAATGTATGTACTTTATTTTGTTTGAAGCCTACACCTTCAAAGGTGGTCGGTATTTTGTATACTGTATCCGTGGTTTGGTGACTGGGGCTTGTTAGGTTGCTGCGAACTGGGAAGAATTGAAAGTGAGTTGTTAGGGCAGTATGTTGAGGAACTCCGGCAGAACCAGTCAAGCAGTACTACACCAAAGCCACTACCACCACCGCGAGTTCTTCTTGTTTTTCCGTTATTTTTTTAATAAATAATGCAGTAAAATTCATCTTTTCCTTTCCCTATCCTCTCATCTCATTTCAATTGCACCTAACTTAAGGTCATTACAACTAGGTCGTGCCTATTTACTAATAAATTATGTCTTCTCTAATCCAGTCACTATTACAAACTTCTTTCTAATTATCCTGCCCACCATAACTACTATGACTATGACCTTATCTAGAAGTAGGAAGCCTACGGACCCGCAAATGGATCCAATACATGGCATGACATGACATGAAAAATATTTTTAATTGTTTTGTTGACGATATGAGATTGGCAGAAAGTGTTAATTATGATGAAACACCAAAAATGCAATCATACCTAAATGATATAAGCAAATGGGCATCTGAGCTCAAAATGAAATTAAATCCTGAAAAATGTTGTGTAATTAGAGTTGATTTTTCCAAAGGAAGCAAAAATAAGAAAATAGAATTACAAATTGACAATGTTACTATCCCGGTGGTTAACAATTTCAAATTGTTAGGTGTAATAGTTAATGACACATTAACGTGGGATAATCATATTGATCATGTTGTCAATAAAGCGTCGAAAAAATTGTACATACTTCGAAAACTAAAATCATGTGGCACAAGTATTACAAACCTACTTACTATCTATAAATTGTATATTAGAAGCAATCTTGAATATGCTTCGCCAGTATGGAGCCAAGCTTTAACTGTAAGTTCCATGTCAAAAATTAAATCGGTGGAAAAAAGATGTCTTAGCATTATTTTAAGCAAATATGTAAGTGAAAGAAAGTACAAGTCTGTGGCTAAATGTATTAAGCTAGAAATGATTGAAGATAGATTCAACACTTTACTATATAAATTTGGAAAGAAATTATGTAAATCTGCTAGATACAGTAGCTGGTTACAGCCTGCTGAAAGACTAAATGTAAGACCATCCAGAACTAAAAATAGATTTAGAATTGTCAGTTGTAGAACGGAAAGATATAGAAAATCTACACTACCCTCTTTAGTAAGAGAACTTAATAATTATAAATTCTTTTAAATGAATTTGTAAAACCCTTTAAACCACTGCGCTTGCATATGTCGCGTGGGCTCCTTCGTTTTTCTCGAGTAAAAAAAATAGAATAAAAATATGAATAACAATAATATCTCTGGTAGACAATATGTTAAAGTATTCAATACTGACTTACTGTTAAACTAATTAAGCAAATCATTGAATTGGATCAATCTATCGTAATTTAAGCATATCCTTGGAAAGTGCCCCCGGGGGGAGTTAATTCGTAATAACAGACATCATGCTGTGCGGCGCTTGATTGCAGAGGAAATGAAAATTTCTGGATGGAAAGTTCTGCAAGAGGTGGAGTGTACTGGCGATGGCTCACGAAGAGTTGATATTATTGCATACAATTAAAGTTCTAAAAAAGGGTTAATTCTGGATCCTACTGTTAGAATGGAACAGAATGACACTCAACAAGCTGAGGCTGTAAATCAGGAGAAAAAATTAATTTATGATCCTTGCATTCCGTACTTTCAACAAAAGCTTGGGTTAGAGGAAATTGAGGTGATAGGACTTTATGTTGGAGCTCGAGGGACAATTACAAAATTTTTTCTGGATTTCATGAAATCACAAGCATTAACATCTTTCCTTATTGAAGATATTGTAACAACAGTTTTGAAGAAATCTGTACAGATTTGCCAACACCATTTATATTCGACTGTTCCGAATACCTAATTCGTTAAATTAATTATCTATTTTATACAGTTTTAAAAAAACTACTTTTATAAGCTAACCAATTTTTGATCCGTATACTGAGTCTCGTAGGCTACCCTCGATGGAGGTCAGTGTTAAGTTTGTTCTTTTGAATAAAGTTTATCTTTCTCTCGTAAATAATGTAGCAACCTTGTATTATTTATGTGTATGTACTGTCAAATTGGAAACTGATAATAAAACCCCCTCAATAAAGAAAAGAAAGCAACAAATTTTATTAATATACAACCCATAATACAATATTCAGATCATTGTTTCAAATTGTACCTATCATGATTATTACATTAATTTACTCGCCAAATCAAAGCTCTAATTATTTAGAGCTACAGTATTATGTTATCAAAAACCAAATTCTTGTGTTATATTCTAACTGCGATCTACAACATTTAAACAGGTTTGTTTGGTATGTATTCGTATTTTGAAGGTGAGGCAGCTTGAACCACTACCCTTCTACGACGTTCAATGTAATTTATGCAAGCATCCTTACAGCAGTACTAGCAATGTGTATATTTAGTATCGACTGTCATGTATATACTATAATATATATGCTACAGTACATCTAGGGTACGCAATATCGCAAATATCGCAACTTTTACGAATGCGATACTAATGCGATATAAAATTAAAATATCGCAAATACCGCATAAGATTTTTTTTCTCAAACCTTTTAAATCAAACTAACAAATATAGGCATGGCATAGAGCGAAACACAGGAAAACGCCAATGCTCAGCACATTATGTTTATAACAAAGCAATTCTACACGCTTAAAGCATGAGGGTTATTAGTCCTTTTCTTAAGGCACAGTAAAACATTCCCTTCCCTTTCAAATCATATATTGAGCGCCACACGCAGCGCGGTTCCTTTCATTTTTAATATTTTCCTTGTTCTTGCCTTTGCTTTCTTAAGTTTTAGTTTCCATTTGCATGCTTCGGTCTGCTTCTTACCCACGTCTGTTGTGAAATCGCATTTAGGCTTTCAAATTAAAGTTTGATTTTTAAGGTAGTTTTAAAATTAAAAATTGCTTCGTTTAATCCGGACGACTATTCAAAAGTTACACCGACTAATAGAAAAAAAATCTAATGTTTGGTCTCATTTCTGTTTGCGCAAGGACGGTCTAATGGCATGGTGCCAGCTTTGTAAAGGCCAAGCACCCCAGCCTGTTTTAGTACCAGTAAAGGGAGGAATACCACAGGATGTCAAACTATTTTTTTTACAACGATAGTACAGTTTTAGAAAAAAGTTGCGATATTTCTTACATGGGATAACGATATTTGCGATAGTTATTTTGGATGCAATATTGCGTACGCTAGTACATACACACATCGCCGGTGAAGAAGCATTTTTGCCTAAGTCCAGTCCAGAACTAAAAGCATTACTGCCCAAGTCCTTGCGTTTCTTAAAAGCACTTTTGCCCAACTCCACCGAACTGTGCAGGTTTGAACATGATTTGCATGGACTTAGGCAAAAGTGCTTTTGAAAAACGAATGGACTTGGGCAGTAATGCTTTTAGTTCTGGACTGGACTTAGGCAAACATGCGTCTTCACCGGCGACATAGTTTGAGACATGAAACTCGCACACACTCAACTCCCGCCAATGCAGCATTGCATTGCACTGTACTTCGAGCAGGAACGGCAGTGGACGATTGCACTGGCGTTCACTCTACTCTACTGTTGCCTGATGAGCTTATGGGGTATCAAATAGTAGTGGCATGATACGTTTGCAATCAACCAGCTTCGCTGCCACATCTCGGGGTAAGAACGTTAAGATTCATACGTCAAAAAAGGAAATGCATAGAGAGGACTGTATAAAGTTCTCTCAATACGAGCTTAGGGAGAAATCGTTCGGGAAAATAACGTCCGTTGGGAACATTTCAAGGGGAGGGGAGGAAATGTCCGCATACCATCAACGGTTTTGGAACTAGCTACAGAAGATGAAGTATACCGGCAGTTTAGAACATTCAAAGAAATTATTTTCACGTTTCATAAAATACATCAAAAATTGAAAACAATCGTCTTGTTCTTGTGTTTGCTAGAATGAAAAATCCGGCGCTTCGAGCCAGATTTGACGACCGTGGGCCCGAAGTAGCTGCTGAGAAATATTCCTGTGCCGCAAACTAGACACTGACGCGCGGAGCGGTTAATTTATTTACGATTTATGATGCACTACGAACTACGAAATGTCACTGACAAATACAAAATTTTATCATTGTATGTCCCTGGGAAGCGGCTAAAAATCTTTAAAATGTCAACAAAAATTTCCCGCTCACGGTTAGGTTTCAGAAAATTATTTTATGATTGAAGTCAAATTGTTAAAAGGACTTCAGCGTATTCAACTGTTGTGTTTATTCTGCTGTGTATTCAGGTGAGAGTGAATTAATCTTATGGATGCGTTCGCTACATAAACTAAAAAAAAGTTATTAGGATAGGACAAGAACAGTGGCAATCGTTTACAATACACCTGAATTAAAAGTTCATTATTATTTTACTTACAACCCTGAATTTACAGAAACATTTTTTCAGCGTAAAATCGATTTTTTATTTCTATGCTCTACTGCAAATCTCATACATTTGAACAAGCTTCATAGCAGTAGGAAACAGAAGAGAAAGAAAACACTATAAGGTTGGGCTTACAAACGAAGTGTGGCAAGGCATGAAAATAAAACAAACTTGTATGTACGGATAAAATTCAACTACTATGACAGGACCTCCGTTGCAAATTCATGTTTCTACGCGTCATACATATTTTGAAAACCTATGCGGGTGAAATCCCTACCTAGAGACTCCGCTTACCTCCGTAGGATTCTGCCTGCATATATCTAAAGCTTTCGACAAGGGCAAATCCTCTCCTATCGTTCTAGCGAATTCCCTCCCATGCGCCGTGTGTGTTCTCAAGAAGAGAGTACACAGAAGTATGTTTGAGCACGAAAAGGAGAAAATTGAAACTTACATCAATAGTGAAAATAATACCGCAAAGCAAGCAGAGAAATTTTATACACACATTTTGAAAGGAACATTCTAAACTCCCAAAACGTGAAAGCATTATACCACTGCATATCCATAGCACGACGTGACCAACTTTCTCTCATAGCCTTCAGCCACTTTCCATTTTATTATCTCACGTCTTGCTCTAGCAACGTATCTTTGGACTGCGTACGATATTGCACTTCAGCCTCTTAACGGGCAAGTACATTACTAAATCTGCAGTAGCATAATCATGCTATGTAGCAGAATAATTCTTCAGCACAGTCAGTCTCAGTCTGCCGTCACCACCGAATGCTACCGTGCCACGCCAAAAGCACAGATCAGAAGATTGCTGCGTTCGATGTGCAAATACATATCTAATACAACCAAAATGCAGTTTCCGCAACTACATATAATCTAAGACGTGAAAAAAGTGTGCATGTACATCACTTTACTTTTACTAATCGACATTAAACCGAGAACACCAAATTTAACAAGCTGAATCACATTTTATAGTGACGAGGATAGTAAGTACCAACCGTAATAGGTTTAGCATAATACGAAGCCCCTAATGAACTTATATACAAAAAGAGTTCATATTATTTGTTATATTATCGTATCTAGTCTTTACGAACCTCTTCAAGTTTTATAAGATTCAACATAATTTACGAACTGATACGCAGTACGACTGAAAAATGCCGAAACATTAGCGCAGCATAACAATCATAGCTGAAAGTAATTTAAATTATACTTAAAAAATGTGCAGTTGTAATTGAAGAGTTTTTTGGCAAAACAGGATAAGTCCATCAAAGCAAATTTTACAGGAACAACGAATGAATAAAAAGTGACAGGTTGAGTTTTTGTAACTCAATTTTTTTCTACAGGTACTGTAACTGACAAAGCGTAATTACAAGTAGTTTCATAATTCTAGACGGATTTTGGAATTTTTTAGAAAATTTTCCAAAATTTTAATTTGTGGACTTATCCCGTTTTGCCAAAAAAGCAATAACTTAACACGGGGTAAAAAGTCTGTGACATGAAATTTTAATCATTTTGAATAAAACCAAATTTTTTCTTAACGTTGTCTTTGTTTGTACAAAAACATTAACGCACTGCAATTGTCTTCTACAAACTACGAAAACACTCAAAATCCAAATTCAAATCAGAAATACATGTTTTCGGTGGACATATCCTATTTTGCAAACAATAATTTGATGGACTTACCCCGTTTTGCCAAAAAACGAAATTTGGGATATTTTTTAAAATTTCTTCGGTTGAACTTTGACCTTTACCATTCAACACAGTAATGTATCTATTTTAATATAACAAATAACACGAATAACCTCATTTTTGAAAAAAATGGACTTATCCCGTTTTGCCTTGTTTCACTGTTATTTACTTTTGCTGTTAACAGTTAAACTAAAAGTGTCAAAAGGAAACGCACATTGAGATGCCGACATCAAAGCCAAAAACAGCCAGTTAGTTATATAAATAATCTTCTTTAGAAAGCGTTTATATTTTTACCAGAATACTGTAAAAATAAAACACTTGCTATACAAAGCCTTTAACACATAGTACCTTCGAATAATAAATTGGTAATCGGACAAAGTCTCCCTGGACATTTTACCCCCGGACATTTTCCCCCGGACTTTTTCCCCTATAAGTAACAGCGGACATTTTCCCCCACGTACTAAAATGCAACAACTGGTATGTGGTAGTTCAGTATCGTGTAAAGATGCATACTTTGGGAAGATAGCTCAATGTTGTAAGCTATAGGACTAGGAGCTGGTCTTGAGTATTATTTTACGATTTACTAACCAATTACTATGTAGATTTTAAGGTTCAGCAATCTACAAATCTAAGTACATTTACATACTTTTAATTACTATGTTTGATAATCCAAGAAGCCACTGGGAGGCCTTCACAAAAGAAAGTTCAGAAATGTAAAGCTTCAGGAGAGACCGAGAGACTTAAAAATATTTGCATTAGATACAGCGAAAATTCTATGGATGTGGAGACGTTCCTTCGTAGTGTGGGTCATACCATCAGGTTTAATTTTTAGAATTTCAGGTTTTAATTTTTCTTCGTGAGAAGTCACTTTTTTAGTGTAAAAGGTTTAGGTAGTGTGTGCATACATTTTTTTAGTTAAGTTTTTTAACCTTATAACTAAACAGTACTATACGATGTCAGGATATGATCATGTAAGGAATTTTTAGCCATATTGAGAAATAGTATAGTACATAAATTTCCTGAGTGTGTAATTTTACTACTAACTATAATGTTTACAATTTGATTATGGTTTAAACTGCTTACCTTTATTTCCTAAACTTTTTAAGTTAACAATTTAGAGTTTGCATTCCATGCATTCCATTTAATTCAATGCTTCGATTTAATAAAGTTTTATATATAATATTTTGCATAGAATTTGTGAGATTATATACAATCAGCGAGAATAAAATTAAAACATATGCTTATAACCCAAAATTTCATAAATCATCACTTAATCATACGACACATTACATAATTACGAGTTTGGGGGGAAAATGTCCGCTGTTACTTATAGGGGGAAAAATTCCGGGGGGGAAATGACCGAGGGAAAATGTCCGGGGGTAAAATGTCCGGGGAGACTTTGTCCAGGGAGACTTTTTCCTACAACCAATAAATTGTACAATAGAAACAATTGTAATATACCTAATAAATAATAGTGAAAATTAAGTAGAAAGTAGCAGGTAGAAATAAGATATATATACGTATGTATATTGTTATTGTAGCTCTAACACAGATTAATAATATTGTTTTCTGATTCATGTAGCCATGAATTTTGTCGGATGTGACTGAAACTCGCAAGTAAAAAATACATATAATTCATATCCGAATGCGAAGCTTGTTTAAAGTAATTACATTCAACTGTACCAAAAAATACGTACATCTTTTTAAGGTTTTAATGAAAGATGCAGTTAAAAAATAAACTATGATAGTTGTACACATGTAAACACATAAATAAGCATTTTACGCTACTTTATCCCGAATTTTGAGCATTTTAAAATACTGGGAATTTAAATTCGGTTTTGGTACAAAGTCTCCCCGGACATTTCCTTCAACCATTGTCTCCCCGGGTTGTTAGACATTTTCCCCCCGGGACAATTTCCTCCCAAATCGTAAAGAGTACATGTTTCTCCCAATATCAAAATCACGTACATAACCAAAATGAGCGAGTGTTCCTTTACAGAAAATTTGTATTCGTAGGTATTTTTAGAAATATGCTACAGTCCTGAAATGAATTACTAAAATTCTCCTTTTCCCTAGTTTTAGTGAAGTAATGATTACGTAAATATTTTGTATTAATCAAACGCAACATGTCAATATTATTGCCAAAATTTTGAAGTCACAAACGAATGCAAATAATGCTTAATTAAACATGAATCTGGAATCTACAATTAATTAAAATCAGAAATTCGTTTTCAAAAAGTAATGTATAGTGAAACGTGTGCCAAGCAAATAAGCAATGTTATGAAGTAAAATAATTCAATGAAACATTAATAATCATGCTGTGCTGTAAATCTCACACGCAAAGATTTGAGTACTCTAATATTAGTCACAAAAAAGTCTTCAACTATGTATATGCATGTAGTTTGTAGGCATAAAATTAGAATATCAAAGAAATGCTGTAAATAATTCTTTAAATCCTATAACGGACTTTACAATAATTACTGCGTCATACAATTAAGGGTGGAAGGGGTTTCAGAATAATGACTTTTTATAATTTTATGGAGGAGAGGAGGGGCAGAAATCGGCGATATGTGTATGACGTAATAATTGCAAGCTTCCAATAACAAATAGAAAAGAAAAAACATACACTGTAGTTACATATACTGTACTGTAGTGTGTGGTAGTATAACTTATGATAGAATTTAAACTAGGTAATACATAATAAATAAAAAAAAAACGTGCTCATTTTGGATGTGATTTTGATACTGGGACGAAAATGTCCTCTGTACGATTTGGGAGAAAAATTTCTGGGGGGGGGGGGAATGTCCATATGCCCTATGCGGTCATCCCCCCCCCCCCGATTAGCAACAGCCGACCTTTCCCCCAAGCTCTTATTGAAGTGCACAGTTTTGTAAAATTAAAGGATGATTTATGAAATGTTGGGTAATAAGAATAAATGTTTTTAATTCTCGCTAAATGTATATTATCTGACTAATCCAATGCAAGATATACTTTATTAAACCTCAAGCTGCGAATGTATTGTAATGCAAAAAAACTGAATTTTTACCGTAAAAAGTGTAGGAAATAAAGATAAGTGGTAATAAAATTTTAAAAATTATAGCAGTAAAATTACACACTCTGGATAGATATGTACTATACTATTTCACAATATGGCTAAAACTTCGGCACATACATAATTTTATATCCTGGCATCCTATAAAAATGCTTAGTTATTAGCTAGAAAACAAAAAAATAAAAACAAACGTGCCGTATTTTCTGTTTTAGACCACAGGTCTAAAATTGTAAACGGGCCTGTATTACTACACGGGTCTGATTGTGAGAGGTATGAGTTTAAATACTAGCAAGGGTCTATTTAACACTGTTTTATATGGTAGTACACGGGTCTGCAATAATACACGAACCTGTTTTAATACACGGGTCTGGGAGGTCGGAATTTGAATAGTACACCCGGTGACTTAATACAGGAAATACGGTAACTAAAAATAATTCAAGCATATCTAAACCAATTACACTAAAAACGTAACTTCTCACAAGGAAAATTAAAGAACATATACATACCTTAAAATCTGAAACTCTAAAACCCCAGTAAGCAAACATGGTACATAAATGAAAGTACTCAAAACGTAGATTTGTAGATTACGGAATATTGACATTTGGGTAGTAATTAGTAAGCAAATCATAAAAAAATACTTAATACCTATAGCTCCTAGTCTTATAAAGGCCTCGGCGGCGTTGGTCTCTTTGGGACCAAACCCCTGTCACATAATAATAATAATAATAGTCTCATAACGAGATTTGCGTTATTTTTTCAAAGTATATACCTTTACACGATAGTGAACTACCACATACCTGTTGTTGAATTTAAGGGATGGGGGAAAATGTCCGCTATTGCTTATCACGGGGAAAGTGTCGGAGGGGGGGGGAATGTCTAGGGAGACTTTGTCCGTATACCCTAAATTTAGTAATATAAAAACACGTCCGCGATAAGTGATGATTTAGTCCTTGGGACAGATGCACGCAATACGTGCTTAGTAAAAATATGTGAACATGAACATAGATACTGCTTTATCACGTAACGAAGAATAAAACTACAGCTATTGTTATTTTTAGCAGTTGAAATGAATTGTTAAACAAAAAAACTGAATTTTTAACTTTAAAAGTGTAGATGTAGGTAAGTAGTTTAAGCCATAATCAAATTCTAAACATTATAGTTAGTGTAAAATTACACACTCTGGAAATATATGTGCTATACTATTTCTCAGTATGCCTAAAACTTCCTTGCATTACTAATCCTGGCAGTAAAATATTCAGAAATGCAACTACCGAATTTTATTACAGTGCTTCAAGATCTTGATGGAGGCTGATAAAATAAAATTTTAACCCAGGCGCATTTGTGTATACCCATTTACTTGCCGACCCGATAAGCAAACGTGGTAAATAAAAGTACGCTTTACGGAGATTTGTAAATTGCGGACATTAAAATTTGCGTAGTAATTAGTAAGCAAATCATAACAAAATACTTAAGATCTGTAGCTTACAACATTTCCGTTATATCCTCAAAGTAGGTATGTACCTTTACATGATAGTGAACTACCACATACCAGTAGTTGTACTTAAAGGCTGGGGGGAAAATGTTCGCTGTTACTTATCGGGGGGAAAGTGTCCCGGGGAAAAATTTCCAGGGAGACTTTGTTCGTTTACCCTAGTATTTACCAGTGGTATTTACCACGGCTGAACCCTGCTATTGTTAGTGAACATAAAAATATCAGTTTACCGTTATTCTGACAAAGTGATACGCCACTGAATCTTGGATCGAAAATGACTCTTTGGCTGTAGGACATTTTTTTTGTCGGACAATTTCCTCGCAAGTAGTAACCCTGGGCATTTTCCCCCCGAACCCTTATTAAAGATAATAAGATGCATTGTTATATGCTGATACCTTAAAGTGATGATTGATTAAATGATACATTCACATATCCAATTTAATCTCAAATTTATTAAGCCTGCAAGATCTGAGTAGTGACACAAGAAATAAACATTCAAGAACATCGAAAAATATATTGAAAAAAAGCAGTTCAGATTATAATTATATATTGTTGTATATTATAATTACTATTGTTTTTCCTATATGCCTAAAAATTTTGACATGTGTATGCTGACATCGTACAAAATGCTTAGTTATAAGGTGGGAAGTAATAAGAGTGAGAAACTCAACTATTTAAATCATGAATAATGGTAAGGTACCTTATACCTCTAAACATAAAAACTAAACAATTAATAAAAACATACTTATAACATTATTAAGACGTAATTATTAATGAAACTTACACTGTCGTGAAAATACTAAAAACTAAACTTTGTTAGTGTATCCACGCCCTGAAGCTTCAAAATAACGAGTTATTTGAGCATTTCCTGAAGCTAACACGCCTAAACATGTATCTTAACACTTAAGTGCACTTGTATATACCATTGGTTTAATTTTGGGACTGAGGAAAAAAATTTGGTGTTACTGCTTAGGGAGATGGAAGTTTGAAGGGATAATGTACGGGGAAGGAGGAATGTCCTGAAGGGGGGAATGTCCGCCGGATAATGTCCGTATACCGACTTTTAGCGATCATGTTTCTGCAGAAATTGGTTATCGAAGTAGTCTGGCGAACACCAGACAATTTTTCTGGTCCTGATCAGAATATTTTGATCATCAATTTCGACTACTAAATATACATTAAAGTGTTTGAGCTGCAAAAGGCAAATCTAGTAGAACGGAGAGTGGACCTTTTTGTTAGTTTTGTAGGCATAACTTCCTGCTCATTTTTTTGAAAAAATTACTGGTTCGAATTGGTTTGGTCCGGTAAAATCTGATGAGGCCAGACCATTTGGATCACTTGAATTTTGCAGTAATTGAATTGATCGTTAGATTGTAAATTTTCTGTTGCATACGGTCAACTGCCAAATTTTGCAAAACCCAATAGCCGCGTATTGTTTTTAGTTTGTCAAATCGGGTGCGTGATTTAAAAAATTCTACTGGGACTAAGGAATAGTTATAGTGGGTACTCGAGATTCAGGCTATGCAAGCAACAAGAGTAGCCAATAAGATGATAACACTTATGACACTTGGTTTGTTTTACCTCAGAAGTATCAAAACAATTAACTTCTGGGTTTCTGGGCGTAATAATTAATGAGAAAATAATAGATTTCTTTTAATATTGATTTAAAACAGCATGGACCTTGTTCCTGAGTACACGACCTTAATGGCGAAAGCAAGTTTTCAAAAACGTGCTGGTTTAGAAGCTAGTTCGAGAAAACGATCTTACGAATTCAGTTAGACAAAAATCTGTGTCTACTTCAAAATGTTGTAACTTTACGGACCAGTGGGGTCTGTCGGTAAGTTAATGCGATAAACACTTTCATGATGTTTAAAAGTTCGTAGTTATTTACTTCAATATATTTTTACAAACATTTTACGATGAGCTATGACTTATCATTGGAATAAAGCCAAACTGTAAGTTACTATTAGACGTCCTGTATTAAAGGTGTAAGAAAGAAAATAACAGCAAAAATAAATAAACTATTAAGTACTGTGTACAAACCAAGAGTTAAAGACAATAAGCGTATGGATTCGACATCCATAGGGGGTCCTAAAAGAGCGATAATTTAGGTGACATCAAGTATGGGCGATCCCCCATCCCTAGTCAGTTAGCACTGGGACGGCTGACGAACGTACGACCGACATTAGCGATTCATCATGCTCGATAGTAAGAATTTAAGATTTGTTAAATTGATTGGCAAAAGTCGTTGAAACAATTAACTATGTAACTCATGGTTTTAAAATAAGCCAGTGCAGAAGTTGCCACAAAACTGTATTTAAAAAATCACAGGTAACATCGACATTACCAGTATTTATGAACTCTGCTAACAAAGGAATAACATGGCCAATTCCAATTAAATAGTTAAAATCTAGGTTACGTAATTTATGGGTTCTGCCATTGAAAAAGTGATGATTTTGGCGACGCGCTTTATTGGCCATCCTAATAAATCAATAATTCAAACATTTTAATTCTGTGGCTACGCTGAATTTTTTAACCATATTTTTCTCCCATCCCCCTCCACACTATCGTTTATATAGGTCAGGGTTCGGTAAATGGTAATTATAGAAAATACCATGACACTGGCATATACTGGTAAATACCGGTATAAAGTGGCAAATACTGGTAAATACTTCTGTAGGCTTAAACTTTGAAACACAGCTGCTAATTCAATTACAGTAAAAAGCCAGTAGCATGTAATTTATTAAATCGTGTTAATAGTGCAGTAAAAATATCTGTAATGCTGAATTACGGCATAATTGCAAAATCAAGTTGACCATTCTACTGCTTTTGAGACCATATACAACAGGACTATAGCTTTCAAGGCTTTTGAAAGCAACTATTTGAACACTGAAGGTATGACACATCTGAAACACACTTGAAAATTTTCGTAAAATCTTGATTTTTCAAAACATTCATTATTCTTGATTTCGACAGTCTTGGTCTTTTCATGAATTTTTCAATTTCTATTTAGTGCACAAAATCACATCGCTTTAAGGGGAAAACTTAATCGCTTATAGTGTAACTGTCTAGTAAAACTAAAATTGTTTTACATACTGTAATATGAAATAACAAGCAGTACGGCCATTGGTGGTCACCAATGGGTCGTCATCGGGACACAATTACATTACACACAAGGCACATATACCCACTTGCTATCTGTTTAACAAAATAATAATTCCCTATTAAGACGAATCGGGGAACCGGAGCTTGAGTTTGTGCATTTGGAATTAGTAATAATAAAAATTTTATTATTATTGTTGATGGACAATGCTGTGCTTAACTGTAGCCAACACTGAAAGTCGAGAGTAGAAGTAAAGTATGTGGGGACGGGACTGTTGTCATAGTCTTATAGTCAAAACCAAATCAAACAATCCAAGTCAAAATTTTAGTGTCTTTTCGAGCTTCCAAAAGCACGAAACCCTCTTTATATTGCAGATTTTTTTTAAACTTCTGAATTATTAAATAATTATTATATTATTATTGTCGTGATTGTTTTATTGAAACAGTCTAAGAACTTTACGATCAAGCTAAAACTAAAGTTAGATGTGAAGAAGGATACAGAGACATGATAAAAGTTATGAGGGGAGTTCTACAGGGTGAAACACTATCTCCAACACTGTTCAGTCTATATCGACAAAATTACAGAAAAATTTAGAAGAAGCAATATACAAGGCATGAAAATTTTTACCCTTGAAATACTGATTTTTCTATACGCTGATGATATTATCCTGTTTGCATCAAATGAACTAGACCTCCATAGGCAAATAAACACACTGAGCAGCTTCTTTCAAGAAAATGACCTAACTGTTAATCTTTCTAAGACGAATAACGGTAATAATTTTTCAAAAGGAAAACAAAATCAGCAGATTCACCAAGTTTTACTGGGAAAGCAAACCGTTGGAAATAGTTAATCACTACGTCTATCTATGTGTTCCTTTTTCACAAAGAGATATCTTTAACAAATCAAAATAAAATTTCTTTGGTAAAGCAAGAGCAGCACAATCAAAGCTATTTGAGCTATTTTACCGAGCTAAACTGGAAGACGTAAGCAGCCACATTTGATTGTTTAAGTCTCTTGTTAGCTCTATCTTGATGTATGCAGCGCCGGTATGTGGACTTAGATATATTGAAGAACTAGTAACCTTCCAGACTATGTTTCTTAGACGTCTCACAGGAACATCCAATACTACGACAGGTTACAACCTCCGACTGGAGACAGGAGCGCAGAACATAAAGTCACAACTATTTAAGGCACTGTTTTTTTTCTAAATAAGATCGTTAATGCTAATGAAGGGAGCATAGCAAGTCGCTGTTATGAAGAGGCCATGAAGATTCAAGCTAAAGACTCCTATTACAACTAGATGCTACAAGTTAAAAACATATATTTACTGATTCATCCCTTGGAGAACATGAACAGCGAATAAATAGCGCAGCACGAAACAGAGATACTTCAAACATACCGACTTAACTACATCAACATAGACTTCCAACAAATGCAAAGCTGCAGCTTCTTGAGGCACTACGCTCAACTGAAGACACATGCTACAAGGTCAGAATACTTGGAAATGGGCCTGGCCTGGAACATGGCTGTTTTTACTGAACTTAAAATACTACCAAAAATTGTTTCAAGAGGAAAAAACCAACCTCAGCAATATGAACAAAATCTGGAAACAAGAGGGAAATTCAAACTGTGACCTGTGCAAGAGGAAGGTGGAAGACACACTCGACACTACATACCACCTAGGACCAAGTTCCTTAAAGAACTGACCAGAAAGGACCAACTAGAACCAGCTTTATTCGAGGACTATTTAGCTGCTATCTTGACGCAAGAGGATTTGAACAACTTTTCAATTTCTGGGATGAAGCCTTGCGGTTTTTCAAATTACCACTTTATACCAGTATATACCAGTATGTGCCATGTACCACTAAAATAGAATTTTCCGCCCCTGGTATTTACTATGGTATTTACCACTGCCGAACTCTGATATAGGTGTTTGGTATGTCGTTCCACGTGTCATGCAAATCTTTTTGCAATTTAGGTGTTTTTAACTCACCTTTCCTCCCCCACTTTTACCTAGATATCTATTAAAACCATAACCTGTGCGTGCAGCTAGAGCATTAGCTATGTTTCTTTTATCCTGTAGATAGGTATGTAGTTAGAATTTATATTTGTAATAAATTGCTTTGTTGTTTTTCGATGTTAGGAATTTTCTATTTTACTCACTTCAATCTAACCCACCGAACTGCCCCTCCCCTTGCACCACTTGCTGACGCTACCGCAGTTACAATAGGCTGAGATGGTACAATTAGTAAATCATTGTTACATTGATTACCTTGTACTTCAGTGCCGCGCGAATTTTAAGAAACGAAAAGAACAGTATGTAAATGCTTATACCAATAAAATGCACGCATTAAGGTCGTACAAAAATAGTGCCACCCACGTTCAGGGTGGGTCACTTGGGAAAAGATGACACACTATGGTAAAGATATAGTCATTCACGCAACACTAAAGAGGTTTACAAGGTAGGTGGGTGAGTCAAAAAGTTTTGTAAATTTGTGTGGCGTCAATAATTCGCGGCCCATTTATTCGTTTTTGCTGCTATTCACTACTAGAAATTTTGACATGGGTGCATGTAACTGTTAATTAAGGAGCAATGGTCAGTCCGAACGAAGTTAAAGCACAATACAGACCTGCCTACTCGCATTTCTGACTGTTTAAATTTGTTTCAAGAAATTTAAATAAAACTGACGTTTAGCGACGGACCAACAGACAGACAGACAGACGGACATGACCATTACAATAGATGCTTAAGCTCAGCATCTACGACGTAAGTTTATTTTAAATAATTTATTTAAATCTGTATTTCTAATTTACATTTAGGCATTGTATACGAATTGCATGCCTACGGCCTACAGTGTGCCCCTTTGAAATAGCCTCACTCATGTTTTTGGGCATAACTTTCCCCAATCAGGACTACACCAGCAGTGTTATTGCATTTTACTGACAACTGTGGTGATACGTATAGTACGTATTACAATGACAAGCCTGTGGCCCTTTACGTGGAGCGTCCGCATCCATATCCCACAGCATGTGCATGTGGCATGTGACTTAGCCTCTAACTTATACGTCCGCACTACCTGTGTGTTCCGCATCTTATACCCATTGCGCACTGAGGACATACGGAGGTAACTTTCGTAGGTTGCATAGTTAGGTAGACCTCTCCGCACTTATAACGCGTGTAGGTAACTTTCGTAGAAATGTCACCCCGGACTAGCTCACCTAACCTAAGAAGCTCTGTCGTGATTGGCCAATAAAACTCGCGGTCTCATTTTTGCTCTAGGCCAATGAACGAAAGTTTCAAAGGCATCCTTGTTTGAGGGAGGGAAAAATGAAGTGTGGTAAGTGCAGGACCTTTAGTTAGGTAGCACCCGCACTGAACAAACCACCTACCTACGTAGGTAGTTAGGTCTCGCCTAACGCAATTTACGGAGGTAAAAAGTTAGGGTAAACCACGCCTACTTAGGCTTAGATGAAGCTCTCCGCACTGCACCTAGCTAGGTGTTTTACGAAGGTAACCTCCATAAGTCAATGCGGAACGGGTATTACTCGACGTACTGCCTTTAAGAAGGCATGTTCATGGTAAGCTAGTGGACAGTCTTGCAGAGCAGCTCCAGCAACGCACCAGCACTTCCGCCTCCAGCCTTCCTTTCACTCTAGTATTATATTCTTGTAGTTATCCGTGTATCGTAATAAATACTAGTCTTTCGTACTTACGTGTACTCAGCCTGCATTTACTTACTTCGGCATAACTAGTAGTTGATACTGCCATACTCACGTCTACCGTCCAGGCATATCAATACAACAACCAACTATTGACTACTTTTAAACTATAGCTGACCTCTGTAGGACAGTATAATAAATTAAAAACCAAACACCAGGTGTCACTTTGAAATAGCTGCACCCCACGGCTTTTTTGATTTAAAGAAAACTTTGTATGCAAGGCAAGGAAAACGTTTTAGTTGTCGTGAGAGCACTCCCAAATACATTATTCATGGCTAGTAACATCAACTTTAGCGTTTTAGCATTTTAATGGCGTAAACAGAATTAGGTTACAAAAAAAACCTTTTTCCACTTTTGTGCTCCCGTTTGACAATGAAATTACCTTATCTGACTGTTACGACTGTTTTTTTTAACAACGTACCTTGTGCACAAGTTTAATACCAATATAAAACATAATTTACTCTGTATGATGTAAATTACGTTAATTCAACAACTTACAGCTTAAATAATTCTGTTGTGTTTAATATTTACAGTTGTTATTTAGGTCCAGCATGGATTTTCATTAACTTAGCACAAATGGAAAATATCAAAGAATCCAATTAATAAAAGTGGTAAAATATAAATTAAACTACGCGATATCCTGGCTCCAATTTTAAGTTTGCAATCAGGATATTTCTATGAATAATACTTGTATCACTAAACTCTGTTTACTTAAGTTCTTTCGTAGATTTTATACTTTAAAATTTAATAAATTAGGGATCTTCCATGAATGACCTCACGGGTGGGGTCAATGGGACTGTTCGGATATTAATGGAATCTCATGTAAAAGACAGCCATTTACACAATGGTAAAAGCAGATGACAGCGTCATAGGGTCTAAAAATGAAAATATTTGGATGACGTCATTTATGGACGACCACTTGCTAATTTTAGGCTTGTTCGTATTCAACTAGCACAATGCCTATAGTTTTTGAAAAATATCAGAAAACTGAAAAAGTGGTAAAGGTAAAATTTCTATTGAATTTCCCATATGATTTTTTAGTTTTTTTATTTCGACCAATTTTGAAAATTTCAAATTAAGTTTTTGGCGGCAGAACGCAATTTGCACCGATATGATTATATAATACGTTGTAATGACCCTACCACTTAGTACATGATCTGATAGCGTTTGCTTCATTTCGGATTTTACAGTTGGGAAATGTCCCATGTTAGTATTTTACTCCCGCAATAGACACAACAGGCACTGACTGTGACTTAAAACTTTCTAGTAAAGCACACTAAGTTGTGTGATTATTTATTTGTAACTTAAAAATACTAGCTGACGTTAATCCAAATCACTATTCCAAAGTTAAAGCTTCTCATAAGACAAAATCCAAAATTTGGTCGCACTTTTTCATAACAAAAGACGGCTTCATGGCGTGGTGTCAGCTTAGTAAAAGGGTATGCCGCCTGTTCTAGTACCTCGCACAGGAAGAAATACAACCGAATGCCAGTCTCATTTACAAAAAACTTCATTTAATTATCAAATTATTAATTGATAATTGTTATAAAAACGATGCGATAATTTGCGATACTTGCGATATGCGCCCAATGTGATAGCGATATTTGCGATATTTATTTTGATGCGATATTGCATTCTCTACTTGGAACTTCATCCAATACTCAATGCAGTGGTAAATGCATTTCTATTGCATCAAATCAAACTAGTCAGACCACTCATATAATATGTTAATTTTAAATTGAACACCAACGGTGAATAATTGAACATGTTTGCAACAGGTTTATACGACTCAAAAAAGGAGGACCACAATGCAAGGCGGTATCAGCATTCGAGGACCGCTAATCCCAACAACAAACGTTACAAATTACTCTCGAGCGTTCGAATGTCATCCAAATGCGAATAACTATGGAACCCTACTGCTTAGCTTTGCCAGTGTTGGAGTTGCTGCCAACACTTTTCTTGCATCTCTTATAATGACCCGCCGCTCCCTACGCAGGTAAGATTTAAATACATTTGTACTGAACCTAGAAAGCAATTTAAATAGCCAAGGCTAAAGTGTGTCAGACCTAAGATGTTAAATTTTTTTAACAGTTAATCAATTAAATATTTAAAAGTAGGAGAAACGGTAAAATATTTGGAGGTGGATTTTAATTTTAAGTTAACCTTGTATCAACGCCAATGCTACGGGAATATCATAAATTAGCTATTAGAAATGATTATACTTGGCATGTTTTTATTCACCCATTTTAGAAAGCACCTTGATGCTTAATAAAGCATCATCTTTATTTTCAACTAAAATCAATTATGATCATCTTGTATACGGGCATTTGCTACCCAAAACCCAACCTAGGAAATTTGCTACCCACAACCTAGGACATTAGTTTAATATCATTTTTGAACGACCATCTACAATTATACCATTTTCTATCATTAACAATAATAGCATTAATAAACTATTTTAACGATGCCGTGTTATCACTGCACACTCATAAATATTGTCCATGCATTTTATCTCTACATTAGCCACGGGTAGCAAATATCCTAGGTTTGGGCGTGGGTAACGTGTAGCAAATGTCCTAGGTTGGGTTTTGGGTAGCAAATGTCTGGATAGCAAATGTCCGGGTAGCAAATGCCCTACCACCGATAATCTACATTCTGCACTAAAAGCAATTCTGATCTAATCATCTCCATTTTTTAAGAAATACGGATAATGTGATATGTTAATTAGTTATTATGTAACTTATGGGATCCAAGTCTGTCACGATCAAAGATTCGCTTTAGACATTTCTTAGCCCAGGCTAGGGCATGCAAAAACGAACAGTTTTGAGAAAACGAAAAAAACGATAACGAAAGTCCCAAAAACGAAAAAAAACGAAAAAACGAAATAAAAACGAAAATTTTAACCAAGCCTAATAAAAACACTGCACTACAAAAACTAAGTATTTAGATCCCATTGATTTATTTATTTAACTTTGCTTTTAGTTGCAATGGTGTTAAAATTATTTAAAATCTTAAAAGAGTTGGATGAATTTAGTGCTTTAAAGTAGGCTCTTTCGGCTCTTTCGAAACGCTGGTTTCAGTTTGGCTTTTTCGTTTAAAATTAGTGTAATCGGCTTCGCTAAACGGCTTTTCAACTACTGTATATGGTCTAGACTTAGTATTAGTATATGATCGTTTTGATTGCATGGTTGTACAATTAAACTAAAACGCAAGTATTTAACTCTTAATAAAGCGAGCCCGCGTAGCTCAGTGCTTACTGCACTGGTGTCTATGAACCTGCTGTTTAAGCAAATGCTCGCTTCAGGTCTTGGTGATCGAGACCAGCGGCGCGGCGGTGGCAAGTTTTCCCACTGGGTTTTCCTTGTCCACAAGGCAGTGAAGGGCTCGGCGGCTCTGAACGTCAATGTAAAATGAAGTTCGCCATAGAAGTAGGCCCGACTAATGTTGGAAAGACAAAACCTGTGTGATGGCACAGTGCAAGAAGTGAATTCGAGGTCGGGCAGTTCGGGCACCCTGTAAGAACTGCGGTTAAATCGGGGCAACCTCAAATTTATTTATTATTTATTTAACTCTTAATAGTCTATAAGATAGTTTGATTAATATTATGTAATTAATCCGATAAACGTATATCGGTAAATAAGTGCGACGTACGAGCTCAAACTAACTGCTATCAAAACGAATTTCGACACGAGAAAGCATGCTCGTGGCCATAATACAATATGTCTGCGAGTTTTTGAGTTCTTTTCGTGTTTTATTTCTATGCTAAAATTTTCGTTTTTTCGTTTAAAAAAACGACATTTTGTGGCGAAAAAACGAAAAAAACGAAATAAGTAAATTTTTCGTTTTTTTCGTTTTCGTTTAAACGATATGCATGCCCTAGGGCCATTACTGATCTATTGCCTCCCACCTAAAAGATTATTAAAATACCTATATTAATGGACGATCCAAACGTACATAGTTTCGAACGATTAAACTCTTAGCTAATTATTAACACATCACATTATCCATATTTAATGAAAAATGGAGATGATCAGAATTGCCTTCAGTGCAGAAAATTGATACTTCGCCGACGATATGCTTGTTTTTATTGAGTTTAAATAATTTCAATCAAATAAGTAACATCCAGATGATTATACAAATCTCGCGTTAGTGTGAATTTCGAAGTTTGGCACGATCGTCTTTTTCGTAAAACCATGCTGATTATCATTGAGCTGTATCAATTTGCAATATTTGCTGAAATATTTTATCTAACAATACAACATTTGTTACGGGTCTACATGAGAGGGCACATTTCTGGATCCTTTACCCCTGAATACTGGAGTAACAGTGCCACATTTAAATGTCTAAAGATATATAAACCTTTGTATTCATACGGAAAAATAAGTAATATGAATGGATAAGACATTTCGATTGGATCGGATCTTTTCTTGCTTAACTTTAAGCTGTTTTAAGCTTTAACAACATACTCTGTGAAAGGTTTTACAGATTCAGGTTAATCTATATAATTACAAAGCTCATTTATACCGCATTTAGATTCAACAGTCTCGGATATAATGATTTAACAGTGTCTTAAGAATAATAAACAATATTAGTTCGCGGCTGTATTAGTATGTAGCAGATGAGGTGGAAATGCGAATAAAGTGGATTTTGTAGTAGAGATGTATTGAGTTTAGTATTTTTTTAGTGTGCTTTCACTTACTTTTAAAGTTGGTAGTCTAAAAGTTTTCAGGTATAAATCCTAACTTAAAGATGAGATGCAGGAAAGATGGTGTGCACTGCTAACTGCTACAGCCTGTAGTTTTTAACTCCGTAAAAAATAACAACTGGTGCTTTTTTATTTTTCTTGTTCTGGTCTATCTAAAAGTAAGTTTGACGGACAAAGCTATTTATTACGATCTGGGCTTTGGACAAAACTAAGACTGACTTCAGATTGAGACTTGAGGCCTGAAAGTAGAATACTTTGCAGCTAGGGTACGCAATGCGATGCGATATGCGATATGAATATCGCAAATATCGCAACTTTTACGAATGCGATACCAATGCGATATAAATTTGGAATATCGCAAATATCGCAGAACATTTTTTTCTCAAACCTTTCAAATCAAACTAGCAAATATAAGCATGACATAGAGCGAAACACCCAAAAACGGCAATGCTCAGCACTGTATGTTTATAACAAAGCGATTCTACACGCTTAAAGCATAAGGGTTTTAGTCCTTTTCTTAAAGGACAGTGTAGAATTCACTTTCAAATCATATACTGAGCGCCACTCGCGGCTCCGTTCTTTTTTATTATGTTCCTTGTTCTTGCCTTCCTATTCTTACGTTTTAGTTTCCACTTGCATGCTTCGGTGTGCTCCTTATACCCACGTCTGCAGTGAATTCATTGTCATTGTTATAATACGTAATGGCTAAGTAGCAATTGATCCTTTAAATTAAAATATCTTTTGTTCTACTGAAATTATATTAAAAAATGAGTAGGTATATTAATTGAATTCTATCGTAGTTTTAATAAGCACGCTCTGCGATTTGTTTTAGAGAGAAAGTAAATGCATTTATTTACACTGGTACTACAATAGTACTTGCCAAGGAGGCACAGTAACAAACAGACATGTTGTAATTTACAATTAAATTCTTTAAATCAAATTTAGTCTGGTTTCCGTTAATATTAGTAGTATACAGTACATTCATTTTTTTTTAGGTATCATTATTGTATACATGATTGTGGGCTATTCTGTGAGATCCACGGATAACCGCTATTATAGTGTCTTTAATCATCTGGTGCGGCAGGATAAACTTCTTTTTGAAATCCAACACGGCCGAAGTTATAGTTCCTCTTGCTCCAAACAGCAGGCCAATAATTTCAATCTGTTCGAGTTTATATTTGTCCAAGAAATATGGAATGCATGATTCATAGTGGTTGGACTTCTCCTGATGAACGGCATTCACTTGTTCGTGACATTGTTCAAAGCGGACCGTTGGGTCTATTATGTATCCAATTTTCATTGATTCGTCATAGCAGAGAATGTCAACACGTTTATTTCCTCCTGAAGAATCAAGACAGAATACCTCCTCTTGTGCCTTCCAAAATGACTTCCCAATTGAAGGGCTTTGACGTAAATATTTGGCTAGAATTTTTCGGACTTCGTGATGCCTTGTATTTCTCAACAGACTTCCTCTGGGGCAAGAGCCTAAGACATGACTAAGGGTTTCACGCTCAGTGCAGTGTCTACACTGAGGATTATTGTCTAGGCTTCGTCCCGGAATCGATCTTACTGGGAATACATTGGCAGACATTTTCATTGCCGCTATCCACTCACTTGTCGTGATTCCATCCTTTTCCATAATTAACTTATTTCCCTCTGGACACTCACTGAAAAGTTCAACTCCAATTCCCTTAGATTTTAATTCACACCACTTTTTGTACTCTTCATCCCGTAGTTGCTGGCGTATTATTTGACTCCGCTTAGTTTTAGATCGGGCCTCAAATTTTAAGTTCATTTCGTTCTCTGAAAGCTTAAGTGACTCCATGCATTCTTTCATTTCCTCTTCTAACTTTCTAACGTGTGGAATAAATATGTCTTTAGATCGGAATAGGGCAATGCATATGTTATAATGCTGAATAAATGCTTCCCATGTTGAGCGCACTATTTGTAGCCCACGAAATTTTTGGGATGTATAGAGCATTGCATTTGGGGTATCAGCTGGGAGCCCAATTATTTCCCTAACAGATGACTTAATAAGTTTATCCAGGTCTTCAAGGAACTTTTTTGAAAGTTTATGAAGTGGAGCTGACTGTAAAGGGTAGATTAGCGTAGGCCACAGATACTGGTTGATGATCTTTAATTTTTGTGTAGGGTAGAGCATTGGTGTACCGACAAGGTTTTGCAGATCATCTGAAAAGTTTTTGATAACTTTGTTTGGTTCGAAGATAATGTCATCATTAAAGTTGACTCCGAGATACCTTATTCTTTCCCCTGGTTTTACTGCAGCTATTGAAATGGTTTCATTTAAAATAAGTGGATCTTCGCATAGTTTGCCATTACGGATATTAATGATTTTACATTTGTCATAATTTAGACTATACCCGACTTTTTGTAAGTTAAAGATTGCAATTCGAGTTAGCTCACGGGCTGCTTCCATAGAATTTCCAAAGATAGCTAGGTCATCCGCAAAACCTCCGGCAGAAACTTTAGGAATGTCCAGATGAATCTGAAATCCGTAATTATCCGATATTTCAGTCTCCGTCAATTCTTTAAGCACATGATCTATTGACATTAAAATGTCTGGGTGACGTAGGAGCTCCTTGAAAGACTCCACGTCCAATTGCAATGGGCTTTGATAGACCTTGAGCTGTCTGTATTTGAGTTTCATTTCCTTTCATGAGGCTTATTTCAATATTTCTGAGCGCAGACGGCATGATTATGTGGCTATAGCAATTTTGTATGTGAAGGTGTGAAGATTCTTCGAATGCCTTTCTAACGTCTAGAAATACCACACACAGGTCGGATTTCTCGGCCTTGGCTTTTGCCAAACAGCCACTGACAATTGAAGCATTTATGAACGTGCCCGGGTGTCTGCTGAATCCGACTTGGTTTGAATTTAAAAGGATATATTCTTCCTGTCGCCTGTCAAACACACGCTCTATTATTCTTCGAAGAATGGAACAGATTGAGATTGGTCTCCATCCATTTACATCTTGTTTCTCTTCTATGTCTTTCATAATCAGAACTGTGCGGGCAGTACGAAAATTTTGAGGTACTATATTCCAGATTTGCATAATGGAGGCAATTAAACTGATGACGTAATAACATGTTTTCCCTATGCGTTTGATTATTCGTACTGGTATTCCATCTAATCCGGTTGCACTGTCATTATTTATACCTCTTGTGGCCGTTTCTACTTCCTCGGAAGATATGTGACTGTTATAATTAAAATCTAATAGCTCCTGCTCTCGTGCACTACATTCTGGTCCGTAACTGTCAAGAATTGCATCGTTTGGTGTGCTCCACCTTGCAGAGTAGGACTCGTGAAGGACACTTAGAGGGATTGAGCAAGATTCGGACGCAAATGATGATTGCATGAGCATACGAACACATTTTTTTCGAGAATAATAATACAGATGCTGTAGCATTTCAAATCTGTATTTGGCTCTACGTCTTTGTCGATCTCGATTTGAGGCTTTTTGAGGATTTTTGCTCTGACTGTAAGTTTTTTCATTCTGGACATATGTTTCTTCTCTTTTCCTGGCTTCAATAAATTTTTTAGCAGGATTTTTTGGGCCTGGCAGAAGATCAATTGCATTTCTGAGCGTCTCGGAAAACGCTGAAACTACTTCACTAAATTGTTTTTCATTCGGCTCAGTGTCTAGCATCGGGGTTAGCATATTCACATAAACATTCATCTTGTCTTCCAGCTGTTTGTGTGCAATTTTTTCCTCGGTACTTTCATTGGTGCTTTGCACGTCATCTGAACTGAGGGAATTATTTTGCACATTTTGATCGGACTGGTACGAATTTGTGATTTTGTTTCGTGCTTGATCTTGATGTGACCTGGAGATATGAATTGAAATTCCTTTCTTTTTATAAAATCCCTCACAAAAAGGACATTTTTCTTCCTCTTCTGGTTTTTCATTAGTAGCTTGGTTTGTTTGCTTTCCCTTTTGCTTCCCCATTTTAAATTTTTCCAGTTAAAAATTCTGTTCCGATAGAGACATATAAGGCACCCTGTGTCTCTGTAGCACCATGCAGTACACAAGCTAATCTTCAGTACAGTAGTTTAGAGGCGCTCAGCAGACTTCCCAAGTTAGCACGTGGAATACACTGTAGTTATGCCTATGCCTGAAGTACACAATTTGGAATTTCGCACACCCTGTACAAATCTACTCCCACGCTAGACTTCTAGCTTTAGTTGACGATGTACTTTTTTTTCAACTTTGTAATTGCGATTAAAACCAGATTAAAAATCTAGATACACTAGTGACACTAGTACTGAAATGTAGGTTACAACTTTCTCTATCTGCTAATACCAGAGTTAACTGTTGTCACTTACTTTTTACCTACCTAACTGCTGATTTAACGGGAGCGATGTTTCAAGCCCACCAGCCCACCAGCCTCCACCAGTAACAAGTCGTACGGAGTGTCATAAAAGCAACTCATACATAGTACAGTTTTAGAAAAAAGTTGCGAAATTTGCGATAAGTGCGATATTTGCGATATTTCCCACATGCGATAACGATATTTGCGATATTTTTTTTTGATGCGATATTGCGTACGCTATTTGCAGCTAATCATATATTTTAAAGATGTGCCTCTATTCGTTCTGGTCCATTCCAAATGCTCATTTGGCAATGAGACCCAATTCCTGGAATCCCGGTTTGTGTAATATATCTTGTTTTGTTGGAACAGGGTGATTAATTCTGTTAGTTTTTTAAAACTCAATAAAAACCTTTTTCTCGTCTTGCCGTGCAGTACAATATAGGTTACAGATCAAATCCATATAATTCCATTCTTCGTGGGAAGTGTATGAGTATTCTACTAATTTTCACTAGAAACAAAAGCGTATGGTTCTCTAGCTATACAAATGGGAGGATACTGTTTTGGTTTTAGAGAAAAATAGGAACGATACGGATCTGTGGAAGAATGGAAGAATACGACTTTGATCCTTCACTAACGATGCTGAATTACCTTACAACACGCGTTTTGTTTTACTAATTAGGTGCTTGTGTTTTCGTAACTGTCCCTGTGTTCCCGAAAGCGTGCAAAAAGAACATTTTTTAGTTTCCCAAAACATGTAATTAGAATATATAACACTATTCAAAAACATGTAAAAAGAACATTTTGCACTTTTTTCAAACATGCAAATAAAACCATTTGGAATTTTTAAAAACATGCGTGTAAAATACTTTGCATATTTGCAAAAAAATGTGCAAAAACCAATAATTGAATTAATTAACTGCTTTCAAAAGTACTAGTAATTAGAATGATATTTGTAATTTAGCAAATCTCACACGATTCTATATCTTTATACAATATTTTCTGCGTACGCACTGCATTTAAAATAACGGCGAGTTCGAGTAGATAGAATTAAAATTGCAATGTAGAATAAATACTGAATGTAGTCAGTTGAAACTGTAGCACAGGCTGCAATAAAAACTTACAAAACAATTGATTCAATCAATCTACCTGCTGAACATCGTTTTTCGCCTGTTTTATAAAAAGTTTAGATTGCATTGCTTCAATATTTCTATGTTTTTAAGATAAAGGTAATTTAATTTTTTGTAGATAGTAAACTTTGTTTTTAGCAACTACATACCCGAAATAGGTCATTTTACGTTGGTGTCAAAATATAGCGCTTACGAATTTTATTTTGTTTATTTAACACCACCGCTGTATGATGGAAAATATAACTATACTTAATAAATAATTAATAATAATAATAATTTATTCATTTAGTCGATTTGGCGTCAGCTCATACTAGGGCAGGTAATAACGACATTCATAATCTATTGGAAAGCCCAGAACAAGTAGGTAACCGAATTGATTCAAAATGAGTTTTAATATGTAATATGTGAGTGCAAGTTAGTCTATGCAAAGTTTAGTGGTAAAAGATTCCCGGGTATGGATATACGGGCATTTCGGGTAATTTCGGGGAATCGCGATTTTCTTAGGTATTTATGAACGGATTTTGGCGAACTATTTGTAACCAACGCTCAATAAACAGTTCTCCAGTTGTTATTTTGGAAATTTCAAAATTTTGAAGGTTTTTTCAAAATTTAAAAAATAGTGAATTTTGGAAAAAAATGTCGTACCTTAGAGCTTACGGAAAAAGATCAAAACGGCATATATAAGCACATAACTCGATGGTTTATAGTGTAGTTTTTTACGCTCTTTCTGATAGGCGCTTGGTCCTGAAAATGCATAGCGGAATTACAATTATGGCATTAGTTTTACCTTTTTACTGAAGTTGGCATGGATACTGCCAATTTAATTTGTAATTCCGGTATGTATTTTTAGGAAAAAGCGCCTATCAGAAAGAGCGTCAAAAACTACACTCTAAACCATCGAATTATGTGCATATATATGCAATTTTGATCTTTTTGTGTAAGCTCCAAGATGCGACATTTTTTCTAAAATTTACTATTTTTGAAATTTTGTAAAAAACTTCAAAATTTTGAAATTTCCAAACAACGACTGGAGAACTGCTTATACTGTTGGTTAAAAAATAGTTTACCAAAATCCGTCCATAAATACCTGAGAAAATCGCGATTCCCCGAAATTACTCGAAATGCCCGTTTATCCATAGTATGATTCCCATACCCGGGAATCTTGTATCACTAAACTTTGCATAGACCAACTTGCACTCACATATTACATATTATAACTCATTTTGAATCAATTCGGTTACCTACTTGTTCTGGACTTTCCAATAGAATGAATTTACCCAATAACGATAACGACAAGGGCAATAACGACATTATAACGACATTTTTCAATGAAGCCATAAAAAACTTTCTTTACGAAAAGGATAAGTAATTTTGACCAGATTCCTTTATTGTTCAAAACTTAATACGTTGGTGCTTCAAAATACAAATATTCACAGTAAAAAAAACTTTGCAAGAATGTAAGGCTTTAAAGTATGCTCGTTTCGTCCCCAAGAGCATTTCTTAGTTTAGTGCAAACTATTACTGCCGCAGAGAATATTTATATATACTGTCAAATCCGACTATAAGGGATTCTAATTTAAGGGAAAACGGCTTCAAGGGACGAATTTAAAATATTTGGTTGGCCAGCTATGCTTCCAATGTTAAAATTACCCGGATTTAAGGGAACCGATATAAGGGAAATTCGGATTTAAGGGACTGTTTTTCTACGCTTTTGAGGCCTTTTTAGGTCATTTATAAGGGAAATTGTAAAAACCTGAGCCGAGTTGTAAAAAATAGTTACTATCTCTCTCTAGAATACTATTGTTTTACTGTGTGCTTGACCACAAGGCTTCTTTTATCTCAGCATTTACATTATCGTTCATTTAAGTGAGGAGGTCGTCTATTTATAGATCACATAGCTTTTTTTCTTTTTGTTATTTCTTATTCTTTACTGCTTATTCATTATTCAGTTCTTATTGAGTTCGCAGTTCACTCAATGTGACGAATCAGATGAGGAATCTGACGAAGATACTACAGCAGAAGAAGAAGAATCCCTTCCAGTTCCAAGTGTATCTGAAGGTATGGAAATGATACAGGAACTTTCAACTTTACTAATTTTTTTAGCGCAGACAAATACTAAGGAAAACGTTTTTTCGAATCTTGATAAAATTAGTCTTCGTGTGCTTCAAAATGAAGTCAAAAAGAGACAAACTAATATAACTGACTTTTTCATTGAATCACAATAATTATAATTAAACAAAAGTGTACATATCTTACCCTTGACATTTTTTGACTAAATAAAACACATTTTGAAATTGTAAATAACTTTCGGTTTATAGGGAATTCCCTTATACGGTTAAACGGGAATTCGGCTAAACGGGACTAAAAATTTCGGTCCCCCCAATTCCCTTATAGTCGGACTTGACAGTATATATATACGCTGTCATTCCAACGGTAAAAATATTACCAAAAACTGTTTTCTGCTTGTTATTTTTGCCTATACTCAGCAAGAACTGCTTCCCTAAAAGGGTTTTTGATGCGTTTTTGTGGCCTACTCTTAGTAAAAGCTTGTTTAGGCGGCACAGTGGTGCAATTAAAATTAAAACCAACTTCATAATAAACTACATAGTCCATGAAATTACTGTAGACATGCTATTCACAAGTCAGCAGATTGTCCGAAACGTTCAAACTCAAACTGCCCACTGGCTAAATTAATTTTGACACAAATAGAGTAATTACGTTGCCTGCAACACAAGCAGGAGAAAATTCATAGTTTCGTAGAGGTATTTCCATTTTTTGCAAGTCATCACGGGAACTACCCGCAAGTGTTTGAATTTGTTCGCTTTTTATACGTTGTCGTTATTGATAACAATAACAACATTTGATGACGAAACAACGACAATAACGACGTCAAAATTGGTCGTTATTGTCGTTATCGTTATAACGACATGCCGGCCCTAGCTTATACAACATTGTTAGATTTTTACAAATGGTTATGTACAAAATTGATCGAAAGATCCTTGATTAATTAATAATAGATTGCAGGTAAAAGTATTCGGTGTTTGTAAACATCTGTAATTGAACTTGAACTAACTCCAGCAGTGGCTTACAAGTGTGCGACAAACATTCCTTTAGTATACTGTCTATACTGTTTCTGAATCTGAATCCATAATGATACACGTACTGTATTTATTCTAATAGCTCCCGGGGGGTGTTAAGACTCGGGACGTATTAGAAATCTGAGTATAAAAAAATAAAAGCTTCTCTATTAGGCCCAATGCTAAAGATCCCGGGGGATATAAGAGACAAGGGACCTAATAGAGAGATGGGAAGTATTTGAAGAAATACGGTTACAAGCATGCGGCTGCGCTTTATTCTGCTAACTTTAGATGGTCGTCAGGGCTTCTTCTTCATGGTACCATAGTTGATGGGACGAGAGCTGCGCTGCTAATACCACTTGCATTAAGTGTTCTCAAGTGCTACCCTGTCACTCGGTGCTCCTTAGTTGACACGGCTTTTCTTCTACTGGCCACAGTCACAAGTTTAAACCTGCTAACTGCGTCACTAAGTGACGCTCCTTTGCTGCCTCCACCTGTACTGGTTCCTACACTGCTACAATCTGCAGGTTATATATTGAATTTTAAACTGAATTTACATGGATAAGACAAAATTTGTAATATGTGTGAAGCTTAAAGTTGAATGTTTTTTCGCTAGCCCGTATAGAATTAATTACATAATTATTATACTACATTATACTGCATGCTCAGAAACACTGAATAAATGACGATAAGTAATGGCATCATTTCAGGATATGTACGGTCAGCATCGACCAATCGATATACCTCTCCAATGTACCCGAAAGGAGATCATGGATCTTATTTCTCAGTAAGTGTTTTACATTCTAGCCATGAGAATAATTTTTGAGGCAATTTTTATTATCACTTTGGCGAATGAGAGTATTTGCCCATGTGACTTACCCAAAGCGTGTGTTCAATGCATTGAACAATCAGGCAAGGCGTTCATGCAAGTGCGCCTCGCAATCCTAATTGACCTCATTTACTAACGTTGTGTTGTCTGGTAGGTGATTTTACGAGGTTCAAAGTTCTTTTTTTAAAATAAGATTTACGCATTTACTGGAGAATTTTGTGACACAAATGGTCTTCCCATTTAATTTCGCATTCAAAAATTGTTACTTTAACAGGACACATTTTTTCCATTGCAATTGGAGCTACGCTATACCTATGACAAAAGTGAATGTTTCGTGTTTAAACTAAAGGGTTACAGGTGGATGCTGCACGTCGCTACGGCTACATTGCGTGGAATAAAACTATGTGACGGAATGCCAAATTACCGAAACACATCACGGTTAAAAAATACATTCGAGATGAAAGCTTAAAGCTGCTATACCACCTTTTGCAGGAGAAAATAAGTACCGTATTTCTTGTAATAACTCCCCGCCGGAGTTACGTCAAACTTAGTCTCAACCCGGGAGTTATAGGAGACCCGGGAGGCATTAGACGAAATACGGTACTTGGAAAGCACCTAAAGTACTTTGGGTACGGAAAACGCACTTGGACCCGTACCCGCTGGGCCCGGACATTTGTCGTAAATTGATGTACCCGGACATGTGCCTGACCCAAAGTTTGGATTCAATCGCTGTACATGTACCCGGGTACGTCCTCAAGTTTGGGTGCAACAGATTTGTACCGTGGTCCAGATCCGTACCCATGTATTCGGGTGTCATTGGGATATATATTGCTTTTTAATGGCACTGTTTTAATAACCACTGCATTGTGTTACAGGACTATTACGAGGAAGACGCCAACCTTTTAGCAGAGACAACAGCTATGCCAGATTCGCCTCAGTGCGTGCTATTTGGAACATTTATGGTATGGTTCGCAGCATTAACAATTAATCTGGGCCCGACATTCCTTAGTGGAGCATTGGCCGCTCAAGCAGAAGCAATGCCCCGAACTCCATCGTGCCCTCTGGTAAGAGGTCCTGCCCGCCATGTTATACTGAATGCTTTGTGGGCATCCGTTAACCTCTTATGCGTAGGTCTTGCCGCTACTCATCTTCGGAAGCTCAAGAAGGATTTAGGTAAATAAAAACATTTATTTTAAGCTCTTGTTAGATCCTGGAGCGTTAAGAAATATTTGTAACCTTTTTAAGAACTGTTTTATTTAGGCTCTTTGATTTCAGTGCAAATTACGTTATGTATAAGTCAAAGGATTTGAAATTTCAAACAATGCCCTCCCAAATTTGGAATTTTTTGTTAAGATTATGTCATGATTTTAACACAAGATAATTATCAGCCGCTTATTGCTGTTCGCTGCTTACTACGTTTTTTACCACGCTTTACATGTTGTGAAGGAAACATGCACGCAAACAAGACGGTATACATACGGATATTCCCCTCCCCCACTTCCGTTATTCGTAGATATTTTCAAAAACATACACTACATGTACTACAGGCCAATACTGAAGCACTAAAATTCTCGTTTTCTACATTTTTTGTGTAGCACTGATTTATCATGTATTTTATTTTAGTCATGTGTATATGACTAAAAACTCTTTGTGTGGGAAAGTTCATCACAACATAGAATGATTATTATTGTTCGTTTGAATTATTTTAGTTCATTACACCGCTCAGCACACGAGTTACTATACATTGCTATTTAAAAACCAATGTTTGTTACAATTTATTGTAGATTCCAGATTGATGTTTAAGATCAAGCATGTTTACGTTGAGGACAGACTACATCATTTTTGCAATAATATTGATATAACATTCGTTGTCTTTAGATGCTGAGCTTTAGCTCATTGAGCATCTAATGAAATGGTTTTGTCCGTCCGTCTGTGTGTCTGTCTGTCTACCTTTGGTATTTATTATTATTATTATTATTATCATTATTATATTGTACGGTATAGCCTTTTATCCCACAGGGATATATCAGCACCGTGTATTAATGTACGGATGTATATATGATTCTTGAGCACACCATGCCATGAAGGATATACTCATCGAATCTACAACCAGCAGTATGTATGTAATCTATGGATTATGGATACAGTCTTTCTAACCGACGTACTAACGATCTCTCGTCTTTGACATCGGTCGACATTTGCAAATGTACATAAGAATTTAGTGATGCAAGTCGTGATTTTCCGATGTTATCAAACGGGGGAAAAAGTTGACGAGGTTGACCCGTCTTCTGCAACGCTGCCAGTGCTACTGTGATCTGATTATCAAAATGAATGATTTTAGTCATAAGTAATGTATGTCAGTGTACGCCTACCAATTTTCGTAATTTTGCCTTGGTTTGGCAGGGAAATATTGCTATTTTAGCTTTAAATTGCCGACCGTCGGCTCAAAGTAAATGGTTAGATCTAAGCGAATATTGACTTTACTAAATGAATTGGACATAATTTTAGCAGCGCTATAAGATAATGCATGAAGCAACGGCACTTCATCGAAACAGCAAATGATATTCCTAATGTTAAATTAAAGGCTATTGCTTAAGAGTAATTGTGTAACATTTTGTCTAGGAGCTTCTATTTTTGTATGAATTAGTTTTATAGTGCAACCAGTAGCGTGTAACCTACGGACAGAAAGACAGACCGGCAAAAATACCGACTAACCAACGCACAAAGTATTAATTTGGTTAACATCATTTATGGACTACCCCTGAGTTGAAGTGATGTCTTGGGAGTAAGAATTGAACAAATAAATGATAATTCAGTTGACGTCATTTATGGACGACGATAGCGTTAAAGTGACGGCATGGAAGGGCAGTAATAAATAGTTGATAATTTGGTTGACATGATTTTAAATATACTTGTATTCGCCATGCAGAATTTTAAAAAATGCGTATGTACATGTACATTTTGCATATCTAATGTATGTGTTTACACGCATTTTACCCGTTTTTATTGCCACTCACTTTTATGTGTTTTAAATCCTTGTTCATTCAACTGCTAATTGTGGACAAACTATAGTTGCGATCACAACCAAAAACTAAACACCAATTCTCCCTCGCATTTGTGCGTGATTGGAAGTTGTTTGAATTTAATTGGTTCAAAAATGCGACCTGAAGCGATAGCGAAAGACAAGACAACGGACCGACAGACAACTATTTCATTACATGCAGCTAAAGCTTAGAATCTAAAACCATTTCATTAGATGCAGGTAAAGCTCAGCAACTAAAAATCCGGCACGAAGCTTTGTGGACCACCCTGGGGTTAAAGTGATAGCATGGGAGTAGGGATATAATAAATAAGTGCTAATTTATATCTCATGGTATCTCTCATGAAGTAAGGGTGAGTTAAAAGTTTTTGCCCACATGACCACATATGTTTGATATTCACAGCTTAACACAAATAAATGGCGTTGCCCGCTTTTCGCGTAAATTATACACTCGAAATATGTGAAACGAAACGAGTTCGACACAAAACACAGCTCTATTTTGTTAATTCGAAACAATTTTACTTTCATTTTGTTTTGGATTTAGAAATATGGAATATTCGGTATCGAAATGAGACTCAGCAACGCAAAATTAACTCCCATTATTAGTATTACTATTACCAAACAGTTACTATTTCCAATCATAGCTCGGGCACGCTTGGGGCTTCTGGCAGCAGCCGGCGCTGGATTAGCTGGTATGACGGGCATTAGGCCGCCCGGTTATACACATACGCCCGCAGTTTCTACCTGCTCTGCTAGCAATACAAACCACACAGCAAATGATAACACTCATCCACAAACCTCAGCTTCAATGTCAGAATATCATATGCAGACAATGGCGACATCTGGTGAGGTGGACACGTTTTTGCGACAAGCACAACGAAATGGTCGCTGTCACATTCGAACATTGGGAACTCTAGCAGCTGTAAATTTACTCTGCTGGCTTCCTTTGTACGTATGTTCTCTTATAGCTCCAGTAGGTAAGTTGAGCATATTTCTTTCTTGCATGATCCGCAGACTAATTTCTTACTTTATGGTAACAAAATTGTAGGTTATCGAATGTGTTACCGTAACGTTCATTTCTTGCATTTTTTAAAAAATTTATCTAGTTTAGATTAGACTAGACAAAGTAAAGTGCTGCTGCTAGTCAACTTGAAATAAAAGTAAGCTTTAAAAAATAAAAACTTCTACACCTTTTTACAATACACAATTTGCAAGATACAAGATCGCATTAGAAAGACAGATCTGACTATTAAAATTGAAATCCCTCCATTCGTGTCTCCGTGTTAGTAACCGACCACAACACGCAGTTCGCCATATAATTGCTAAAGCCATGCCAAAATTAGGGTAAAAAGTTCTTAAAAAATTTGAATGTACTAAAGATGGTTCAGAGCGAGTTGATATAATTTTATTGCTAACAATTCAGCAACAAAAAAAGTAATTATTCTTGGCCGTGGTCGGTCGAAATTTGAGATTTTAGATTGCACGGGAAATAAAGATTTTCAATATTCCCTTATTCCTAACTATCTGCATTCTGCAAAATTTACTTGAGTTTTGAAATACTCAACGGAATAACACATATGATATGATACATCATTTTGAAGCTTTTTAAAAATATAAAATGTATTTAAAATTGGACATTATTTGTTTTATTATTTTTTTAAAATTAAAATTAACTTTTGAAATTTTTAATTTTAACTTAAAAGTTAATTTTTGTATTAAACTTACGTGTTGTAAAGGTATATATAAGATTTAATGACAAATTCAACTAAATCAAACTGCCTAATGTTGTTGTTAAGGCTAATTATGTGTGCGTGGGTTGGTTATTTACAAGGTTCGGAAAATGCCACCTTTTTATAGAAAATACCATGACATTGGCATATACTGGTAAATACCGGTATATACCGTATAAAGTGCCAAATACTGGTAAATACTTATGTACGCTTAAACTTTGAAACACAACTGCTAATTCAATTATAGTTAAAAACCAGTAGCATGTAATTTATTATATAGTGCAGTAAAAATATCTGTAATTACGGCATAATGGCAAAATCAAGTTGACCATTCTGCCGCTTTCAATACCATATACAATAGGCCTAAAATCTTTTTTTTTAAGGATTTTGAAAGCAACTATTTAAACACTATGAATTTAAATATGATACATCTGAAACACATTTAAAAATTTTCGTAAAATCTTGTTTCTTTCAAAACATTTATAATTCTTGATTTCGACACTCTTGATTTCAAAGCCAGTATATATATGCCAAGAAGAAATTCAAAAGTTTTTTCAATTTACCACTTTATACCAGTATATGCCAGTAAAACAGTATTTACCACCCCTGGTATTTACCGGTATTTACCATGGTATTTACCACAGTGGTATTTACCACTTCCGAGCCCTGGTTATTTAGATGGGTTAGTCATGTCTGGGTTTTTGGATCGGTAAAGAAGCATTGTTAGAATTACATACAAACGCGTTACATGGTTCACATTACATTTCACAGTGTACTGCGTAGAGTACAAATAATACTAATGATTATTATAATTTTATTTAAGTCGATCTGGCCAAGCCCATGCAACACTGGTTGTTTGCAGACGTGACTGAACATAATACTGGTGATAATAGGTCCTTATTTTAATATGTGCAGGTTATGTCGATAGACTTTATAGTGTAAGGAATAGTTTACCTACGGTTGAAATCATTGCACAGTATTGATTAGTAGTACATGAGTGACGGGTTTGATTCCTACCTACATGCTAACAAAAGATATTAGAAACAATCTCTTTGCTTGACACTAAAAGAAAGTCAAATTCTTTAGTACCTACAGTGTTTTTAAGATTTTCTGGTTCAAACTGAAAGTAAATAATAAAATAAATAATAAATATTCATTAGGTCAGTTTAAACGAAGTTCTTACAACCAGACTCAACCAGTCACTGTGGGTGAGGAAATAGGACGCTACCGCGTTAGATCGTCTCGGTCTTTGTACCCTTTCACCTATCCCCGTCCCCTCCTCCACAGTAAAGGAGTCCGATTCCCTAGGCCCCTACAGTAAGTAGTAGTCACCAAGGAGCACCGAAGGAGATTGGGTTTCAATCAACCATCCAGTGACGTTTACCGTAGAACACCGAGCCGTAAACGATTAGCAGTGGCCGAGGATTGAAGCCGGGTCTGAGACTGTAAATTTCGTTACAGTCTGCAGTCCTAACCACTCACCCAAACACGCCTGCTTGGACGAAAGAATAGCAAAAGAGTATAATAACGTTGTATTCTGTGGGTGTATCTTTGCGCGATGTGTAGTTTTTTTTCGCACATGGGTAGGAAAAGTCCTAGGTTTGGTCGATGGTAGGAAAAGTCCGCTTAGGAATAATCCGGGTAGGAATATTCCGGGTAGGAATATTCCGGGTAGGAATATTCCGGGTAGGAATATTCCGGGTAGGAAAAGTCGAAATAATCCTACAACCGCGTAGGGCTTGTCTACACATGAAGCGCCTTTACCGCACTAGCAAGGGAACCACGCCAAATGCTACACCTAGATTTCAAAATCACCAATTCCAAAACATCAGGCTACTTTTAAATAGTACGGACCCAATGTAACTCGACTGCATTTTGCGTTGTAAGGTCACAGAGTGGCTTGCCAAATTTTAAAATAATTCAAATTTTAATAGTTTTCACAACCCTGGCACTTCTGTAGTTTTCATCCGACATCCGATTTTGATGAAATTTGGTTTTTTCTTGGATGAGAAGGATTATTCTTAGGCTGTTTTATGAAAAGCAATTTCAGGATTTTGAAAAATTCGGAAGAAAAATCGACGCTTGAAAATTAGGCCTCAAATAGATATATACGTTTTTTCGAATGTAAGTTAAGACCGACTTAGGCGTATGTGTAGATGGGCTATAAAGACGTTATTTTTGGCCTTTAATGGCACAAATTCTACAGCGTATCTTCCTAGTTTCTCCAATTAGTTTACCTTGTTCGGTTTTATGAATTACCGGTACGGCAACAAGATAGGGAGTTTCTAGGATCGAATACACATGCTTGCATGTTGTAGTGAGATATACTAATACCTTGCTCTCACGGGGAGGCACTCTACTGTGTGGTCTCGTGCTGTGGATGGGGGTGGAGGTGGGGAGGCGATGGGAGGGCGTGTGGTCGGTGGAGGGAAGTTGGGCAGTGGGGGCAGCTGTGGGTGATCGATCAGCAGACATAATCTGCTGATTCTCCCCATCGCCGAGTGCTCCCGGTGCCGTGAGCTCCCTGCTCTTACTCTCTTTCCTTCGTCCACTGATCTCATGCATTCTCACTCGCCACCTAACCTGACGCTACCATCCACCATTGCACGACCAAGACCCTCGTGATAAGGTCTGCCTCTTCATATAGGAATGGTTAACCAGTCACAGCTCTAAAGACTCCGCCTATTGATACTGACGGTGTTGATAGATGTCTGTTGTCTCGGAAGCCTTATAACTGTTAACCTATATCTGGTTGGCGCCAGTATAAATCCCGCACTGCATAGAGTTCGTAAGTAAGTATACAATATCCCAGGCATGTCAAGCATAAAGAAATTACTCAAGAACATTCTCAACTCATGAGATGTTCGCGGTAAATAGACAACCAATAGTAACTGCACTGTGTCTGGGTAAGACCTGAGTACTACACTACTACTATTACTCCATATTTTTGTATTACATAAAAAGCAGGGTTTTAAAGTGGTAAATACCACTGTGGTATAAACCATGGTAAATACTGGCAAAGACCAGGGGTGGTAAATACTGTTTATGTGACACTTTGGCACATACTGGTATATACTGGTATAAAGCGGTAAATTGAAAAAAATTTGATTTTCTCCTAGGCATATACTGGTATTTATACAAGTACAGGTGCGGTAAATTTGTTTAAAAGTCCTACAAAAATGACAAGTATTAAAAGTAGCTACCAAATCAACGCATACAATCAATGCTATTCTGGACGAACGATATGGCGAAGCTAATGAATAAAATGTACAATTGCTCTTCACCAAATAGATCATTAGAGAACGGAGAGACAATGTTCTACGTCTGTTTGCATGTAAACTTATTTGTAGTCTGTAGGTTTCATCATAATAAAATAACAAAGGTAAAGTTTTTTTTTACATGAATTCAGGTCACAGAACAAAACCGATTTTGGTGTCTACACTGACAAATTATTTTAGGTTAGCAGTATTTGGCCACAAAAATTCGCAATGATTTGCTACATCTTGGCCGAATACTGAACTCGTTAATTGTGGTATATGCTAAGTATATGTTTTTATGTAGCAACTACATAATTAAGTTCCTCCCAATAAAACAATAAGATTGTGAGTATTAAGCATTACAGATATTTTGTATTATGTGCTATTGAATTTTTCCTAGATTTAGAATTCTATTAGCACCTGTTTAAAATATTTTAGGCTTCATAAATGCCTTTACCAGTATTTACCACTTCATACCGGTATTTACCAGTGTCATGGTATTTTCCATTAAAAGGTGGCATTTTTAAAACTCAGATAAAGAGAAATGACTGCAAACTGCAACTACTACATAGGCCAGGATGATTCCAAGTGCTCATGGCGACAAATGTAAGCTAGGTCGAGCTTTATTTTGCTTGATTTGTTAGGTTATAGTGCCAAAGACTTGATTTCACTAGAAAAATAAAACAGTTAGCCTTAAGGGTCTCGCTTTGAACTTCAACAATGACTAAATCTGAAATCGAGATCCTTAGGCTGATAATTTGTAACTTGTCTAGCGAAATGAACATCACCAGTACAGGTTGGTCTGGCGGTTAACTAGAAGGGTGATTCCTTCTGGTTAAGCAACAGTCCAAGCGCATTCTGAAATGGATGGGTGACCTGTGCTTGGTAATCCTGCAAGGCTCGGTGGTATGTACGTTGCAGGTCCTAGAGAGTCATTCTCTAGGCTTTCTAGAGTTCCCTTCTCTAGAAAAAGTAGTCAGAAATAATAAAATCAAATACAAAAGTAACGACTATAGTGAGTAGTAATGTAGCAAAAAGCTGTCTTTTCCCGAAAATCAGTGATAATTCGCTGTGTGGTTATGACTTTAAATCCATTACATTTACATTTTTTACATTTACATTTTACAACATCAGATAGTGCCAAAAGTAGTTGCAGTCATGCCTGTTCAACGGCTGATAGGTAGCCGATTGGAAGTTTCTCGCAGACGCGGCTGGCCGTGGATATCCACGGTAGCCGATTTACCGCGGTAGGCACCGAATCATTTTTTGAAACCCGTGAATCCCGTGAAATATGTTGGCATACTTGTACATATATTGTAGTGCTAGAGCATTGCTGAGTGGAATATCGTCGGCAAAGAATCAAATCTGGCTATCTCCATTCAACCCTAAAAGCAAATATGACTATATCTATATTGGGCTAACAGAAAAACTGACTATCATCTCCTTTCAGCACAAAAAGCAAATCCGACTCTCTCCATTTTGGACTAAAAGTAAAACTGAATATCTCCATTCAGCACAAAAAGCAATTCCGACTCTCTCTATTTTGGACTAAAAGCAAAACTGACTATCTCCATTTTTCATAAAATACAACTTATGTGTTATATATATTAATGATGGTTAAAAGGTTAGGCATTCCAACCTGAGTACGTTTGGGATGATCCTTACATAACTTCATCGAAAAATCTTCATTTTAGGACCCTCTCAATAGCTTCACTTTTTTGAAAATGTTTATATTTAACATGTAATGTCATCACTTCCCAAATTAACTTTGCCTTCTGACCTGTGACGCCTTTTGAGGAGATTAAAGGGATCGTCTATAAATGACGTCAAGTATCGTTGCAAGAATTAAAGGGATCGTTCATAATTGACGTCTATGGTCGTCTTAAACATTAAAAAGGTTCACAGACCTCAGTTGGGCATAACCTCTTCAATGTTTAGAACGACCATAGACGTCATTCATGGAAGACACCAATTACTTTTGCAACTATCTATGACGCCATTTATGAACGACCCCTTTAATTTTTGCAACGACCCTTGGCGTCTTTTATGGACGGCCTCTTTAATTTTTGCAACGACCCTTGACGTCTTTTATGGACGGCCCCTTTAATTTTTGCAACGACCTCTGACGTCATTCATGGATGACCCTTTTAATTTTTGCAACAACCCTTGACGTAATTTATGGACGGTCCCTTAATTTTTGAAACGACCCTTGACGTCATTTATGGACGACCCCATCAATTTTTGCAACGACCCTTGGCGTCTTTTATGGACGGCCTCTTTAATTTTTGCAACGACCCTTGACGTCTTTTATGGACGGCCCCTTTAATTTTTGCAACGACCTCTGACGTCATTCATGGATGACCCTTTTAATTTTTGCAACAACCCTTGACGTAATTTATGGACGGTCCCTTAATTTTTGAAACGACCCTTGACGTCATTTATGGACGACCCCATCAATTTTTGCAACGACCCTTGAAGTCATTTATGGACGGCCCCTTTATTTTTGCAACAACCCTTGACGTAATTTATGAACGGCCCCTTCAACCACTGATTCACGCTTGACGTGATTTGTGGAGGATCCCTTCAATGTAGAAACAAAGCGAAAAGCCGACGGTGGAAAACCGACGGTTTTTCAATCGGCTACCGACCGAAACGGCTCTTGCGATATGTTTTACTGTTCCGGTCGGTAGCCGTGAACAGGCATGGTTGCAGTGAAATCATGAATACCTCTAGTGGTTATTAACTATGTGAGTAATATTTTTCATCCAATGCGGGAACGAGTGGACCTTCAATTTTAGACATTATCTGAATATTTTTAACAGAAACTCTTTATCCATGCACAATTCATGGGTACAGTGCGTATACAATAGGTTTTTGTGGCATGAGCTAAGAATCAAATGGTAGGGTAAAAAAAGTTGGACCAGGCCATGCATAGTAACTTCCTGTCCGGCCTTTGGACCAGACCAGATTCCTGGGAATCAATGTAACAGCGCTGTCATTTCGACAATAAAGCAATTACCGTATTCCATGTAATAGCACACGGGCCTGGGAGGTGGGAATTTGAATATTTTGAATAGTACACGAGTCTTTTGAACACATTATTATATTCCAGTGTACGGGCCTTAAATAGTACACAGATCAGCTATAGCACAAGGAGGTCGAAATTTGAATAGCGGCAGCAAATAAAGTACATGCTTATTTACTTTCATCAAAGCAGGCGTGCTTGGGTGAGCGGTTAGGACTGCAGACTCTAACGAAATTTACAGTCTCAGACCTGGCTTCGATCCTCGGCCACTGCTAAACGTTTACGGTTTGGTGTTCTACGGTAAACGTCACTGGATGGTTGATTGAAACCCAATCTCCTTCGGTGCTCCTTGGTGACTACTACTTACTGTAGGGGCCTAGGGAATGGGACTCCTTTACTGTGGAGGAGGGGACGGGGATAGGTGAAAGGGTACAAAGACCGAGACGATCTAACGCGGTAGCTTCCTATTTCCTCACCCACAGTGACTGGTTGAGTCTGGTTGTAAGAACTTCGTTTAAACTGACCTAATGAATATTTATTATTTATTTTATTATTTACTTTCATTTTGAACCAGAAAATCTTAAAAATACTGTAGGTACTAAAGAATTTGACTTTCTTTGAGTTTCAAGCAAAGAGAGAGACAACTTTATTTAAATAAAAAGTGCCACTGTTCTTCAATGAGGATAGCCTAAAAGAAATCAGCATACTGTTCGCAAGTTTGTTATACGTGCATTGTGGTTGCTAGTGTATAATATTAATATTATCAAAGTTACAAAATTATTTAGTTGGCAAACTATAGAATATAAATGATGAGCACATATTTGAACAAATATCTTTAGAACTGAGATCAATATATCCTTAATCAGAGCACAAGGTAGGCATTGAGTTTTCATTTTATGAAAAACATTTTTCGTCCCGCGAGCCCCAATGCACACCCCTATAGCTGGGATTTCTTTAAGCCCAAATTATGATTAAAGAAAGAGATGCATGGGTCATAAATTCCTTTTTTTCTTGAAGTAAAGCCTTCGATTGATTTAAATCATTTTGTTCGATACAAACGGGCCAAGAATAATTACTTTTTTTGTTGCTGAATTGTTAGCAATAAAATTATATCAACTCGCCCTGAACCATCTTTAGTACATTCAAATTTTTAAGAACTTTTTACCCTAATTTTGGCATGGCTTTAGCAATTATATGGCGAACTGCATGTTGTGGTCGGTTGTTACGAATCAGCTCCCCACGAGGACACCTTCCAAGGATATGTCATATCGTTCTAATCTCTCTACAGCCATGATGGCAGTAACGGGATCATTGGTCAGATCGAAGGATGGCGTTAAATGACAGTACATAACCAACCATTCTAATAGCAGTAGTCCATTTTGATAAATACAGTCCATTTTTTGAAGGTGTCTATTTATTAGCATACCATAAGTTGCTAATTTCCTAAATTTTGAATTGAATTTTACGAAAAATAGTATTACCTAAAATTAAAAAATATTTCAGAAAACAAAATTGCACAACCACATTTTTGGTTTGCAGCTTAAATATTTCGCATAAGGTCAGATCAAGAAAATTTGGTCCGTAGTCTATATTTATTTAAACACCTCTTCCTTATAGAAAACAAAAAAAAGGTTTGCGAGAGATGTGTAGTAACAATTGTTGGGCGCGTGGTATCACACATCTTAGGTTTGGTCATATGTGCTACAGGAAAATAGAAAAAATATGTTCCGAAATAATTAAACAAAATGCACTATAAAAATATTTTTGAAACTCAAGCCATTTCTACAACTAGCCGAAACCGAAATTTTTGTGACATCGCTGACCGACTAGCGAGCCAACACTTGCCAGATCAGAGCAAGTAGTCGAAGCGTAGGTATTTGCTTGGAGGGCTTGCCTCACTAGTCCCTTAACAAAGCTGGCAAACATCTAATTTATAATCATATTGTTAGAAGTTTTTAATTATCTTCTATGATTATAAATAAAGGGTAGGAATAGGAGTAGGTAGGTGAGAATCAAACTTTTATTTTATTTTCCAGAGTGATTATTGTGAGGTGCTAGTCGGTAGGCTGGTTGTTTGATTCTGATTTACATTAAGTTTTACACTACTGTGACTGGACATATTGGGATGACTCGGCATATTACAAAGTTTGTTATTGATATTTGCAAATATCCCCAACTAAAACTAGGAGGTTGCTATAACAACCGCTGTACTCCTTACAATATTATTATTTCAAGTGATTTTACTTTGCCTGCAGGAACAGGAGTATGGGAGGATCCTGCGCCATACGCCTATGAAATAACACTAATGGCTGCCTTTGCTCATTCGTCGGCTCATCCAATTATTCTTCTTGCATTGCACCAACCACTTCATAATGCACTTAAACTATGCATGCGTAAATGGTGCTGTATCTTTTGCACTTTTTGCGGTATGGATATGGACGGGAACTCCGAGGAAAACAGTCCTCAACATAGTCGAGCGGAACTAAGAGCCAACATCGATATTGGTAAGAATTTAGTACGAATTTTTTCCACGAAGTCACAAGAAATAAATACGAGTATAAAACATAGGCTTCAATAGCGCGCTGATAACAAAGGTTCTTAAATTACTATAACTAGAGTGTCCGTAATTTAAGAATTTGACGTACTAGTACGTTACTAGGTACTAGGTGTTTAATTGCTTAGTAAATAATTAAGCGCTAGTTAGCCAGTGGTTGTAGGACATTTTCGTCCCGAGAATATTTCTCCCAGCTCCATAACGAGTACATTTTCTGCCCAGCATCATATCACTGAAATTAATCAGTGTTCCTTTCTGGAAAAATGTTTGTTCAAAACAATTAGCTTTCAACAAGTAATTTATAGTAGCAAAGTGTGCTGCGCAACGCAGTGAAAAAAAATCAGATGAACATTCATTATAACATTAAGTTGTACCAATCTTTTATTTCAGAAATATATATACTTTTAACTATACGAGTCTTCTACTATGATTTAAAAATCTGCAACTACTGATGGCAGATAATACATACCTATATAAATTCGGAATATAAAAGATTTAAAATACATTAAATAAATGAATTGCAATACCAGTATTGTATTTTGCTCGCAAATGCGCGACACAAATTTCATGTACGTAATGCTTAAGGTTAAGGGGTCATACATTATTCACGTCCACAAAAGGGAGGAGGGATGGTGTGAGGCATGGAAACTAAAACTAACACAAAACTATGGGGGAGGGGGCTTAAAAAAAACGTCTTTTTAGATTGTTTACTTATCTTTAGTTTGTATTCAATTAAGTAAATAAATTTCATCAAATCTGCACAGACACAGCTCCATTTTGCCCACATTCTCAAAATTCCAAGACTTTTAAATTAAAATAATGAAAATTCTCGAAATTTCAAAACTGGTATAATTAAGACGCAGAAAATTCAGGATTTTAAGACTAGAAAGTTTAGAATCTCATTTCTATTGCAACTTGCATAGATTGCATAGATTGCTAGTTGCACTATTTACCATGGATTAAATAAAAAGAAAGATATTAAGCAGCGCCAATATTAATTTAAATTTCATTTGGTCAATCAAAATATGCGAGTTAATCCTCCCTACCTAATTACTAATTTATAAATTGGCCCCTGAGGAATGTTATTGACAGAGTAACAATATAATAACATATTTTTAGAACGCAAGAACAGCGGCGTAAATAGCCATCATGGAAGTCATTCTCGACTTCACTGTTCGGAGCCAATTATCCTCAAAAGGTCTTCATCATTGAAATCAAGCAGAAGTATTGATGACAGTTCTTTAACACCTCATGATGAACTTACACTACCGCCTCCACCGCCTCCTGTACTGGCATCATCCTTTCGGCATGAGGTTTTATTTCATGGTTGCGATTTCAGTAATTAAATGTAAGGCAATCACTTGTACCTCCACCTATCTCGCCTATCCTAACGTTGCAAAAACACCAAAAGCTATAAGGTACTAATATTATAATGAATTTTATGATGAGGGATTACGTTGCCAGGAAGTTAATTGGCTAGTTGATTTAGGACATCATTATTCCTGACAACGTAGGTACTGTACTCAGGCAATCTCAAAATATGAATTTTAATTACAAATCGCTAAAATATTATCACAAAGTTATGGATAATAATTAATCCCCGGGATGATGCAATTGTGCATGCAGTTTAGGATACAAAGTACTTACGAAAACAAATTAAAACAGTTAACTGTGTAATAAGGTTCATACATGTTAATTCAAGTAGGCTAAAAGTTAAACCAACACGCACGGAACCAGGAAAATAGAGATCATTTAATATTATATGAAAGAAGAAATATTGCTCAAAACTTCAATTTGTAAACTACTTCCATTCTGTAAAGGTGAAATAAGAGGATTTCGAGAAGGTGCAATATTGTTAATATTAATTGTTTGAGAGGCGATATGTTAAAACTGTAAATCGCCTACATTTCGTATCATTTAAGATTTATAATAACGGAAGCAGGGGCGGAATGGGCTCCCACAGGGCCTGGGGAAAACGTGAAATGGCTATATTCTTTTTTAGACGTATGACTCAGAATTACAGTTAATCGAATATCCTAATTAAAACGCTTTCCGCTTCGGTCCAGGAGAGTCTCACGGGATTTGCCAGCCCACCACTGCCCGTAAGTAAGAATGTTAAATAATCCCGCGCATCTGACTAAAGGAAACTTATATTATGTTTTTCTGTTTATAAGGTTGAGGGATTTACATCCTCAAGTTATCATTTGAATTTTCCTTTCGTGCTCATTTGTATTCTGCATCGAATAAAACAAACCGCATCCAAATCGGCTGATGTTCGGCTAAAATATTTTGGATATCCCGATAATACCCGACTTCCCGCTATAACTACACCCGGGACAATTCCGAATTTTGTTCCCAGATTCTAGCTAAGACACACATAATAACTACTTGTAAACTTATTTGAATTATTTTCTCGATAACGATGTTTTACCCATTCCAATTGCTTATGAATTTACTCACAATCACAACCAAACGATAACGTTGCAATAATAAGTCTGCTTTCTAAAAACATAAGCTCTTTAAAAAATACTTTTTGAAGGTTATCAGTTTTACCACGTTATGTTTTCTTAACTGGTTTAGCATTTTAATACCAAGGTTTAATCATGGTTAAGCCTAAGCATGTTAATACCACCTACGAACCCTGCGCAAGATTGGTATTTATTTCGATATACATAGTACCTGCTGCAATCTTGCAATAGGCATAGTGTTAGATTTTATAAGCAATCAGAAACGTCAAAAATAAGTGGGCATGTATGTATTTACATGCACAATTAACGTAAATAAAGCGATAAATAAAAGCTGCAATGAAGTGGGAAGTTGTGGGAAGTTGTGGGAAGTTGAGGATTGCGCAGTTCGAGTAAAAAACAGGGGACAAAAGGCTGGTTGAAACGTATATATATTATGAAAAACTAAAAATAATTGAAAAACAGTCAAATCATAAAGGATAATGAATGAAATCATAATAATAATAATAATAATAATAATAATAATAATAATAATAATAATAATGATTTATTGCCAGGAAAGCATTCATGAAACAAATACATAGATTTTACACAAAACAAGGTTATTAGTAAATAGTAGTGTTCCAAAGATAGCAGACAAGACTTAATATTATTTAAAGCTAACTTGAATTAACAAGAGTGAAGTTTTTTTGACTCAGTTTCGTAACAAACATAACATTTCACTACTTTATCGATTTACATTCATTAATTTAGCTATATCTGTCGGTTTTAAATTATTCAATTGGGTGATTGGGTGATTATGGTTGGTACAACTGATTTTTGGTATCTCTTAGTTTTGCATGATACAAACTTGAATTGGTTTGTGGACCTATTATTATTATTATTATTAAATGACAGGGGTTCGGTCTCAAAGAGACCAACGCCGCCGAGGCCTTTATAATTATGGCCTATTGCAGACTCCCCCTCGAAGAATAGCAGAAGAAACAAGATCAGATCGCAAGCCTGCCAGTAGAGCGCGAAAACGCCACTAACTGAGCCACCGACGCCTGACCCAACATATCCAATGATATAAGACACCCCCCAAGATAGAGGTTTCTCACAAGTACAAAGGCTGGGCACACAGTCAAATAGTGAACTGGTGTATCATCCTCCTCCCCGCAACGCACGCACGTAGGGGAGTCCAACACTCCAATCCTCCAACCGTGAGCTCCCCAAGCCCCATGCCCCGTCACTAGCCCAATCAACCATCTTAATTGATCCCTAGGATAACGCACCAACGACGCATTGCCGTAAAGCGGTGCCGATATCCAGAGTTTGGCCTGTCTACAGTTGCGTAGTCCAGTCCATTGTCTTTCATGCTCACGTCTAGCCCAATGCGCAATTGCGCAGTGGACAGCGGAGAGTGGGACTGGAACGATTGGTCTCGGACCAAACTGCCGAACGCAACTCCCATCATGCGAAGCCTTTGCCAGCCTATCCGCCTCTTCATTACCCCTGAAACCCGAGTGCGCAGGAATCCATACTAACACAACCTCACAACCCCTCTCAGCGAGTCTGTTGAGGTTAGAGTAACAGTCCCACACGACACTCGAGACAGTGTAAGGCCTGGACAGTGCTCGCAAGGAACTCTGACTATCACTGAATACTCTAACCGGGAGATCCTCAGTGTCATTCTCCAGCAGCCAGTGGGCCGCCAGTTTGTGGACCTAGTGCTAACATATGTTTTTTTTTTAACATTTAGGATGTGCCTAAATCTATTTGATGATAATAGTGACTTGCCTAGTTTTAAATTTAACAGTTTAATTCTATCTATTATTGATATCATTTGAGCATTTTTCAGGGTATTATTATAATTGATTGAGTTGTTTTTCTGTTTGGTTTTAATTGATAGACAGCGTTTTTCTATTTTGCTTATTTTAGATGATGAACACGTCTTTAATCTTTCAATCGATCGCAAAGCCCCACTTGGATTTGCAATTTACACTTGATGCCGGAGCGCCCACTGCTTCTGTTAAAATAACACCTAAGCTGCACATTTTCTTTCGTGACGAATATCCGTGGCTTCTAGTATGATATCCAAAATGCTAACAATAATTGTGCAACTAGTCGCGCCATACTACCAGAAATGGAACAACTTTTTTTTACAAAGCAGGGAATAATACGTTAGTGTTTGTTGCTCGTTTAATTGTGTCCAGCCAACCACTTATGCGTATAACCCACTGAGCTGTCACAAAATTTTTGCTTCTTACTGAATCAAACAAGTTTGCCTAGCGCTTATTTTTCTGCTGAGCAATAACTTCACCTGCATAATCAGAACTGAAGACGAGCTAACGAGCATTATAAATGACTGACTCATTTCAATTTTATATAATTAATTTTTGCATCTATTAAAACAGTTTGGAGAGTTAAAATCACGCTGTCAGTCATCGATCGTTGTATTACTTAACTGAGAAAATGTAAACAACCTACGAAAAAGCAATATTATATCATTTGAAACCAGCTATTGTAAATTCCTCTAACGATAAGCAGAAGAACATTTATTTCAACTTCCGGTTTATGTTCTACCAAACTGCTTATCCCATTAAAACAAACTGCTACTTTAATTGCTCTTCACTAGAGAATATTCAATTTCCTATTTCCTTGATATCGAATATAAACTAGGTAGTTACGTTAGGTAGGTTAAACTTACCATCATTTTCGTTACGTATGCTACTGCATACGTTTGATTTAACATTAAATCTTATGGTTAGATTGTAGTGCCCTATATATATTACTACTGTAACTATTCAATGAATTTTGTCTTTTTATTTACCAACTGAATACGAAATGATACAACAAAAATAATGGACAACGAAACTCTTTCTGATTTTTACTTGGCCCTTGAGCGGATTAAGACTGAGTGCACTTAAACTTAACTTTATGCATGAGTCCAATTTAATAAGCCCATTTCACTTCGCTACAGATTTAAATATTTAAATTGAATTAGATGCCACAACTCATTGAATATTTGCAGAATTTTATCATTATTATATTATCCAAACAATAATTAAAGCCAACAGAAAATACTTGGCGCAGTCATATTCAAGGCCGCATTGAAAAAAAAACACCAATGTTGATACTAACGACTAACGGTACCCCTTTAATCCTGAGTTGCAGAAAATTAAGTTAAACATTACGGTTAATCATGGAATCAAAATGTTACTCCTGAACCCTGGGAAACGAGCTATTATTATTATTAATTATCATTTTCAAGCAACAAGCAGTTTTTCAATTAAAAGAATAGAACCCTGCCAATAGAGCACGGGTGTCCTGAGTTAGTTGAGTAAAATCAAACCCCGGGCTTGGAAGTTTTACTACTTGTACGGCTTGTTGCGAACCAAACAATTATTTTTAAGGGCATTCGATACCTAGGACCTAGACAGATTTACAAGACATTTTTGCCACATACTATCGATCTTCTAATGACTATAAGTGACTGGTGTATCCTTTTAGGCTAATGCACAGTAGTGGCCTCGTCTGGACCATATAATATGGTGTGGTTTGAGTGTTTTCGGACCAAAACAGAAAATCTCGGATCACGCCAGGACGGACTATATTTTATGGTACAAGATTCGAAACATTTTTTGGTTACCACAACATTTATTGCAAAAAAAACTGCAAAAGCATCATGATGTTTGAAAAAATTTGGTCCGAAATAGCTGGTCTGTTCCGAGACCAGGCCATTGGAACAATTAAATTGCAAAGTCATTGCTCTAAACCAATAGAAATACATAGATTGATTCTCAATGCAACTTCTAAATTATGCAGGAACATTTTCCTTGTACAGACAAATTTAGTTTAATGGGACTCCGCGGGGCCGAACTAATATGTCCCTTATAACCTAATTTCCTTTTAACCGTTTCCGGGATTTCCTACTTAAGCGGACTTAAGTTATCATTTCAAAATTTAAGATTTTAGTTTTAGCAAAAGAGTAAAATATTTACGATGTTGCCCGTGGATAGTTAATTAGATTGTTCAAAGAAGTCAGTTAATGCAGTTTGTTTAGATTTATTTTGATTTTTAATTTGCCGCACACATAAGCTTTAAAGTTTTCCGCCAGCACATTTCTCAGTCTTAAAGGCCAGTTTAGGAAGACGTGTAACAATGGAATTTAAACCCGTCTCTTTTACTGTTTAAATTTGCTTGTGGGTTTATAACTTTTGCACGATTTCATACTTTTGTTCCTTACTTGGCGAGTTACTTTTCCATTTCAACATTGTGCCTAGCGAACTCAGTAGAGCTGGACAAAGCAATGTTGAATGTAGGTTAGAGTTAGAATCAGAAGAACGGTATACGGACATATTCCCCCCGGACCTTTTCCCCCCGGACCTTTTCCTCCCAAACAGTAACCCTGGACCTTTTCCCCCCGGACCTTTTCCCCCCAAACCCTTGAATAAGATACTGATGTATATTATTACGCGGTCGTGTCACGTATTCAGAGAAAATAATACAGGCGTTCTAGCGGACGTAGTTTCTAAGCATTAGGTCCTGATTAGGTTACTTATTAATATTCTATAGTATCCAAACAGGAAGTTTTTTTATTTATCATGCAATAGTGATAAGTACCGTTATTCAATGATTTATAGTTGAGTTTTTTAACATCAAGTTATTTTTACAATTGATAGTGTAATAAGTTCAGGTACTATGTACTTAAAGGGTTATTTTAAGGGTAAACAGTTTTACTTTCCTTTTATTACCCGTCTATTAAGGAAGGATTTTATATAATGCCAGCATACATAACTAATCTACATTTTTTTTACTCATAATATGTAAAATAGTATAGTACATGTTTATGGAGTAAGTTTTCTACTAACTAATATGTTTAAAGATTTTATAATGATTAAAACTAGTTACTTCTTTTGATTTAATTTTCTATGTTTTATTTGAGTTTTCCATGTATTTCTAATTTCTACGCAAACCACGTTCAAGGTTCAATTAGGTTTAATTTCGAATTGTATTTGTGACATATTACATTACTAACCAACATTTCATAATTCAGAACTTTATATAATGAGCATTTCAGTATCTTAAATAAAAGTTTGGGGGGAAAATGCCCGGGGGGAAAAGGTCCAGGGGGGAAAAGGTCCGGGGGGAAAATGTCCAGGGGGGAAAAGGTCCGGGGGGAAACTGTCCAGGGGGAATATGTCCTACAACCCAGAAGAACAACCAGCAGCCAAGAAAGCTTTATAATCTTTTAATACGGCGACCTACTTGGATTCCAGATATTGTAAATGTTTAGATATGATAGGTTCAGTTTAGCTGTCAAGAACAGTAGTGCTTCACTTGTCCGGCTCTGTCTTATTTTTGTTTTTATCATTTATTTTTCAAAAATTCTGTTTAAGTTACCACAAATTGCAAAAAGCGGTTAGCGCTTCCATTATAAACGGAGAATTTTAACATTGAAATCATAGCTGGCCAACCAAACACTTTAAATCTTTCCCTTTCAGGCGGTTTTTCCTTTAAAGTGAATTCCTTTTAAGTGAATTTGTCAGTACTGTAAAACCCGGAGATAAGGGACGCCGTGGGACCGATCTTGTTTGTCCCGTTTAGCTGATTTCCCGTTTAACAATGTAAGGGATTTCCCTTGTAAGAGAATTGTCACGTAAAAAAATTATGTTATTTGCAGTGATAGCAATGTCAAAATGAAGATATTTGCAGCAGGATTTAGTGCAGGGTTCGGAAAATGCCACCTTTTTATAGAAAATACCATGACACTGGCATATACTGGTAAATACCGGTATATACCGGTATAAAGTGGCAAATACTGGTAAATACTTATGTACGCTTAAATTTTGAAACACAGCTGCTAATTCAATTATAGTTAAAAACCAGTAGCGTGTAATTTATTATATAGTGCAGTAAAAATATCTGTAATGCTGAATTACGGCATAATGGCCAAATTAAGTTGACCATTCTGCCGCTTTCAATACCATATACAATAGGCCTAAAATCTTTTTTTTAAGGATTTTGAAAGCATTTAAACACTGAATTCAAATATGATACATCTGAAACACATTTGAAAATTTTCGTAAAATCTTGATTTTTTCAAAACATTTATAATTCTTGATTTCGACACTCTTGGTCTTTTCATGAATTTTTCAATTCCTATTTAGTGCACAAAATCATATTGTTTTATGTAGAAAAACTTAATCGATTATAGTGTTTAGTCATTTTATAATTGCATCTACTTTGCATGCCTAGACAAAACAATTTAGAACATGTCTAGTAAAACTAAAATTGTTTTACATACTGCAATACTGCACTATGAAATAATAGTAGCATAAAAAAATAGTTTCTTTTGGTATTTTTTTGAAGAAATTTAGTTTTCCTTTAATTTATTCCTCACCAGTGATTGTATAAAGCCAGTATATGCCAAGAAGAAATTCAAAATTTTTTTCAATTTACCACTTTATACCAGTATATGCCAGTATGTGCCAATGTGCCACTAAAACAGTATTTACCACCCCTGGTATTTACCGGTATTTACCATGGTATTTACCACAGTGGTATTTACCACTTCCGAACCCTGATTTAGTGATACTTAAATATTAGAATTCTTTAAAGAAGATTTTGTTTTTTTGCGTTTTTCCCTTTTAGCCATGTGTCTATTTGGTCGCTTTCTTGCTTAATTCTACTGATTACACTTGAACTAATGACTGTCTCTTTCTATTTGCTTCTAGGTCTTTAGCTTTTGCAATATTTGATATTTTTTTAGTGTTTAAAGAGTTTTTTTTTTCAGTGTTTAAAGAGTTTTTTTAAGCCTTTTACGCTTAGCCAACATTGCTGGACAGGAACTCAGTAGGCCAACTGAATATTAAAGGAGCAGTAGCGTACCGAATAACTAAGAAAGCTTTGTAATCTATAAATACGATGACCTATTCTCCATGTCAAAAGTCGAGATACCTGGGCAGGGCTGTCCAAAGAGTTTCATATCCATGCAATCAAATGGACACGGGCAGGGTTTGGACAGCCGTAACCAGCTATCTCGACTTTTGACATGGAGAATACTTAAATTTTAGACGATGTAAATGTTGAGGTGAGATAAGATACAAGTGCAGTCCAACAGTCAAGTAGTGTTTCAGTTGTGCGGCTCGATATTTGCATTTTAATTTACAAATTTTGCTACTTTTGTTTGTAATATCCCTTATAAATGGCTAAAAATACCAAAAAAGTGGTAAAAATCACTCCCTTAAACCCGATTATCCCTTACATCGGGTCCCTTACAGCCGGATAATTTTAGCATTGTAAGCATAGCCAGCCAACCAAATATTTTAAATTTGTCCCTTTAGGCGGTTTTCCTTTAATCAGGGTCCCTTATAGGAATCGTAGGATTGCTAGCTGCGAAAGTCGAGAGTAGCCGTGTAAGTTGCAGCTGCAAGGATATCGATGGATGGAAGCTATCATCCTTAGAAATACTTGGCAGAGGCAATTGAGGAGGCAAAATTTAAATCAACCAGTTCAGGGGTAAAAATGCTGCCGCACTACTGAGAACTTTTGGTGCAATGATAAATACTTATAATACCTATAAATTCATCCATGGAGCCGCATGAAAAACACATGCGAAGAGCCTCCTGCAGGGCATCTAGGTATTCTATATCTGTGCAGGCACTTTAAACGGGCAAATTTGATACACCATATTAAAGGTAAAGACTAGTAGAAATTAGTTATTTGAACGTTTTAGCTTTAGCTGTAATGGTTTTTGAAAAAACCATCGAAAAACCAGAGAATGAGTTAATAAATATTTTAATTTCTTACTTTCGATATTTTGTTTGCAATGTACTCGTCAATACCTTTAAAATGTTGTATTATATGTTAGGTTACATGCAGTATTTTAAAAGATAACAATTATGTGAATAGGTTTTAATAACAATTATTAATAATTCTAATAACGAACTAATCAAGGAGCTAAAATATTGCCAAAGTAAATATCTTGAAACGGTAACTAAAACACGTGCCAAAAATTTTAAATTGGTGGCAAAAACGTCACGAAAAATATTATCACGCAGTTATTAATCATTTCTTTACTGCAACACAATTTATTTATTAATGCTTCAAAGGCTACAGAAGCCTTATAATAATACTGATAGTGAGATGGACTACAAAACCAGATATTTTTATTATATGAGCAGGACCAGATACAATGGCCTGTAAAATAATTGAGTTTATAATGCAAAAAAACGGCTATGTAGCGCAAAATGAGTACCACTTCGCAGCAGGTCGCAGCATATGGATTACAAAAGTCTAATAGGACATACAGAGTGTGCCATTTATTCCGAACGATTCTAGCAGGCTATAAAAGCCAAGTTTATTACTCGAATATATCTAACAATATACTTAAATAAAGGCAAATTCTGGGAAATTTGTTTGACACCTCATTCATTAAGATCGGTTTGGAATAAGTTACAAAATGGCCTAACTAACAAAAATCACAGTTCTTAGATTCTTTGGTCAGTTCTAAAAATATTTTTTATCCACTTTCATTTCAAATTAAAGCGTAAAACTATGCAGACTAGAAACATTGGACTTCAAATATCCCAAAAGAAAAAAAACCTGGCAAACATTTTAAAAATTTTAAATTTTAAAATTTATTTTTTTGGACAATTTAAAAATTCAAAAATTCAAAAATTTGAATATTTGAAAATTTTAATATTTTTAATTTTTAAAATGTTTGCCAGGTTTTTTTCTGTGGGGATATTTGAAGTCCAATGTTTCTAGTCTGCATTGTTTTACGCTTTAATTTTAAATGAAAGTTGATAAAAACTATATTTTTAGGATTGACCAAAAAATCTCAAAACTGCAATTTTTGTTAGTTAGGCCATTTTTTAACTTATTCCAAACCGATTTTAATGAATGAGGTGTCAAACAAATCTCCCAGAGTTTGCCTTTATTTTGGTATGTTGTTGGATATATTCGAGTAATAAACTTGGCTTTTATAGCCTGCTAGAATCGTTCGGAATAAATGGCCCACCCTGTATTAATACTATGAGTCACTTAAATAATGCCCGGCTCTTTCTGACCTCGTTGTGTTCGCCGTAATTAAAAAAATGTAAGTTTTGTTCACTTTTACTCTGGTACTGATGAACTAACAAGTGTAAGAACTAGTGGAGATAGTAAATACATGAAATTCAACAATTTTGCTACGGAGGTTTCACAAAAATTAGACTTACTTTTATAATATGTTCGGTCTTCGGCCGCAAAGGACAGTCCAGAACAAGATGGGAAATGGGACTGTTGAATAACAATCTAAGAGGAAAGCGAATGTTGCCTTCTACAGCTGAACGTTTCCACTTACACTTCTTGCGAGCGTGTGGAAACCCCAAAGGAATACAGTATGTCCCAAAAGGGTAATCCCACTATGGTTTATGGAGGTTACTTTTCTCTTGAGAATGAATTCCCCCACGAGATATTTATTTTTAAATGATAACCTACTATTAAGTGTTTGCAGAAGAACCACCCATGTATAAGGTGGATCTTATGTAAATTATACTAGGATAGTTCCGATAGTAACACCGGCAGTGCCGGAGAGGACGGATAGACCTCACGTCGACATTTTTTAACACTGAGATGAATTGGGAAAAGGCAGAAAGGGGATTGGCAGTTTTTAAAAGGTTTACGGCAGTGACGGGCAGTTATTTAAGAAATTAGCGAATCGGCAGTGTAGGCAAATATCTGATTTAAATTTATAAAATTTACAATTTTTTTGAGGTTATTGGCAGTTGTGATACTTTATTTTTTCTATCACATAGTTTGCATAAGTTATGCATAAATTTTACATAAATATCAATAAAGGTATATTTTCATAGTGGTAGAAATTTTTTTTCTCAGTTCAATTTCTTATTCTTTCAAAGCAACATGGCATCTCAAGCTTCTAGTAGTGGGACACAAAACATTTTAAACCAGTTGCTAACAAATGGAAGTTTGTTAAATCCTTTGAATCATTAAAAGAGGATCAACCAGAGGAATCATCAACAAGTCAATCGTTAATCAAATGCATTTAATGCATGCAATTTAATTTTTAATTTTGATAATAATAATTTTGAGTTTCGTTTAATTCAGTTTTTGATGTTACCCACATGCTAACTGGGTTCTAAACTGTCATTTTTGTATTTTCAAAAATTTCAGCAAAATTTAAAAAAACTGCCTATTCTATACATAACTAGCACACTGCCAATTGCTCCAAAACCTAGACTGCCGATTTTTTAAGACTTAAATAACTGCCTATTCTCCCCCCCTTCACTGCCGATTCTCCAGCAGCCTTGGGAAAATCAGGACTTGCTTCATTTTATTTTAGTGTACACAAGCACAAGTCAACCGACTGTAATAAACCAATGTCGCCATTAAATTAGGTACATCACATGAAAATAGTGTGACACTCAACACTTAACTTACTGCGCAGGTGTTATTGTGACCGTTGGACCAGCGACCATAACGTGCATAATTCTAATTCTATATCTACGATGGAGGGGACAGAGGTGATCCTGCCGAACCGGTTTCATATTTTTTTTAAAAGAGCATGTGAAAAAAGTAGATTTGCTTAAGAACATGATGCGAATGGGCATTTACACTCGCTATGTCAGATTTTTTAACGTATGAATTTGCTAATGGTAATCCAACGGGCGCCATATTAAGTTAACTAGCAAATGAATTTGTAATTCTTTAGCACCCTGTAGCTCCAACAATTTTTGTCTGATCTAGAAAAAATTAAATGTTTTTTGAATTTTCAAAAACCCAGAACCTACTTTTTAGATAATATTCTGCAAATTACAAAACTACGCTTTTTTAAAAAAGCGGACGAAAATTGTAGGAGCTTCAGGGTGCCAAAGAACTAAAAAATTATTTACTAGTTGACTTAATATGTATGGCGCCCGTTTAGTTACCATTAGCAAATTAATACGTTCAAAAATCTGATTTCGCATCACGTTCTGATGCAAATCTACATTTTCACATGCTCTTTTCAAAAACAAATATATGAAACCGGTTCGGCGGGTGCACCTCAGACCGCTCCTTTGTTAGTTCACACAATAACTTTCGCAATTTTGCATTTGTGTACTCTGGAAGTAATGTTTGAATTTAGAACATCGCGAAGTGAGTTTGACCTTTCGGGACACCAGGTTTTTGGTTTTTTGTACATGAGGACCACGTGACTTCTGAGGGTCCAAGTTTGAGGATCCGCCAAGTTTAAATCAACGGATTGACGTGTACAAATAAATATCTCGCTTGGCAATTTTTTCTTTCTTGGAAGGAAAGTAATCCCTATAAATCGTGAGTTTAATGTTTGGGGGATATTGTATGCATAGACGCATCAAGGGTTTGCAAATGAATAATTCGATGGAATATGAAAAGCACTTTCATAATACTATATGCCAGTAAAACTTCTGCAAATGACTGTATGGATAATATTGTAATCATAATCACAGTGGCTCAAGTGGCTTTCCAATCGCCAGAAATGATTTACCCGGTTGTTCCGACACAATCATGTACATATGGATGTACATATGGACATAGCAATGGGCCGGACGCAAGCGGCGTCACTCAAGTTGACGGTAGGTCACTTTATAATAATATGACACCCCTTGTTAACGATTGTCATTTACGCAATGCGTAAGAGGGTGACAGGGTGGGTGGGTGGTTTTCAAAAATTTGTAGATTTTGGTGGCGCTATTTTTGTGCGGTTCCTGGGAGTGACCAAAAAGACTGCATTTAAACACATGCGGCTGCAAATCGACTAGCTAAATTCTATCGATATGTGTTTAAATGCAAAATCTTTGAACTGGAGTAACTAAAAAGTGTATACAAAATCATGATGATATTTGATATTTTCACGATAAATAATGTCGTAAATTAAATTACCTAGCTACATTTTCGTGAAAAAAAAGTTGGGCAGTATTGCGCGAAAGTAGTTAGATATATTTAAAGTTTATTTGTGGTCACTAACAGGGGCCGCACAAAAATAGCGACTCCAAAATTTACTAATTTTTGGAAACCACCCGCACCCACCCACCCTGTAACCCTCTTACGCATTGCGTGAATGACAATCGTTAGGAGGGGACGCCATTTGTTTACTGACCCTCAACTCGGGTAACGCCACTTGTGTCTAACCCACTGCTAGTAAATTTTATATGTACATGATTTTTTTCAGAACAACCGAGTACATCATTTCTGGCGATCGGAAAGCCACTTGAGCCACTGTGTAATGCTACATTGATGTATAGGTTATGGTAGAATAAGCTAAAATCAATAAAGGATGTCTTCGTTTGTTTTAGCTGTAAGGAGCTGATTCCGACTGACAATTTGTTATGGTAAATCTTGCTGAAGTTTTAATTTTTAGAAAATATTTTTTAGAATCAATTTTAAATCTTCAAAGTTTTACGCTTGAAATGTATACAGGAATGGAATGCTAAAATGGAAAATAAAAAGGCTTTAAGCTTGAGAGAGTGAACTTTCCCGTACTCACATTATATAATTCAAGTAATTATACAATGTAAAAATAATTTGTTACAGTTTACTAACTAGTAAGAAAGAAGTTGCTCACAGCATGACACAGGGTTATAAGTAATTAAGATCTGGTTGTACCCACATCCAGGTGCTATCTTTCACTCATGCGGCGAAAAATTACATTAATTAAATTTAATTATCTTTAAGTGTTGTATGTTTATAATTATTACATTGTTATAATGTCAAATAAGTCAAGATGCATTAGCTTAAGGAAATATTTCAATCTGACATTGTGAATTTAAAAATGAACACATGTAAGGCGTGCTTTAAATGTAATTTACTCATCAGCTTAATTTTTACTTATATATAATACTTGGAATATATAATACTTGGAATATGTGTAAATAGGGTTACACTGTCCCTTTGAATCTGCATTTGCGGAGTCTAATTTGCAAGTTCTGTGTATACAAAATGGTTTCACTTGTAAGGTAGTAGTTGGGAAGTAATAAGATAAAAGTAATTAGAAGCGGAGTGTTTAAGGTTTTAAACACAGCACAACTAATAACGGTTCGTGTATTAGTCGCACCCGAAAAAGTCGACCCCACATTACCCAATGATATGTACCTCTTATGGTACGTAGACGTAGTACTAATACTGCTAATACGTATACAGAAGAATAAAATGCATTTTTGTACTAACACCCTTAGGTGAGATATACATTGTGGAGCAAACCCGAATATGACGGGTTCGAAAAATGCAAGGGTGCGAGTTGCGAACGGGTGACTAATACCTGGGTGCGAGTAATGTGGGGGCGACATTACTGAGTGCGACTAATGACGGTTCTCTAATAACGTTGTAAAAAGGTTAGCTTATCCTAAAAAACATTATTATAATATTATAACGATTAGCACCATAGAAAAACGTTTTACTTGATTAACTGTAAATACAGTTTAATAATTGAAATTGTTTAATTAATACAAGCAATCTAATGAGTTTGATTAAAAATCATTTAAAAGTACTACAATAATTGCAATGGTACTGAATGAAACTAATACAATTGCAATAACAACATTTCGGCACTATATAATTTTGTCCTATACCTTCATACTTCCACCTTTATTAATGATATTCAATATTCACCCTCGCGGTATTCCAGTAACTTTACGCTACTGGAACTCTTTCAATTGTAATACAAAGTTCACCTGACCGACCTTTTGTAAAAATTGGAACCGAAAAATCATTTATCCATCCAGAACCACCAAATTACCCCTAGCAAATGTAGGTACGACGGGACAGAGAAAGGGCGACACCATGTAAATCATTTTTATGCAAAAATATCACATCTTAGAATAAATAAAATAACTTCTGCCCATTTAGAAATCTATGGTAGCATAATAAAACAGATATGTATGTATTTGTTATTATATACTCTGATTACTTATTATAACGTTTAAAGTTTGAACCCATACAAAATAATGATTTTCAACTCTGCTCCATTCAATGTTAACACAACATGTGATTCGTGTCTTGCTTGTCTAAGATTATTAAGATTATAAATGTGCACAATTGAATAAACTTATACTACGCAACAGCATTGTAATACCTTGGGTTGATTATAAAAATAGGATAGCATGGTTCTTACTAATATTTTCAGTGAATTAAATTATAAATATTTACATAAAACTCGCAAGATCTTGGTATAGCATGAATGCAAGATAAGAGGCTTTAAGTGGAACTGTAACTAAAATATTACATTAAATAAAATCATTGTAAATACAGTAAACTGTTGCAATTATTTCTTTTTACGTAGCCCAGTTTGTGATCACTGGGTTTCTTAAATGCTAAAATGGCAGTTCAATAAAACAATAATTTCAGCAGACAACAAAAATGAATAATCTAATATGTTGTATGCAGCATCTAGACAATAAAAAAGAAATTGAAGGGTGTCCCGATTTGTCTCCTGCCTTTACAGGGGCCTCTTGCCGTCCCCTTGCCCGACATTAAATTAGTTTTTATTCTATGCATTTATTTACTGCCGGGTCCATAAGATGGCGAACTTCAATTTCAAATTCACGTTCACTACAGCCTGCTCTGCATTACACACGGAAAACAACGTGGGAGAAAAGGATAAAACCTGACACCGTTCGGAACAGAACCAACTACCTAATTTGCTTGAACTGCAGGCATGAATGTACCCTATTTCATGTAATAGTATACATGAAAATATAGTATACATATAAATAATATAACTGCAGTATCGGCAAACATCTAACTGCAATTCCTGTTGACCGCTGTTAACAGCTTTTGGTGTTGAGGTCGGAGCAACAGCAGAATCAGCTAAAAATTAACAGTAACGTAGTTAACTCGCCCATATTATGCTAAGCGTGTATCACCATAATTTACATGACTTTTGTATTTCTTAACATGCAGTATATCATTTAGAAGCTCTTTAAAAATTAAAAATTTATTTAACATTTAAATTATTTTATAATTCACTTTTTTGAAATTTTAAACTAAAGCTTTGAATATATGCACGTTAATGTTATTAAATATTATTCTACTCGTAATTGCTTTCAGGTGCGAAATCAATGGGGGGGGCAAAAGGTATCGTTTTGCCCTTCCCCCCCCCCTCCCAATTATTTTAGTAGATTCTACTTATATATTTATCTTAACTATGCAACATTAGGCACTAAAGATTTTAATAATCAATTCAACCTTCTGTTAGATGATTAAACTTGGATCTGCGGGCATATAGCAAAATTACAGCTTAATTTCAACTCAATGTGAATCTAAAGTAGATAGTGGTGGGTTTGTAACAATTATTAGGATGATGTAAATGAGTTACTTAATCAAAGTATCCTACATGCCGTGATTCTAGCATTTTAAAAGGAAAACAAATAGCATAGTCTGTATGTCTTGCCCAGGACAATCAAATTTTGGTAAAAACACAAACTGAGTAGGTTTGATTTGTTCTCAAAGAAGCCAAAACTACATAGTGAAAGCAGTGACCGCCCTATTAAAGTAAAAAAAATCAGAACAATGTGACAACTAATTACTACTAATTAACATTTAAATACGACAGCTACGACTGGAATAATAATAGGCCATGTCTTCACCTCTTCACGGATAATTAAATCTGATACTTCTAGAATTAATTAGATTCACTATGTTTCTATAATACAAATTTTAAAATTATTGTAGAGGTGGTAGACTTTTTTTTTGAATTAAAAACCGGAAACTCTGCGTTTGATGTTGGAGCTTAAGGAATTATTTAAAATACTTTTGATAATTCCGAGCGTTTAGCGTCTTCTGAACGCAGTTTCTCTATTCTGAAACGTAAAAACTCCTATCTGAGGTCAACAAAGAATCAAAATCGCCTCAACTTTCTTGGTATTTTGAATGCTTATCCACAGCTTGTAGATAATATTTAAATGAAGAAAATATTCACTGAATTTGTTAGCAAAGAATCTCGAGTTTTTCCTTCTAACGGGGCTGCCAATAATGGAATTTGATCAAAGGACGTCATACTTATGGGTTCCGTCACACTTAATACTAACAAGCAGAGTGTGCGAAACTGATCCCCGATGAATATTTAGATTCAGCGCGTAAAATATTCTCCATATTAGCAAGCATTAGAAAATTGTTTTTATGTATCCTTGGATCAGGGACTTTCTCTCTCGTGGTAAATTTTAGTGAACAACGACATCATTTTGCGATTATCTGGCAAAAAGAAAAGGAAAAATCCGGCAAAAGGGAGATTTGTGCGTTATAATGTAATATTTTTCAAATAAAATCTTGTACTTAAATATTTTAAAGCGACAAGGTGTGAATAAGAATTTTTTTAACCCGATTTTTCCTGATGCCTGATGTTGCCCGATGCTTAAAACTTGCTTTTGCCGATTAGGAAACATGACATTGTAATTCGGTTTATTAAACATGCTTCGTGCCAAAAATATTTACAACAGGCGTTGGTTAAGAAGGAGTAGGCAAAGCTTCCTACTTTAAGCTGGGGGATTGGTGCATCGTGGGTTTGGGGAGGTTTGGCAACAAGAACTTGTTGGTGCCCTTGATCATGGGCACCAACAACGAACTTTTGAAAGGGCGTGTCTACAAATGACAGTTTAATTGTTGATAGAGTCAAACTGACTGACAACAAATAACTATTAACAGATTCACAGACGACTCAACTGTTACATATAGCTGCCAGTGGAAAGTATTTATCGAATTAAATTGAAATTTTAACGTTCGCGAAGAACATTGGTACGTAATATTATTTTACGAAAGGTTTAACTAAAATTTATCCTATGTACTTAATAGTTGTTAAAATAACATTTTGATATTTTGTTGTAGCTTATATTTGATGAGAGGTCAGCATCTACTTCGAGCTAACGATGGACAAATCCCGCCGATTTTTAGGCGCACAAATCTTGCCCCCCCCCCCCATGCCAAAGTTCGTTCCGACGCGCCTGATTGCTTTTATTTTGATCCATCACTGCATTAGTATTTTTTCTTCTTAACCGAATCGAGGCGAGTCGTCTACTACAAATTTTAATTTTCTTGAAAATTTCATTGTAAATTATAACACGTTTGTTTGTTACTGTGTTTTTTGGCAAGTACTATTGTAGTACTATTGTAAATAAAAGCATTTACTTTCTCATTCTGCATAAAGTGTCAGAAGTTGTATTTGATCATGAAAGTAATCGGAAAAATTATTATTCGAGTCAGTCAAATTTAATCTAATATATTTAAGTAAAGTTCCAAATTTTGTTATTGTGGTGTAAATACCATCATTCAAGTATTGTAACAAAACGTGTGTTGTATCTGATTTTTCTATACTATAGAAAATTCGGTTCTGTGCAATAAACCATTGAGATGCTGCATAAATGTCAAAAAATGAAAACTAATAAATTTTTGTAAAAATTTCTTCGCAAATAATTTGTCTGTTTACTTTTTACAGCATTCTCATTCTTTACGTATCAAGAAGAGTTAATTTGAAGTGCCGTGATTTCTAAAATGTAGGTACCATTTGTAGGGTTAGGTCTAAAAAAAAATAAGGTAGGATAAAAACAAGGGTGCGCTTAGAATTGAAAGTAGGGAAGGGTAAAAAGTAGGTAGGTTGATCTGGGAATTGAAAGAAGGGTATGGAAAAAAATAGGGTGAGCTAAAAATCAAAGATAGGAAACAGGAGTTTAATTTTGTAGGAAATACTCCAAATGTTCGACCTTTGCTAGTGGAAGTGATCAGCAATACAAAATCATCGTAAAGAAAAGGCTAATTGACACAAATAATTATAATCAGTAGCATATATATATATCACTCTGAAATGTTCAAGGGCTAAACACCTACAGACAGAAGCGAAACCAGTACAAGTGGATAGTATAGCTAAAATATTTGCTTAGTTATTAATTTATACCATAGTTTTTAACTTGCTTGTATGTATGTATCTTATGGGTTCCATAACTGACACGCTCACAGATTCGTATCAGTCATTTCATAGCCTAGTCCATTACTGAACCATTGCTGTCCCATTTATTCTAAGAATAATTCATTATAAGGAATTTATACCTTGGACATACCCAATAAGTGGATTGCGTAAAGCCTTCTCTGAGTAGACCTTGGACATTCCTATTGAACTAGTTGCTAAAACCTATACTGCGAGATACCTCCTAGGCTAATCCAGGGAGGTATTAAAATATAACAACTGAGTCCACTATGCCAGGAATCTCGATTGCGATGAATAATCTATCTAGCACACAATCGGCTGAAGTTGATGCAAGTTTGCTCGGAGCTCCTTGCACAACCGACAGATCATGCAAAGCGGTCGAGAATCCGAATGCATTTGAATAATCCAGATTAAAAGGAATTCAGTGAAAAAGGTACGACGAGCCTCCGGACTACCGAGCCCAGACTGATTTTCCCTATCTGCCTCTCCTCTGCAACTGCCAATACCTTGGAGTTCAAGGATAGCATTATAGAAAGAAGCATTCAAATGAGTTCAACGAATGCCCTCGATGAATGCTCTTTCCCTATCTGTTTCCTCGTGCACTGAGACTTGAGTGGAGATGCAAATAAGGGACCAACGGCCTCCGGACTCGAAAATCCAATGGCGAGAGTACCTTATCACATCCGCCCCTCCAAGCCTGGACTATCAAACCAGAGAACAGCACACGGACTTGTGTATAGGTTGTAGTATTCGAGGACACAGTCGGAGCGAGAGCTCAGAAAATGCGACTGGTCGTCTCGAGCTTCACCGCTGATCTTTTAACTTGCTTGTAACTATTATATATATATACTTAACCCAGTGGGCAGCCGTGGCTTAGTGGTCAGATATGACGTCCTAAATACTTGCGGTGGCCTCCTCGGTGGAGTGAAAGAAAACACGCAGTCGTGCCCTTTTTCTGACATATTTGTATGTTAAGTACATATATGGCTGCGGGAGGAAATTGGATGGTGCTGTGTGAGTGGAGATAGCTAAGATGAGTTAGTTTTACGGTGGAGATACGTAATTAGTAGTGCACTGATGAGAGACGAAGCCACTGCGATTAAATGCCTAAAATTCTGGCTTGATTGAGTTTCTGGCAGCTATACATTTTGCCACTTTGCGATATTGAATACTTATATCGTTCCTGTCCTCCGAACACTTAGCGGCTTGTGCTGGCTACGGGTAAGTCAGGAATATGGTATAGTTAATAGGGGAATGGAATTAAGTGAGACGATGATTCAGCGTATAAGATATTCTGGTTCTCTTATCGCTTCTTACTCCTGCTTTGCAAAGAATGTGTGCCTGCGGGGGCCGAAGCAAATACCTTCGTCACAATCTCGTAAATTATTCTAATTTCTGTACAACCTTTCTTTCCAACGAAAATGACGTACGAGCGAGTTGCTGTCTAGCAATCCCACCATGCTTCTGTCGAATAGTAAAGAGCACTGGGTTATAGGTGTCTACCTGGAAAATCCGTAAGTATATATTCTTTACCCCCTTCTTGTTATTAAGAAATTAAACTTCAAGAAACAAAACAATAAAAAGGGCAAGTGCAACTTACTGCAAAAACAATGACTACATGTGTACAATGCGGATTGCACAGAAATATAACTAATTTTGGCAATGACGGCTGCACAACTAAACTTTTCGTTATTGGTTACGGTAACATCACTTTTTTTAACGAACATGACGAAAGTTATATGTAAGAATTGGATGTTACTTTTGTTATTATTGGTAATGACTCAATGACGAACTACATGCTCTAAGATCAAAGTAAAGGATGTGCTGTTATATTAACAAGCGTAATAATATAAAACTTCAAACCTGTTCAAAACCTCCAAGAAGCTCCATTGTATCCATTTCAGGATGAGGGGTCAAAACATTTAGTTTTGCACCGCATAAGCTAGAGACAGTTCTCACCAAATATGATTTTCCTGAACCAGACGCACCCACCTTAAGAAAATAGTAAAATCAGTTTGGAGTGTACATAATTAATAGCAGTACTAGCGATACTCAACTTATATCCAGCTTATCAAACTAAGGCACCTACGGCGTTGTAAAACATTCCTCCCTTGCGAGTCGATTGTTTGTACCTTTTACCAATAAAATTGTTTCATTGATAAATGTTTAATCTTTTTAATAGTGATGGTAAAAGTAAACTAAAGAAAAGAAGCAATAATTATTTTTTTATTTGTATTTGAATTTGAAAATGGATTACATACGTTGTATGCAAACAAAAACGTTGCTATTACGAAACTGTAAGAATAAAAGAGCTCTTACTAATATTGGCATCCACTTCATTTGCAAGCATGCAAGAAGGCCCTCCATGGCAGGTAGCTGAGTGCTCGTTGGGTATTGAAAGTTTTCGAGTGAAGTAAAATCGTAAGCGTTTCTATTTAATCTTCCAATCCCGCAAACAATTTCATCTTCAAGAATTACAAGTTCACTCTCGCCACTCATGAATATGTTTTTACCTTCGGTTTCGTCAATGTTGGCAGTAGCTGATTGATTAAAGTTTTTTACTGAGCTAAATAGTTTTAACACTTTGGTCCTATCTTCGAGCGTTCGCATTCGTAAACCATAAACTAAATCCACAAATAAACTTGGATGAAACACTGACTCTCTAAATTCATCAATATGTTGAAGGGAATCAGCCTGAATAAGAGTAGCCCAGCGTATTAAATCCCTTAAATTAAAATCCCATGGAGAGCCTTTCGAGCCGAATTCTTCTTTTAAGCAAACACCTGTGTGAAGCATTTCTGAAAAGTGTGTCATAAGCAAGACTATTTCCTGTGGGAACTTAGGAAACGACATATTTAGAATAAAAACGATGTCGTCAGGAACTAATTGCTGTATGAAAACCTGAGTGAAGCGATTTAAAAACGATTTTGGCAGTCCTTTTCTGGCTCCTCCTTGTTTCATTGGATTCTGACACGCAAAAATTCTTGTAGAACCAACGGGAACTTTGAAGGAGGAATTCAACTCTGGGACGAAAATTTCACCACGGTGATCCAAACAAGCATTTAGACCTTCTAACACTGATTGTGAAGCTAGGTTCATTTCATCTAATAAAATCCACGACCCATTTTTTAATGCTTGTAGAAGTGGTCCATCTCGCCAAGCAAAGTGCTCCCCAGTCTCACCTTCAACTGGCAAGTCCGCTCCAAAAAGATCGGAAATATCAGTCTGTTCTGACATATTAATTCGAATAACAGAGTTATTAGTAAGATCTGCAAGAGCTTTCACTAATGCCGTTTTACCCACTCCTGGACTTCCTTCCAATAGTATTGGTTTGGATGACTGCATGGCTCGCAATATTCGAACTGCGTTTTGGCAAGTTGTGGGTGCTTGGACAGAAAATTCCGTTTTTTGTTGCTGCACTGACATGGGCGTGTAAGATTTTCGTTTAGTGATGACAAACTGGTCAATACCAAACATTTTCTCGGTGTTTGTTATTTTACAGTTCAGAAGCAGGTCGGACGTAGATAACGTGGATAAGGATTTATTAGAATCGGCTAGAATAACGCTGAGCGTCCTAAGCGCTTCTCGTTTTGCGGTTACTATCACCTCTAAACTGAAAATAGACAACATAATTACTACAGTTTGTTGCAAAAGTTCACTCAATGTTAACAACTTCACTCATGAACTTATGTTGCAGCCACATCTTTAGTAATTAAATGCCATAAATGGGTAACTCTCTAAATCTTGCAACTTTAATTTGCCTCAGGGACTGGATAATAGTACGAGCTTGTCTGACAACGGAATGACGCAACGTTTAACTAATAAGAAAGGGCATTTTGATTATTTTAACTCAGCAGCAACTGCTGATTGCTATAAAAAATAACTGTATTTAATTTTTAATTGTGTGTTAATTGTATTTACTGTCGATGGGCCAAATATAAGCTTCGAAAAGTACTATTTTAGACATTCTCTTGCGCAATCCTTATACAGAATTTTGACGACAGAATTTTTAAATGAGTGCAATAGTTCTTAGGAAATAACTAATTCCTTTTTAAAAATTTAAAATCAGTCTATTCTGAATTCTAGGTTAGGACATCCTAATATGAAAAAAGAGGTACTTTTCCTTTTTTATTCAACTACCATATCGCAGCCCTTTTAGAAGATTATCCTTCGTAGTCGATTTACTTGAAATGTTTTATGCGCATCAAGTTTGTTTGGTTGTAGGACATGTTTCTCCTGGACATTTTCTCCCCCGGACATTTTCCCCCCAGGACATTATCCTCCCGGACATTTTCCTCCCAAAGCATACCGAGGTCATTTTCCTCCCAGTATCAAAATTATGCATTCATAACTAACTAAAGAACATAAATGCATTTTACCCCTGTTTTATGAAATAATGGCTAATACTTCAAGGAAATCCTACTAAACTTGCGTCGTACTTTAAATTAGAAATGTTCATGAGATCGTTTACGAGTTACATACATAAATTTTGTGGATCGATACACTATTGTCTGGATACAAAGTCGAGATAGTGGAAAAGGTTTTCCTGTCGATTAATAGTTCCCACCCATCGAATCCAAAATGCACTTGGAAGGCTCCGCCCAACAATGGTAACCTTTCCCACTATCTGGACTTTGTATCCAGACAATAGTTTCTTTTAGTGGAGCTATTTTGATACTGGGAGGAAAATGTCGTCGGTTACGAGTTGGGAGGAAAATGTCGGGGAGGAAAATGTCCGGGAGGAAAAAGTCCGGGAGGAAAATGTCCGTTTACTGTTTGTTGCTATTAAAAGTACAACAAATGTGTTAACATTTCAAGTGCCAACTTGAAAAAGAGAAGAATCCCAAAAATTAGTTTAAGCACAAAATCGTCTTTAATCCGGATTTTCGGTTAGGACATTTGCTACCCGGACGATTGCTACCCACACATTTGCTACCCAGCACCAAACCTAAGACATTTTCTCTACCCATAACCTAGGACATTTCCTACCCACGATCAAACCTTGGACTTTTGCAACCAGTGCACCAAAAATTGAAACCACACATTGCTAAAAATGACAACCAAACATTTTATCATGAGAAGCTGGTCTAAATAACAGGCTTGCTAGGTTTGTCTTTCTTATCACCTACTTTTTACTTTGGTATTTTACATATAATGCAATTACCCTCTAAAGCTAAAAAGACGGCTCTTGAAAGTCGTCGTTAAGGAAAATAGAATATACAAATATTTCTTGGACAAGGATTTAAAATGAATAATATTTGCAGGATTTTTCTCATGGGAAAACCACCTGCATTTTTATAAAATGATCTGATTGACGTAAATGTTTACTATAAATAAAGAAGTACCCTGGAACACTGTTAGTTCTAGGGTAGCAGTAGTAAGAGTAAAATCTCTCTCTCGCTTCATCGTAATTATTCCTCCTCTGCAGAGGAGCCCATAACAACACTGCTCTAGACTCGCTCTGAACTCACTCTGTATCTCTCAGCATTAGGCACCATCCATATTGATAGGAAATATCTACCTTGAAAACACGAAGCCGATCCTACACCCTGGCTATCTTATTGTTGTAGAGGAGACTCAGGCAGTCAGACCATAGAGAGCTAGAGGCAACAATCCTACTATCATCCCCAGCCTCAATTGCATTCCTCATCATCCTTCGCTCCTCGACATCTCTCCCATTGTTACTCTCTCACCCACAACAACCATCCACTCAATCTCACAATCCCTATCTACATCCCAAATAACGTCTTGAGGAACCCAGAGCCATAGGCTAACATACAGGTAGCTAAACGGTATGTTACATCATGACAGCATGGCTTACAAGACAGAAAGACGCAGATCTACGGTTTTAATCCCTACTACTTAATTTGCATTTATTTCAGCCACCTTTGTTTGTTGCCAGTTTGTTTTTCAGCATCTTCAAAATCTACTTTTGTTGTTAAGTTGTTCCAGTCAGATATTTATAAATATTTAAACATGCAAGCAGAATTACTAGATACTGTAAGTTTTATTTATTTTATTAGATATGAGAATGTTATAACTGTATTGTTGCCGTTTTTGTCGTTTAGGAATTATTGCAGCTTGTCTGTAACGACTTGCTATTGTCTGCGGTTCTAGCATTTCTACTACAATCAGTCTTAATATGCGGGACATAATATTTAGAAGAATATTAATTGTTAAATGCCATATTGAAAATTATATCTTCCTTCATCAGTACCAATAATAGCATTAATAAACTATCTTAACGATGCCGTGTTATGGCGGTACACTCATAAATAATTGCCCATGCATTTTATTTCTACATCAGCAATGAGTAGCAATTGTCCTAGGATTGGATGTGGGTAGCAAATGTCTGGGTGGCAATTGTGAGGGTATCAAATGTCCGAGTAGCAAAATTCTGCATGCCGAATTTTTATCTAAATTGGTAATTGGTAAGTACCCTAACCCTTTCTTACTAATTAAGTGTAAATTAGCACCTATTTCAGACGAATTTACGGCACCGCAATAAAATGCATTTGAAGTGATATATTATTTCCAGGACACGATGTAACAAAAAAAAATGTAATTACTTTCCAGTGAAATCATTGTGGATTCCAAGGCCATCAAGGAAAACCATACATGCTCCGTGCCAAATTGCAAGAGAAATATTCAGCTTTCTTTGGGGAACTACCGAATTTACGAAATTTGCCCACGCTAAGTAGTCACGTATGCTGGCAGCAAAGTTTCGAAATAAAGCATGGTCGTTGATCCAGTTGCAAAACTTGGTCATTATTTCTCCTAACTTTTGGGACTTTAGGGTTTGATCCAGGGCGCGTTCTATTATTGCGATCAAATCTGATTGGTTCGTCGACACTGGACACCAAATTTCTGTAAGGCGATTTCTTAAAGCAGGAGACAACTATAAATCAGTAATAAACAAATTATTTTCGGATTCAGCAATGAGATAGTTTACATGAACGACTAAAGTGTAAAATAAGAAAATGTAAATTAAAGAGGAGAACTTATATTATTATTATAGCGTTTACATGCCTATGTAAAATGTGGCATAAAGTAGAGCATTAATATTTAAGGATAACAATGAAAGCTTGAAACTGCGCGCGTTGTTTTGAAACCGCCCTTATTCCACAATTTCCTGCTTATCCTACCTACAAAAATGCGGCGCTTTGCGCCAGATTTGCCGACCGGGGGCACGAAGTAGATGCTGAGCTTACAGCGAATTGGTTTCATCACTGGTAAGCATTGATTTTGTAATAAGGCCGACTGTTCCATGAACCTATACCGTGCATATTACAGATAGACAAATAATAAGGATAATAGTGATTATTATTGGAATGTATGAAAATCAAGATTAGAGTGTTGAGTTGGCAGAACGTGGGGGAAAATTTAAGATGAAGATCAGTGGAAATAAGGGGATAGATATGAGTAGTAAGCCTAATAAATAATAAGACGGATTTTCCTCCACGTTCTGCCAACTCAACACTCTACTCTTGATTTTCATACATTCCAATAATAATTACTATTATTCTTATTATTTGCCTATCTGTAATATGTACGGTATAGGTTCATGGAACACGACATAAACCTCTCAACTAAAAGTGGGCTAAATACAAGTTTTTGTAGTTAAAAGGAGGTAGATAGTGATATTAGAATGATGTTATTTACGAAAAGCCCCTTACCATCATTGACCGAAAACGTATGCCTGTGACATGTAGCAATTAAAATTGACCCGTAAAATGGTGACATTTAAACGACGTCATTTACGGACGATCTCTTATAACCCTTAAGCCATATACCCATGTCCATGACATGTAGTAATAAAAGGGGATCAGCAAAATAGTGATATTTGAAATATCCATCCTCTTCCCCACTGTCGTGTATATAGGTACTCTGTATGTCGTTACACGTGTAATGCAAAGTTATTTTGCTATTTAGGTGTTTTATACTTACCCTTCTCTTACCCACATTTTTATCATAATCATAACCTGTGGGTGCATTCGGAGTAATAATTATGCTTCTTCTATAGATCGTGTATATACGTATTTGGTTAGAAGTTGTATTTGTAATGTTGTCTTGGTTGTTTCTGAGAATTTTCAATCTCACTCTCTGCATTCTAACCCACGCATGTGCCGCCCCCCCCCCACCTTGCACTACTTGTTAAAGCTGTTGCAATAGGCTGACATGGTACCTATTAGTGTTGCATAGATTAACTTGTACTTCAGTGCCGCGCAAATTTAAGGAAACGAAGTTTTGTTTAGAACTGTAGGTAAATACATATACCTATACGTGGCACGCATTTGGGGTCGTACACAAATAGCGCTTCAGAGTGCGTCACTAGGAAACGGATAAAACACCATGTTAAAGATAACCATTTACGAACCGCTAAAGAGATTGACAAGGTAGGTGGGTGGGTCAAAAAATTAGATAAATTTGTGTGGAGTCATTTATGTCCGGCCTATTCATCCGTTTTTACTTGCATTTACTTTCATGTGTTTTGACATGGGCCCATTAAACTGTTAATTGTGAAGAAATGGTTGGTCTGAGCAAAGTTAAAAAACAATACAGACCTGCCCGGTCGCATTTGTAGTCGCTTAAAAGTTGTATCAGAAAAATCGGTTGAGTGGTTTGATCTGTAGCGTCGGACCAACCGACGGACAGACAGACGGACAGACGGACTTGACCATTTTATTAGATGCTTAGTATCTAAAAAGTGGAATATGCTATGCCACATTTTATTTCACATGTGACTGCATATTCCATATTTAATTCAGCATTTATGCGCGTTTACATGCAATACCACTGTAGAATTTAAAAAGCCAAATAAAGCCTTTATGTCACATTTATTCCACTGATGCTTGCATGTAAACTATCTTAATGATGCTAAATGAACTGTTTGCACTTTAATCGCGTCTACAGGAACACTGTTAAAAACTGCAAAAATAGCAAAAGCATACATATTAGTACACGGCTTAGTCTTCTTCGATAAAAGCCAATAAAAGGTTTATAGCCTTAGCCTATAATTAAAGATAATGGTATAATTGACATTTTAGGATAATATTTTTGTACCTGTGCTACTGCTGGCCGTAAAATTGATTCACATATCTAATGTAGTTCATTACTATTAGCAGTAGTACTGTAAAGCACTAAATAGAAGCACACGGCTTTTACTTATAACAGGACCACCCTATACTCCTGGCTTTTAATATAGATCCGGCAAGTTTTAGTGACCCGGCTATTATTTAAAATACAAATGTTTAAGCTGAACTCCGTTCGGCGGAGACCCCGGCTTATATTATGACTTATAGCCATCGTCCCTGCCTCTAATAGATACTAGGCATTTATTTTTACGCTACCCTCACATCAGTTTAGTTCTGGAACCATTCGCGCCTAAATAATTGGTATATGAATTAATTTTAGGGCCCACAGAAGCACAGAAGCATGGTTAAAAAAAGGTAATGATCCAAAACTGCTAAGTAAACTGCACAATTATTTTTAGTTTTAAGCTATATTGGAGGCAAAACCATGACCGAGTACATACGATTTTGCACTGATTTTTACCACTTTAGTCTTTTCCGCTAGACGCTACAAGTTTTCAAAAGGCACATTGAGCATAAAAAATGTTTAAAAAAATTTTTTTAAAGAGATTTGCGTTCACCTTGGAAATAAATTTACAGTTTTAACAAAAAATGAAGTTTTAAAAATTTTTAAAAACCCAAAAATCGCTTTTCAGAAAATGTTCTGCGAGCGAATTACAAAACTATATTTTTAATAAATCGGACGAAAATTGCACAGGGTGTTTTTTCTACAGTGGTAAATTTCTACAGGGTGCCAAAGAATTAAAAATTCATTTTCTGGTCAACTAAATATGGCGCCCGATTAATTGCCATTAGCAAAACTTTCAAAAGCTATCTGACTTGGGGAGTGAAAATGACCATTATGTTCTTAAGCAAATCTAGTGTTTTTCACAAGCTCTTCTTAGAAAAAAATATATGGGGCCAATTCAGCGCGACCACCTCTGACCCTTTCCTCGTAAGCTAATCAATTAATTATTTAAGTAAGTTGCTATTACTATGTTACGTTAAATATCCTAGTGGAAGTGACTGGAAGACGGGGGGCGGGTGTACTAGTGGGGTATGGGTATTATAAACAAGGAGAAATTAAATAAATTTAAAATTGAACCAAGCAATAGACTACATATATACTGCCAAAGACACGTAATGTTAGGTAAGTAATTAGTAATAAATAGGTTAGAATAGTGGTAGTAGAGTATTTTTTCCGGAGCCAAAGTAAAGTAGGTAATTCCCAGATTAAAACAAATGCATAGTCGGTACACTAATAATTCTAATACACTTATAATAATAAACGCCATAACAATAGCCGGAATAATGCCGGAACCATGACAATACTTACAAAGCAAAAACCTATACACACAAGAAAAGCATAATTAGCACTACGGGTACATCCAAAATCCAAAGGTTATGGAAGGCATACGGGTGGGGGAGTTAGATGATTTTGAAGCTCCTCATTTTGCGTAACACGCACAACGACAAACCAAATACTTGAGCACTCACTACGGCTTGAAAATTAGTGGGAAGGTACGGGTACGAAAATAGGTCTAAATTTTGCTGTATCTAAAGAAGTTGTAGGACATTATCCCCCCAGGACATAATCCCCCCCCGGACATAATCCCCCCAGGGCATAATCCCCTCAGGACATTCCCCTCCCAAATCGTACCGAGGACATTTTTCTCCCAGCATTAAAAACACAACCAAAATGATCGAGTGTTCCTTTACGGAAAAATTGTGTATTCATAGATTTTCTCCATAATATGCAAAAATCTTAAGCTGAAGTACCAACATTCTTATTTTCCCATTTTGTTGTGAAGTAAAGTTTACGCAACTATTTATTAATCAAAGGCAACGAATGTCATGTCATTATTATTGCAAAAATCTTGTAGCCTGACCTCAACGCAAACCATGCTTGATTAAATACCAATATGGAATCTACAATAATTAATAACAGAAATTCGTTTCCAATAGGTTATGTGAATGTATAGTAAAATTTGTGCTGAGCTAGGTAGTGAAGTAAATAATTAAAGTTTGGGTATGGATGCGGGTACGAGTCCACAATTTTTGTACCGTCTCGGTCTCAGAGCGCTAGTTTTGTTGGATGCTGAGCTTTAGCTCGTTGAGCATCTAATGAAATTGTTTTTAAGATGCTGAGCTTGAAATGGTTTTGTCCGTCCGTCCGTATGTCTGTCCTCCTTTTGTTTGTTTTACGCCACACGTAACATCTCGTTCAGGGTTCGGAAGTGGTAAATACCATGGTAAATACCGGTAAATACCAGGGGTGGTAAATACTGTTTTAGTGGCACATTGGCACATACTGGCATATACTGGTATAAAGTGGTAAATTTAAAAAACTTTTGGATTTCTTCTTGGCATATACTGGCTTTATACAATCACTGATGAGGAATTAATTAAAGGAAAACTAAATTTCTAACAAAAATACCAAAAGAAACTATTTTTTTATGCTACTATTATTTCATAGTGCAGTAACTGCAGTATGTAAAACAATTTTAGTTTTACTAGACATGTACTAAATTTTTTTGTCTAGGCATGCTAAGTAGATGCAATTATAAAGTGACCAAACACTATAAACGATTAAGTTTGTCTACATAAAACAATATGATTTTGTGCACTAAATAGGAATTTAAAAATTCATGAAAAGACCAAGACCGTTGAAATCAAGAATAATAAAAATAAATGTTTTGAAAAATCAAGATGTTACTAATATTTTCAAATGTGTTTCAGATGTGTCATATCTACATTTAGTGTTTAAATAGTTGCTTTTAAAAGCCTTGAAAACCAAGATTTTAGCCCTGTTGTATATGGTCTTGAAAGCGGCAGAATGGTCAACTTGATTTTGCCATTATGCCGTAATTCAGCATTACAGATATTTTTACTGCACTATATAATAAATTACATGCTACTGGTTTTAACTATAATTGAATTAGCAGTTGTGTTTCAAAGTTTAAGCGTACATAAGTATTTACCAGTATTTGGCACTTTATACCGGCATATACCGGTATTTACCAGTATATGCCAGTTCACACAGTGTTAACTCTGTAAGTGTCTAGTGATTGAGGTATGACAATGAGTGAGAGACTAAGACTGGCAGGGCTTAGGTATCAAACGACAAAATATAAGTTTATGGGTTTACTAACTAAGAAAGTTTACAAGTTAGCTGATTGGAAGTGATGGTACAAGTGAATCTTCAAATCAAAGTTAGTACAAATTTCAACATGCTAATTAAAACTATGCTGAAATATTTGATTCAAGGACCCCGTCATGCCGAATAATCGCTTAACTATTCGACCTAGATCTTTCACCCAGTGAAGTCATTCACAATTATTTGCTGATCGTATAAATGTATAGATTCCTATAATCTGATCTCATATTGATATTGAAGTACTAAAACTAACTACATGCTCACACCTATCGCATAATTTAACAATCTTTAAACCAATTTGATTCAAATTATTTCTAAGCGCTCGCAAATGCGATGTAGATGCGCTCAATAGCTTTTTGTTATGATATTATGTTTATAGTATTAGCAGTTAAAAGGACCAACTCTCAAAATTTGTTACACTAAATTTCGATCACGCATAAAACCCGTCGATGTGTGTTCTTCCGTCTGTAAGTCGTAGTCTACAGCTCGCATTTCTCAACCAATTTAGTTCAATCAACTTTTAGACGATTGCAAATGCGAAGGAGATGTGCTGTATAGTGTTTTGTTGAGGTCGCACAGGTTGTTGCCTACTTCAAAACTAATACTAACATGGAGTGTCATTATTTTCTAACTATGTAGTACAATTACCGCTACCCATGACGTCATTTAATGCAGGAACACGAACTCACAATATATACACATCTGAAACAAGGGCTAAAGCCCTTGTTTAATGGCAGCCTTAACAGCGAAATTAAACATTTTGAATTTGCCGCCAAATTTTAGTTGGCAATTAACAGGTTCTAAATTAAAGGTAAGAAGCCATAAACGGGTTAGTTGTGACGATTTACGCACAGGTATTTTGATATTCTCAATAAATCCAAAAATTTAATATTGAAATTTTTGAATTTCCCGCTAAAACTTTAAATATTGTGTTAAATGAAGATTTCGACCGGTCACTCAGTAAACTTACCCAAACATGATATACTATTCGAACGGTAACAATTAGGCAAATCTAAATAACTTAGTGTGCACGCACGATAGTTATTAATTTTCAAATGGTTTCGAAAAAACTTAATTGGAATTTTAAAAAATTTAACGGATTTTGTCATGTGATATATCATTTAAAAGCTCTTAAAAAATAAGCAGACACCATTTTTTTTGTTTTGAGTTTGTGGCCCATACAACCCGTTTTAGTTGAAATTGAAAAATTAAAAGACCGTTGCCATGGAAACTGTTAGTAGAAATAGAGGCGCATTATGTTATTTGAATTCTAATAGTGATTACCTTTCGAATGATATATGGCTCGATGAAATTGGTCCAGTATTGCAAAAGTTTCTAAATTCCGGTAAATTATGTAGATAGGTAGGAAAAAATGGCCCACAACACTACATTACGAGAACAAATACTTAGCTTTGTGCGTTTTCAGGGATAGTCCGTAGATGATGTAAACCAAACCATCTCTATCTAGTACCGCCCCACTCTTATGTCACTTTATTTAACTTAGGAATGGTCCATAAATAACATCAACTAAATAATCACCTGTTTAGTACCGCCTAACTTTATTTCATTACGTTATTTCTGGGACGGTCCTTAATAATGTCAGAAAAATTATCACCTATTTCCCAGGAAAACCAGCACATTAGCAAAGTGTTAGGTTCACGGCGGCAATGCCGGGAACATGTTGGTCGTTAATATGTGTGCATCCCAATATCTCCCCAATGCCGAATTAATGCCGCCAACACCGCAAAATAATTTGTCGGTAATATGTGGACATCCCAACATTTTCACAAACTATGCATTTTGCCAACAGTATACGAGGCCAACAGATACGAGGCCATTATTCCTGATTTTCCTGGGTTAGTACTGCCCACTGCCAAGTCATAACTTTAACTCTGGGATGGTCCATAAATGATGTCGAACAAATTATTACTTATGTAGTACCGCCCGACTTTCATGTCATCACTTTACCTCAGGTATTATCAATTAATGATGCTAACCAATGTTTTACTTTGTACAACCCCATTCCTATGTTATCACTTTACATCAGGTATTATTAATAAATGATGCTAACCAATGTTTTACTTTGTACAACACAACCCCATTCCTATGTTATCACTTTACCCCTGGGACGGTCCATAAATGATTCCAAAAAAATCCGGAATTATTCATAGTTTTGTTATAAATCCCTAGCCGGTAATAATCGTACTAATACTGCTCTTTTCCGATTCATTGATACCTATACCCCTCGTACCCTTGCCGCTCGTACTAGCAATGCTTGTACCGTTACCACTCGCACCAGTCGTACTCGTGCAAGTAGTTTTCCTGCCCGCACCATTCGTATCCGGCGCTACTTGTACCTGCGCTACTCATACCGAGGCAACTTTAACTTGCACCAAACGCCCCCATACCACTCGAACCGGCACAAGTACGACTCGTATTTGTACTATTATACTTACCCGTATCACTAGTACAGCTGGTTATCGTATCGATTGTATCTATACCATTTTTATCAGGCTTTACCGTACTAAAAATTGTTGTGCTAGAATTAGTGGTCCCAATGGTCTGGTCTTAACCACAATTCAGATCAGGCCAGACCAGATCACTACTCAGGGGTCCGACTACTAAATAATCGACTTTTTTCAGAATACAACATATGTACGAACTTGAGATTATTTGCTTTATTGTGAAGGTAAATAATTATAAGTATACCCACAACACAATTAAGTAGTTTGACAAATCCGTTTAAACTCAAAATTATAGCTTGAAATTATTGTATTGAATGAACCTGACACTGTAATAAAGATCACTCAAACTCAAACTCAAACTCGTTTGTCAAACTCGTTAAAACTCAACGTTTGTTGTATACGTAAAGGAATTTACATGTCGTGTACTAGTTATGTAAACGTATGCTAATATAACTTTAAGGGAAAATGTATTCTAGTTAGTAAGATAGCTAAGTTGTCTATCTTTAGTATCTTTAGTTTTTACTGTTTACATAAACTAAAGGTAGGCTGTTGAACTAGTGGTTCGTATCCTCGTCAGAATTATACCTATATATAGTTATAAAAGGCCTGGGATGCCTTTGAAATGGGATCAGTTGTCAAATATAATGCTCTCAAGCCAGTTGTAATTATTTTAATTTAAGCTAGTTCCTAAGTCTTGTTATTTATTATCATTCCATGAGTCTGACGTCACTTAATAGTTTATAAGGTAACTTTAGAATAAAAAAATAAGTATTTAATCCGTGATTAAATAAAACCCTTAATAACTCAATTCTAGCCGTGCAATTATAGTGTTTTGTACATTAAAATCGATCCTGATTCATCCACGTATAGTAGTACTATAAGCATTTGTGAAAGATGTATAATAATCCGTTGCCATTCATAAAAATACTTAACATATACTTAAGCTTAAGCATTTTATTTCAGTAATGAGGTCCAAATGGTCTGGCCTCGTCTCGTCCCAAGATCCGGACCAGACCATGGGACCACTAACCAGAATCACTCGTACGAACACCATTCGTTTTAAGCCTGGGGTTTCGGAGCCTAATGGTACCTTAACTACTTATACCTAAACGACTTGTACTACCAGCACACTTACCGCCTCTCGCTCGTTCCCCCAAAAATTTAAAATTGTGCCTCCGACTAAAGTTTTAAATAAAATGAAAAATTCAAAGACCGGTGTAGTACTCAAAATCAGAGTGCACTTTTTACAACTTTTTTCAAGTTTCTCGCCGTATGCTCACCCTACAAGTCCCTTTAAATCGTAAGGACTCATGTAACTGGTTGATTATTTATTTGGTATGATTATTTAATGGACCTTTAGTTTATCAGTTATCTGAGCACTTCGGTTTAAATGGGACTGGTACGGCGGAGCATATTTTACTACGATCAGGAACTTGAGAAAAGTCGTAAAAAACACACTCTGGCTTTCAGATCTGGACGGGAGGTAGAAGGGGACACAGGCGCAGTCATAGACTGAGCGTTGCTACAATAGGGCTCCACTCTTTTATTAAGGCCAATATTCGCTGTAAGTTTAGCATCTACTTCGGGCCTCCGGTGGACAAATCGAACGCGAAGCGCGTTATTTTTCGATTTAAATAATAAATAACCGCTACGCTACACTGCCACTTGATCCAAAACGCACACATTATCAATATGATAATGTATTCTCAATCGGTCGATCGAAACTGCTATTTGTACTGCTGCCTTCGGTAAATGCCAAGTCTTTATACGAAATACCATGGCACTGGCATATACTGGAACACACGGGTACGTGGCAAATATTAGTAAAAACGTTTGTGTAGGTTAAAAATTTGTAACACCGTTGCTAATTCAATTCTAGTAAAAAAGGTCAATAGCACGCAATTTATAATATAGTGCAGTAAAAACATCAGTAATGATGAATTACGGCTTGGCAAAATCAAGGCGAACACATCTGCTGCTTTTAAGAGCATTTAACAGCCCTAAAATAATGATTTTCAAGACTTTTAGAAAGAACTGAATCAGTCCGGTCTGACGGTAAATTACATAGCTTTAACGCTGAAACATACCTCTTTTTTTCCGAAATCTCCGCCTGGGTTCATAGTTCCGACGAAGAGGAAATCATCGTGGGCTGTAACTGTCTGAGGAATTTCCGTCCCTTTTTCGGAAATTAATAGTGTTCTTTCGGGTTCTAAGACAGAATTTATGCGTTCAAGAACCGAATCATCAGCTAAAGAAATTTCATCAGCTAAAAATATTCCTCCTTGTTGCAAAGCTTCAACAAGAGCACCGTCAACCCACTCAAAAAATGCGCCTTCCTAAATTAAAGCAAAACCAGAAGTTGCATGAATTTATTTAGTTTAGCGGAGGATAAAAATGCAAAGCAATTCACTTACTGATTCTTCTCGGCGACGAGGTCTTAATCCACCCAGGAAGTCACTTCCTTCACTGTGCATGTGACAATTTATTGAAAATAACTTCCTTCCTAATATATTAGCAATAATTTGAACGGCAGTGGTTTTTCCTCCCCCTGTTTCACCAACTAGAAGAACAGGTTCCTTAAATTTCATAGCGTTGAAAATAAGAACAACAAGCCTTCGCATTTGGAGGGTCCAAACAATATTTTTAAACTCTTCCTGCGGACAGTTTAGTATACTTTCGAGAATACTTCGGGTAGTTGATGAAGTTTTATCATGCAGGGAAAATAAGTTTTTCGGGTCCACAATTCTTTTAAAATGCTTGTTCAATATCTTCAAAATTATATTCACTTCAGAATCATTTCGCACTTTGCCTGCCAGGACTAGGAAACCCTCGTCAGCTAAATGCTGATCCCAATCATAGAACTTAGTTGTTTGGGGATCGCTCAGTCGATACCGTTCCGCCCATCGAAACAAATCACGCAGAGTTGCAAATCCATGCTTTCCTTGTAGTACAGCACTAGATTTTCTTTGAATCTGTAGTTGTATACGCAATGTTACTAAATAAATATTTTTGCTCCAGGAAACAATTTAATAAATGTATTATGGTATATATAATATAATATAATGGTGGGCCAATACGGCCGAAAAGGATTTTCATATGCTGCTACTCACGCCTGGAATTTACTGCCAGCAAATATACAAGAAATCACATCAGCATCAGCTTTTGACGCAGAAATACGTAAATTCCTCATTAAAAAACGAATAGACTAATTTATTATCTAAAATAAAACTATTTATTATATACCATGTGATATGACCGCAATGTAAAGCAAAGTATATAATAAAGACATATGCATTACGATACACTAACACTATTTATTTACACATATTTATTTATTACAACTATTATTTATTGATTTATTTTAATTATACGAAATGTGTTCGGTGACGAAAAAAACATTACTGTTATCGCTTTAAAACTTGAATAAATGCAATTATTATTATTATTATTATTATTATTCATTTATCTTCATCGTTGCCGTGTCGCAATTCATATGAAAAACAATGTCTAAAAACAAGCAGAACTATTTTTCATGTGTAAAAGCTGCAATTGTTACAACCTGAAGTGTATAGTAGTACTGCAAAGCAGTGTAGAACCTGCCTTGTACATAAGGCAATCAAATCAAACTAGCATATTGAATTTAAACCGGTTATACTGATACCAAAACTAGTAAATGTCAAACAAATTAGAAATGGTAGCATTATTATTATTACGTATAACAGAACATTTTATAACACAGTTAAATGCGCTTAAAGTAATTGGTTGGCCCACCATTGGGCCCCATTGGCTATAAGGGAATCGACCTCAGAGAAATCTGGCTATAGGGGCAGCATTTTTAGCTAGGCTTTAGATTTTGTAATCTCTAAACAGTGGAAATTCAAAAAACTTTTAAAGTAGTAGCAGCTTTTCAGTACTTTCTTACGTTTTCATGTCTTGTCGTACTCATTATTTTATAAAACAGCTATTTAAATACATGCACTATTACTATACCAAGTGCCATATACTGTACCATTATTGTGTATCGCATTACGTATGTACAAGAAGTAAACCACATTTATAGTGCAGGACGTTTGAGCTTTGTAACGAGCTTAACATTGAAGCTATCACAGATATAACAAAAATTGCAAGAATTGGAATTAGGGCTCAATGACATGCACTATATTCGATGATATTTGATTACGTTTTCGTCAGTAAACAGATGTGATGTGACAGTATAAGAAGCTTAAAGCGTGTCACTCGCTTTTACTATGCCGCATGGTTTATATAATATTTTGTGAAAGTTTTAACTCTGAATATAAAAATTAATAATAAATATATAATAAAATAAAGCAACAGAAATCATACCTGTAAATCCTTTAGCACGGCAATTATCTTTTTGCAATATGTAATAGGAATGTCGCACCTTAGATTTAAAATGGATTCTAGCTCAACACTTGGTATTTCATCAAAATGGAGTTCCACGAATCGATTTCTAAATGCTCTGGACAACATCTGTAAGTCAAAGAATACCATTATTCAATCATTTTAAAATTGTATAAGGAATTAAACCAAACAAAATTATGACGAACTACATACTGCGTGTATTTTTAACGAATGCCGATTTCGCAAATCCTATCACAAGGGAAGGGCTTATTTTTACATTTGTGAGCCAATACATAATTCCAGAAAATAGTCATAGCTCGTTCCAACTACAAGCTGGAGAAATGATTGTAGGACAAAGTCTACCTGGGCATTTTCCTCTGATCAGCCACCTCGGACATTATTTCCCTAAATCCTTATTTAAGATAATATTTTGATTAGTAAGAAAAGCTGCTGTAATTGTACTTTAGTCAGCATTTCCATGTTAGTAACCTACATGTTACCAACTTCCCTGTAACACCAACCCTACTTGATACAACGGAATGAAGGGAAACTACCTGAAACTTATACTACCCATATGTGTTGCTTCTGCTTGTGTAGTCGTTTGATTGCAATTTCTTTATTTGTTAACAATTGTGCGCGCAATTTTAAAAACATTTTTGGATTTTACCGCGCTTTAGCTTCTACCTTTAGATTCTACCTCCCACATTTTTCAATGGATTTTATTCAAATTTGATGATTAAATCATATCATATGATTATAATATGATCATATCATCACATGATTATCTAAAAAATTAACTTAAAGATTTTTGAAAAAAGGATTTTTATTATTATGAAAAAAGGTAACTTACACTTTGCGACTCAAAAGTACACTTTTAATGATTTTTTTAAATAAAAAGAAAGTTTTCAAAAGCACTTTATTCTTGTTAAGCCTACTCGTACCTGCACGGCTCGTACTCGCACTATCCTTATTAAGCGCACTCGTACCTAAACCACTCGTACATATGCGCTATTCTTATTAAGCCCACTCGTACCCGCGCTTTTCTTATTAATCCCACTCGTACCTGCACCACTCGTACCCACGCTTTTCTTAATAAGCCCACTCGTACCCACGCTATTTTTAATAGGCCCACTCGCACCTGCACCACACGTACCCTGCCCATTCTAGCAACAAAACTTGTACCTAGCCAAAGTTTACTAGAGCTATCTGGGAGGAGTTTATGTTAGTTTTACTACAACAGCATTCTTTTTCAGTGATCAAACCAATTTGCTGTAAGCTCAGAATCTACTTAGGGCCCACGGTAGACAAATCAGGCGCGAGGATTTTGCTGTGGTAGTTTATCGAGTGGCCGGTCGAAATCTTGAGTTAACACAATATTAAAAGTTTCAGGCAGATAATTCAAAAATTTGAATTTTTGGTTGTTTTTCTTAAATTGATTATAAGAATGTACGCAGCTTTTTCAAATTCAAACTGCCCTGTTTTTATGTTAGCGCTGCCACTAAACAGGGCTTCATCCCTTGTTTTTAGGTGCTCAGCTTAAGCATCTACTGAAATGGGCATGTCCGTCTGTTCTTTATGCGCTAAAGGTCACAGTTTCAAACTGATTTTCTTTAAACAACTTTTAAACAACCACAAAAGCGAAGGAAAAGAGTCCTATTGTTTTTGGGGTTGATCTGATTAACCAGTTTTCAGCAATTACCGGTTACATCAACCAACTTTTTGAGCAATAAAAATTTCTAACAAAAATTTTGGCGTATTTTGTTGCGAATAATATGTTTCAGAACTTTTTTTTACTCAAAATATTTGACATAGGTACCTAACATTAGGTAAGCGTTAGATTTTAATATGACATTTTGTGATTTTCCAACTATATCCACTGATCCAAAACGACGACATTATTTGTGGGCGATCCTATAAAGTAGTATGTGCTGCTAACATTGACAGATGCATTTTATCCTTGCAGTGCAGATTGTTTATTATTAAATTGGCGAAAAACAATATAAAATACCGAATTTTAGAATTGGCGTTCAATTCAAACTGAAAAACGTTAATGTTTAGGTTGCCATTAAGCCAGGGCTTTAGCGCTTGTTTCATTTTGTATATATTGTCATGCATAACGAACCTACCTACTACTAAAAACTATGAATGTGGCACTTAAATTAAAATATTTTGAGTTCTGAAAAGAAAAAAAGCCTTTTTTTAGTTCCAATATATATTGTAAACCATAATGTTACCTTTCATTTAAGACCAAAATATCAAACTTGAATAATGTAGTTCATTAGTTACAAGCTTTTCCAAATTTTGGTTTTGGTCGTTCAGTTACTATTACATGTACATACCAACTATACCAATAGCAATAAATACTTAATTACGTCATTACCTTAGTTTGGTGATGAGGCTTTTTCTAATTTTTATGTGTTGTTAGCCACAATGTTAGCTTTGATTTAAGACCAAAATACTTAACATTGTCAGTAGAATTTAGTCGCAAAATACAAAATAAGTAGTCCAAAACAAGAAACAGGCATTAGTTCAGGTGTAATCAGTAGAATTAGCTTTCCCAAACAGACACATGGCTATGAGGGAAAAACGCGAAAAAACAAAAGCTTCTTTACAGAATCCTAATATTTAACTATAAATAAACTCTGTTGTAAATATTTTAATTTTGACATTGTTTTTAATGCAAATAAAATAATTTTTTTTACTTGACAATTCTTTTACAAGGGAAATCCCTTACATTGTTAAACGGGAAATCGGCTAAACGGGACAAAAAAGGTCGGTCCCACGGCGTCCCTTATCTCCGGATTTTACAGTACTTACATTACAATCAGTATTTTGAAACTTGGGATTTGAAATTTTTGTACAAAACATCATTTTAAAATTTAAGAAATGCAAGAAACATACAATTTAAAAAATGTAAAGGTTTCGACTTTTAAAATCTTGTTGATTACCAGTAAATACTTTAAAAGTAAAATAATATAATGTAAAATATTTTACATTTATAGTTTACGCAATAACACTTGGTTTGAAAAGTTAAAAAAAAATGTTTTTGTCATTAGGAGTGGTCAAATCAAAAATATTATGGAGGCAAAAAAGTTTCAAAATGTGTTTTTACGACTACCTGAGTTATTTTAAACCGATTTGGCGCGAAAACACAAAATTTGAATTTTCAAAAATTTTGAAACTTAGCAAATTTTTTTTGACGCTATTTTTTGAAAAACCAAAAAGCGCTTAAAACGTCCTAATATTTTGGTCTTGACTATCTGTATTCCAAATTTTGTTTAAATCGGTCAATGTTTGTGGAAGATACGGATCAGGAAACTTTGCACAGATGCACTTTGTCCTTAAGTTTTACCCCACAAGTTTTACCCCACAAGCCAGAAACTTCATATTTGACCCATGAGTTTCTTACATAGTACCCTTTTGATAAAAAAATTAAAAGCTATAATTTTTCACCATCGAGTAAAGTCGTGGCCTATTGACCAAAGAAGGGCTATGTTATGAGTATGCACTTGATAAGAAAATTGTTATGCGTATTCTAGGTTGAGTATCAAACCATTAGTATGAATCGACTGACGAGAATGTCCGATAACGTCATGAAAGTAAACACAAATTGTATCAATACGAGGTCTAATTTGAAGAGACTCGAGGTTACCAAATCCTTCTTAATCCAATCTTGCTCTCGAGATCATCTCTTGACTTTACCGAATAAACCCTTTACCAAATTAACATTCTGTTAACTTTCCACACTTATACATATTACCGAACTTTACTTAATTTCACTCTTCGCATCTGCACCAATCACGAACCATAACGGTACACTGTATATGGCGAAGTTAAAATGTTGATAAAAGTTACCTTCCTGCCTCCGTACAGCCCTGGAGGATTTTGCGTGGCAAACAAAGTAAATCGAGGGTTTGCAGTAACAGTCATCCCGGTTTCGGCAATAAAAAGTTGACGATTATCGTCTAACAAACGATTGAGAGCTTCAAGAACTTCAGATGGCGCCAAGTTAAGTTCATCGAGAATGATCCAGTCCCCTTTTCGCATCGCCTGGACGAGAATTCCTTGTATAAAAGCAGTTACATACAAACATGTAAGTTACTTGGTAATTTAAAAAACTGCTAAAAGACGCTTTAGCATGCAGTGTGTGCAAGTTAAGTTTAAATGACCTTTAAATGATGTAGAACAAAACAAAATGTATGGTTGTACAAAAGTAATGATAAAACTATTTTAAATGACGCAGTGTAATGTAATGGCTTTATCAGACCCTTATTTTATAAGAAAAGTTAACAATTGTCATATTCATAAGAATTCAGCCATTGCAAAAGTTGAAAGCGAGAACTTTTAGAGTAACACTTGTTAACTTTTTTTAAGTCTTACAACGAATTAATTACACTAGTGCTTTTACATTCTGCATCTATCGAATCAAATGATTAGGTAACTTTGGAAAAAGGCGTGTTCAACAAGTCCTTATGACATTATGAAGGATCTGCAACCCCTTCTTTTTTCAGTCTTTTAGACCACCGTCATTGGAGGGCAAAATTAAGTTTGGGTAACAGGACAGAAGAGTGTCGACAAAAGAGTGAATTCCAAAGGAAACTGTAAAATGAAGTCAACTTGAGCTTGGAAATAATTGGTGGCCCTTAAAAGGCCGTGGAAATCAATAATATACATAGTTTACTGTAAACTACAATTTACGTCAAAGTATTTCGCTTACTTATGGAATTACTTATTTTCCTGTTGTTGCTTTGTTAGAAACTTTTAAACGTCAGTGAAAACTAGTGATTTTATAATAGAGTAGCACGCAGTAACGCTTAAACAGAACAATGCTTAGAATGATAAGAATTTTAGTATAAATGCATTGATTTATTGCATTTTCAGGCTACTGACCATACACAAATCATATTTACAGAAGTTTACTAATATTTGGTAAATACATTTAATATTAGGCTGCTAGCTTTATTTAGCAGCTTCAATATTTCGACTCTTAATCGCTATAGATATATAATTAAACAAGTTTTGTAAAGCTAAATTATTATAATTATTTATTATGTAATTAATTCTATTGCCCATAATATAACCAAGATTTATCATACGTTCTTGTCTAAATATAAAGTCGAAATAGCTGAACAAGGTGCTCAAACCCTGCCGAGTCCATTTGATTGCATGGATATGAAACTGTTTGGACGCCTTGCGCAGCTATCTTGACTTTGTATCCAAAAAATAGTGATTTATTGAGTCAAAAGCCCGTTTATAATCCACACAATTGCGTAAACCTTCCTATTTGGAATTTTATTCTGGTTTTGAATTAAGAGAATTAGAAAAAATATTTAGTCCATGCATGATCTATTTTTTTGGAAGCCTGCCTGTGACTCAGAAAGTATGTAGCGCTTCAAAATCCCTAAACCTTGCGACGTCGACCGCCACTGCTATCAGCAGGCTCGTCGACTCATGCCGTCGTCTCTTCTGTCCCACAACTTCCCACAACTGCCACGAGAGGTAGTTAGTGAGTGTGTAAGGCTCGGACTGAGCAGTCACTCTCCGTACAGAACCAATTACCCATTCCAAATTTCGGTTGCAATTAATAAATATATTATTAATACTAGCAAGTGCTCGTACCAACAATCCAGTGTTCTCAGTCATTCTCATTATCACAATCATTTTGTGCCTTACTTATTCTCACCGATAGATCCAGTAGTTCAAGGTAAACCTGCAAAGCATAAAATCTCAGCCGCCGAGACCGCAGCCATTGCCAGTTTACACATTCAGTGCACCCAGTCATCGGCATACAAACCAAGGCGACCAACATTTACCACAAGTACATTTCATTTATTCACCTATTTTGTAAAACGTATTATTAGAATTTTTGTAAACAGTTTAACAATACAGTTAATTAATGCTATTCCTCTAATATTTTGTAGATTAATGGGGTCTCCTTTCTTAAATAGAGTAACTAACCTAATATCTGCATAAATTTCAAGACGTAGTTCTTTTTGAAGAATTTAATTGAACAAGTGTAGTGCAAACTTTTTCCTACCCCCAGGTAGGCCTATCAAACATTCACATTCATCTGGGATTACATCTAGATCAAGGCTTTTGCTGTATTTAGTTTTCTTATTTGATTTTTTTAATCACCATTTTTAGAATTCTCAATAAAGTTCCGAATCATTTACTCTGTAGTATGTTGTCTTTTGCGTGTCTTTTGGAGGCATGGTTGATTTATAAAACCTTTTTGGCTCTAAAGAGTTAAATTTATTTTCTGTCTGCATTCCAAGATTTAAATAGTTTATTGTCTCCCAGGAATGAGAAGCATTTTTTACATCCGCAAATTTGTTACAAAGTTCAGCCAAATATTTACTCTTTTTTTTTTCACAAGTACTCTTAAAACTGCTTCTAGCCTGTCTAAACTTAATGTATGCTTCGTTCAGAGATTAAACTGCTTTACACTTAATTATTGACTTCATCAGAAACGTTTTGAATTGTTTGCAGCTTTTATCCAACGACTGTTTATCTCTACACACAGTTATTAGAGTCCGATTACAGACCAGTCTGTTTTCCTTAGCGGCTTAAAATATTTTTGACCAAAATACCATTTAACCTCTCTATAGATAGATTATACTTGTTATTTAGTAGTATATTATTTCATACCTGACTAAAAGGTGTATGTGTTCCTTGTTTATTCGAACTTTAAGCTTGTTATTTAAATTATTACACTAAATTTTATATTTTTAAATCTGCTGGCAGAAATTATAACTTGTACAGGAACATGATCGGACAAAAACATTTCTACCGTTAAAAATTATTGCACCCTACTTATAATGCTTATATTTATATTACAGTAATCCAACACAGACCAGTTTTTAATTCCTAGAAAAGTGTACTGTTTTGAAATTTCTTGCTCAACTCTTCCGTTTTTAATAAGTATGACGCGTCTTTGAATTCTGTCCGCCACAACATAAAGAGTCAATGCCGCTTTGAAGTACGCACCTATCATCCGCAAAGGCTTGTGATAGCGCGGATGATATTGATTTGAGTTTAACTAGGAATTCATCAATCACCAGGTTCCAGAGCAGTGGCAACAACACGCCTCCCTGCGGACAGCCCCTCGGAAACCTATAACTAACTGTTCATTTGTTATAATATTTATATAAGATATAATTAGTATGTTGTTTTTACAAAAACATATTTCTTTTATTATAAAGTTTTGCTTATGTAAAAATAAACCCATTCTAATTGAGGCTCTTCTTACATTAATTGCTCTGCTAGCAGGAAGATAAATGTACTCAAAATTACAAAAATAACTACCTAAATTAGGCTTATTTAATTATTTCCACGTTTTACATATAAAAATAAAATCAATTGATACTAGTTTAGTTTTATCTTCCTTATTTAGCTCGAGTGAGTTTCGTGATTCGAGGACGTTCCAGTATGTAATTTTGCAAAAGTTATTCTTAGAAGTATTTGTGTTATGGCGAAGATCATGTGTGCATTTAGCTAGTTGAGATCCATTGCTTTGAAACTTCTTCCTATCCGCTTTGATGCCGAATTTACCAAAGTATATAACCGCTGCAGATAGATTTTCATTCTATAATTTCCAGAACACATCATTTACGTGGTTGTATCTTTACTTTTTATCTTTACTCAGGCAGAAGTGGATCTTATTTTTGTTTATGATATCCTTGAACTTTAATTTGTTATTCGTTTTGTCCTGACATGCGACGGTTTTTCTAGTTTAACAAACAGTAGTTGTGGTTTGCCTTTTTTTAAATCTCTTGACAATCTGGCCGCCAGTATTTTTATAGATTTTAGACCGAGTCGGTTTTTTAATCTCGACTGAGTCTTCCGTAGCGAAGGTGTTACCTTAAAACCCAGAAATCATAAAATGTTTTTTAGTTTCTGCTTTCAATAATTGCAATTTTCTTGGTTAGAAAGAACAGCTGGCTGATTATTTTTACTTGTAAACTGTTGATTTGCGTTTGCCAATTCTTGATCTATTTTAGACTATTTTACTCTTATTTTCCTTTCCAGGGCCGACAGTTTTCCATTTAAATTGCTTTTAAGGATCATTTTATTGTTTGTTTCTGACATAACGTTCGCGTATGTTGCGTCAAGTTGTTGGAAAATGACCTGTAACTTGTTGATTGATGAAAGTAGCAATTTGTTGATTCGGTTCCCTCATAGTAAGGTGCTACCAAAATATGGTGCTAGCATCTTTTTACCTTTTTTCGAAAAATACAGGTTCATGTAAGGCCTTCGGCCTACGTATATTTAAATAGGGAATTTAGCTTTTTTTGTTGACAAGAGATAAAGGAAATTTTAGAAGGTTGAATTTACTCTAGATAATTTGTATATTCCACGTTCCGGCTAGATCCAGGCGTGGCGGATTTTGTTTTTTACCAAAGAAAGCTTGGACTGTAAAATTTTGCACAATTTTTGATCAATTCAGTAGCTGTTAATAAATATGTATTACCTTAAATGTTTAGAATAGACAAATTTTCAAAATGTAAACAATAAAAATTAATTCAATGGATTTACGAGCACGAGAAAATAGATGTTGGCACATAGAGCGCTGGATGGCCACTTAGGAATTTTAGTTCAAGCCATTGTAATTCTAATATTTTTTTCTTAGCTCTTTGATGAGGAAAGCTTTGTGCTAGCTTTATTACAGGCTATTTTAATTTTAATGATCAATTTTCATAAAGAATTCTATTGAGCCTCATAAGTATTTTATAATTATTTAATTTTGATATGGACATATCGTCGGTTGAAATTCATTTTGGCGTAAGCCTATCTAATTCTTCTGTCATTCTGTCGCAAGTCCGTTAAATTTATAAATGACATCATTGTCAATTTAATGGATATACGACAGAGTAATTTTGGGATTGACTTACCACCACGCCTGTTCACAGCTTACGACCTGAACAACAGAACGTATCGCGTAAGCTGTTTAGGTCGGTAGCCGATTAAGAAACCGCCGGTTTTACACCGTCGGTTATTTTGCTTTCAGTTTCTACATTTAAAGGATCCTCCAAAAATAACGTCAAGGGTCGTTGCAAAATATACAAGGGTCGTCTCACGTCTTACGTCCTTAAAAGGTGAGTACTTATATAACACAGACGCGAATATTAAAAAAATAATTGAAAATTAGTTACTAACGATAAGAGCAAATAAAATGAAATAAAGGCTACAAAATTTCATTTGCTACAAAACCATCTCAATTATAACCACCAAAATTACCCTGCCTAACATATAAGGGGCCATACATGAATTACGTTTACAAAAATAGTGAGGGAGGGGGTTAGGGGCCATGCAAACTAAAACTCACTCAAACCATGAGGGGAAGGAAGGGGGTTACACAAACTTACGTTTGCACCTAAAACATTGTTTTAATATCATTTTCTTCAATTCCGAAATTTATTTTCGTCTGGGATGAACGAAAATATAATTTTAGAAAATTTAATTTACAAAACCTTGTATAATGAATTTGTTGTGAAAGAAGCTAGTAAGAAAACTAGCGACCAATCTGACCACCTCGTGATGACTAATAAAAGAGTGAATGGTTTGCTAGTAAATGTTAAATATTCGGCGACCGGTTTCAATGTTTATTTCAAATTTCGTCAGGCTGGAATATACAGATAATCAAATAAAACACTAATTAGTTCCATGGTTACAAAAAATAATAATAAAGTTAGTAATAAAGTTAAAGTTAAAATATTGGTGCACAGTACAAGCTTAACGATGAATACATATACATAGTAAGGGAGCGGTTCAAAATGGACTCCATTGGATTGTTATAGTAATAATGATAATAATAATAAATAGTACAAAGTTTATTATTCAATATCGTAAAGAATAAAATAAATACTAAAATAGGTAGTTACCCGTTGGATCCATGGTTATTCAGTCTAAAATATAATTATTGGAATTGTGTAATAATAAAGTTAAAAAAACAAAAACTGAATTAATTTTAACAAAATATTCGTAAGTTTTCACTGTTAATGTTAACTGTTCAGAGCTGAAAATGGAACTAAGGGTTCGCGCCCATGGAAAAAACAAGTTTTAGTCTACTGGTTCTGCAGTATGTGTATTATGTTACAGTAGGACTTAAAACTATATCGTATAGTTAGTAACTAAATATATAAATAAATAAATAATTCCATGGTAGTATGTATTCTATTAAACGAACAAAATATTACGTCAGTGTAAAAAATAATATTAAGAATACAGTGCTTAAAAAATAATATTAAGAATACAGTGCTTAAAACATACTTGTGGATCACTGTCAAGGGCTTGATGGAAAATTACAATCACAGACTTAAAGTAAAACTAAAAAGTTCATAAGAATTAAGGAAAAAACGATAAGAGCAAATAAAATGAAATAAAGGCTACAAAATTTCATTTGCTACAAAACCATCTCAATTATAACCACCAAAATTACCCTGCCTAACATATAAGGGGCCATACATGAATTACGTTTACAAAAATAGTGAGGGAGGGGGTTAGGGGCCATGCAAACTAAAACTCACTCAAACCATGAGGGGAAGGAAGGGGGTTACACAAACTTACGTTTGCACCTTAAACATTGTTTTAATATCATTTTCTTCAATTCCGAAATTTATTTTCGTCTGGGATGAACGAAAATATAATTTTAGAAAATTAAATTTACAAAACCTTGTATAATGAATTTAATGTTTTCCATAATTATTATTTTTCAAACACATTTTAATTTGTGCTGGAGTAAACATAAATTTGTATAAATTAAAAATTCATGCATGTGGAATATTTTTGTATTACTGTAAACGTTTCATGGGAGAAGGGGGGGGGAGGTCGGAAAATATTACTAATGGTGACAGGGTGGGAGGGGTTTGAAAATTTAAGTTTTTTGTTAACGTAATTAATGTATGGCTCCTAAGGAAAATGTACAAATGGCAGCAGCAGTATCACACCTGTTTGAAATATGCGTAGTAGTCACCTTTACTACCTGTAAAAGAATATTTTTCTTCCTAATTTTTCTTGTAGAAAAGCAAATGGCTCAATGCGATTTATTATAAATCTTAATAACCTAAGCGAATTCATAGATACCCCTTATTTTGAAATGGAAGGTAACTCTTCTAATAATAATAATAATAATTTATTCATTGGGTCAATTTAACTGAATTTTACACAACCAGACTTAACAAGTCACTGTGGGGGAGGAAATAGGAGGCTACCGCGTTAGATCGTCTCGGTCTTTGTAACGTTTCACCTATCTTCGTCTTCTCGTTTAAAGTAAAGGAGTCCTATTCCCTAGGCCTCCACAGTAAGTAGTGGTCACTAAGGAGCACCGAAGGATATTGGGCTTTAATCAACCATCCAGTGACGTTTACCGTACAACACCGAGCCGTAAACGATTAGCAGTTGCCGAGGATCGAAGCCAGATCTGAGACTGTTAATTTCGTTACAGTCTGCAGTCCTAACCGCTCACCCAAGCACGCCTGCCTACTCTTCTAATAATCTTCATATATACCTTTAAATAATAATAAATGCAAAACTTATGTAAGTTGGTACCCAGACCCTTAATTATCTTAACCTGGAACTCACTAAATTTTTACGCATTCCTACGTTTTACTTTAATATCAAAGTTTTTACAAAAAACAAAATTTGAAAATGCAAAAGAATTAATGGTTGTTTCTAATTGGGCTTTACAGTCATGCTTTTCCATATTTAAGTGGACGGCAAGAAATAAACTTTATTTTCTAGACCCATCGGCTAATTTGCTGCTTTCTAATTTTAGAATTCTTTATCCTCTGCACGAACAACTTACCCTGGTGGCAGGTAAGTTGTGTAGCTAGGATTTGAAAACAAGGAAATCCTAAATAATACTATATCAACCATGATCTTCAATAGCACCTTCAACCCTTAAACAATATGACACAGCCTTTAACTTTAAACTTTGGTGGAACCACTGTAATCAGCAAAACGTCTCTAAATTCAGCCCAACAGAGCCAAATGTTATGACCTTTTTACAAATTCAATATGACAATAAATCTACATATAGTTCACCTAATACCATGCGGTCTGCTATTTCCCGTATTGCTGACGCTGACCTCGGGTCCAATAAAGACGCAAAGATTTTTCGGCAAAATTTATAAAGTACGACCTAAAAGTGCAAAATTTAATTCCACGTGGGACCCTAAAGCAGTCATAGACCACTTGGCAACACAATCTTCAATTAAAACCCTGAGCCTAGCACAGCTCACATTCAATGTAACTGGTTTTTAGCACTTACTTTAGCTCACCGAGTCCAAACATTTTCTGTTATAAAGGTTTTTGAGATAAATATGAGATATATATTTCGTCGATTATAAAAAGAACGGCAAGAAAGAGTAACCAACCAGTTCTACATTTACTATTTCCCTCCGAAAACAAAGACCTGTTCGTCGGAAGATGCTTACAAGAGTAATTAAACCTTACTGAATCGTTGAATGAACAAAAATTGTTTGTCGCTGTTCCATTTACTCATAGGGCAGTAACAGCTCAGAACATAAGTCGTTGGATTAAAACAGTATTGTCTAACAGTGGCATTGATATCTATTTTTTCAGGTCATAGTACTGGAGATGCGACTACATCAGCTGCAAGCAACAGCTGCAGCAACAGTCTGAACATGAAACAATTAAAAAGACAGCAGGACTTCATCTCAAACCTTTGCCAGATTTTATAATCAACCACTCGTTAGCAAAGCTGAGTTTGCTGAATTAGTTCTTTCTATTATATTAATTGAAACATACTAATTACTAATTTGTATTATGGTTATGTTATGAAGAGAAATAAAATGAACTACTTTTTTTACAATATGTAAAGTGTTTTTTCGGTTTGCTTGACTTCAAACATCTACGTAATATTGAGGACAAGTCGTTGAAATATAATTAATAGATTAAACTATGACTTACCTGACGTTTAATCTAAATTATATGAGATGACTATTCCGCATATATTACACCAACCCACCACATCGACACTAATTTTCATTAATTGTAGACACCCAGTGATATATTAGCAAACCGAACTTTAAATTAATGATAGTATGGAACACGATGTGGTATGGGCAAGGAATAACGCGCCTCGCTTCTACTTAAAAATTGTGACCAAAAGAAAGTAGATGGAGACTGCTACTATGTAATATAGGTAACTCAATCTATTAGGTACAAGGTTTCTTGCATGTAACACCAAGATTAGGATTAACAAGGAAACGAAAAATAATGTCGATTGGATTTTTATCGTTCCCGAGCGATTCCACGGTGATTTGAGATTTTTTTAACAGGCTTAGCCATCGCTACTTCTTTCGCATTGTATCAAACGGAGAGATTTTACGAGGCACTCATAATGCAAATGAAACATGCATAATGACATTGTTTACAAAAATTGGGTTTGTATGTAGGAAACTACAAAATTTGACACATTTAAGAACCGAATTGGTAGTGTGCGCGTTAGCTAGAAGAACCTTTCTTCCGTTAATGAGCACGAACAGTTATCTATGGTAAGTATTTGCAGTTTTTAATTTTTTTAATAATAGTGTAATAGTGTAGTTTAAAACTTTTTTTACTATATTTTTTTTTGATTTGGTCACTCCAGTACATGCTGTTTTTGGAAATAAAATCTATAAAAATAACTATTTTTTTTACCGGGTATTTTTGTGACGTATAAAGTGACCAAATCAAAAGAGTCAAAAAAGTTTTAAAATGTGATTCTCCATCTACTACAAAAAACTAGACTCAATTTGAGGCAAAAATCCAATTTTGAAATTTAATTTTTTTTTGAAATTTGGAAATTTTTTTCAGCCTCAATCTTGAAAAAATAGTTGAAATTTCAAAAGACGCGTTAATGTTTTTTTGTCGTCTACCAAAATGAAAAGTTTTTTGGAAATCGGTGCATTTATGTGGGCGCTACAGAACAGGGAAATGTCGCGAAAAATGCACTATACAGTCAAAATTACCCCTGACGCGGGGATTTTCGAAATCCCATGTTGGGCAGTTGATGATAGTTTACGGTACACTATTATCAAAAAAATTAAAAACTGCAAATACCATCGATAAATGTTCGTGCTCATTAACGGAAGAAAGGCTCAGAAGAGGTTAAAAGTAGAAGGATGTACATTTTACTTAACTGAGACTTTCGCAAGAATCTTCAGATGATCGACAGCTTAAGCTTGAGGAAAGATACTCTATTTACAGCGCATGGATACAAGTTGTGCAATTTTCTTTAAAAATGATCAGTTACTACTGCATAAACATACTGGGTGCTTAAACTGTCATGAAATACATAAATTTAGGGATGACCACAATTAGGACTCACTTGGTCACAATTACGGCACTTAAGATAATTTACGGAAACCCTGGCTTTTTGAGCATATTTCATTGTATCTTGGAAGCACTAAGGTTTGCATTAACGATTATTTTTATTCTTACTAAGCGAGATTTAGCCAACATTTGTGTTCATCATGTTTTTTTCTACGAGCTCTGGTTCAGAAGTTATGATTTTTGAAAGCTTAACTTTTATGAACCAGGCCCCAATCAGGCACTCTCACCCTAAACGCAATTGTTGCTGTAAAAATGATAGTCGTATGAACATGTGAAACATCATGGGCTGAAATCGCACACTTCTTAAATGGAGCAGGGGCCCCTTCCTTGTGGGCACTGTGCCCTTATGCCCATTATAAACTATAACTCTGATTAATCTTAGGCATTAATGAAGTTCATTGAAATTAATTGTACATTTTACGTTAAAAATACTGTACTCATAAATACATTCGGCATCGTGAGGGACGTGAGTGATTTTCAAACCCTGAAAGGATTCTACATGCTGCCCCAGTTATGCTAATGTAACTCGACCTCATTTGGCATTTTTTAGGGACATGACAAAGTTTTTAAAAATTAAATTCTGATTTTTTGCCACCCTGTACATCGCACATTTTTTATCCGATTTTTACGAAATCTAGTTTTCTGATGATCCTTAAACACTTCTAAAAAGTAATAATAGTGTAGAGTTAATAAGTATAAAACATTTTTGTTATATTTCTAAAGCATTTTTCTTATTCCTATAACTGTGTATTGTTCTTACTGTGTCTTTATGGCAAGCGTTATTGTAACGTCAGTTGTAAATAAATATTTACTTTCTCTCTAGGCTTTTTAAAAGTAGAAATTTTTAATTTTCTTTAAAAAAATTATATTTTTGAGGCTCAATTTTTGAAATCGGATTTTTTGAAAGATTCTGAAGTTAATTTTTAGAAAACTGTGTAAGGATGAGAAAAAATCTTTCGTCAAAATCGGATAAGAAATGTGGAAACCACAGGCTAGCAAAAACTCAAAATTTGAATGTTTTTAAACTTTGGCTGTGGCCAACTAGTTGGCTGTGGCCAACTAGCATTAAAATGTGGTCGAGTAACTTCGGAACTGTGCAATTTAAAACTAGTTTGATTTTGGTGAATGGAAGTTTTTGAAGTTGAAGGGTAACATGTGAAACCATTCGTAGGTATGTCAGTATCTATCATCTGGAGCGAGGTTTGATATCTTGCGCGGAATGTCTGGAATGGCGGCGACGGCGCATCGTCCCCCAGTAGGGATACCAACTACTGCTGCTCACTAGCCATCACATGTAGTGGCTCTAATACAACGTGGCTAAGCGGCGGTAAGGCAGCGGCGCTTAGTGGCTAGTACACAATTATTATAACCAATAGTAGATATTTTCGGAGGCTGAGCAGAAAACTCTTACCTTCTGTAAAAACCAGCTTGCCACTTGTGTCGGGCTGGTAAGTTCCTATGTACTCCTGTAGATCGGTGTGTTGGTGATTGTTAATCCGGTAGCAGCGATTTCCTGATACCATGGCTAGATACTGAATTAGGCTAGTTTTTCCAACAGACGTTTCACCTTGAATAAGTATTGGCAATTTCCCGGCTGATACAATTCTGGCAATGTCTCGAAGGTTTTGCGTGATGCTTGGGGTAAGAATATACTGCACAAAAATTATTTGATATTTTTAGAATAAATAAAACCTGGATAATACAGAAATAAGATAAGCATGCGGGGAACTGTTTGAGTATAGCGCAGCTCTCTGATAGTGTTTAGCTCTGGACAGGACGTAACGGGATTTGAGTTTCCCTTCCCGTCCCAAAATTTTCGGGATTCGGGATGGGAAGAAGCTTATGCCGTCCCGTCCTGTCCTGTCACTAGGTTTTACGAGCAAAGCAAAAAGTCTAGTAACATGAGCAAATAAGTGAAAGTAGAATATTCAAATATCTGTTTTGTTCTATTATAGTTATTAAATTAACTAGGGATTCAAAAGTCATTTATAAACATACTATAAATGTCAAGTTTGATTAAAAATACCCTGCGACTGCGTTAAATTTAATTGTACATACGAAATAGGTAAGGATTTTTAAAATGCAAACTAGTACGAAAACAGTTTTAAAAAGCCCCATGCTTCACACTATCTTAAGTGTTTAATAAGGCTCTGAAGGAAATTCGGAAACGTACCGATAAAACCTTATAATGTTCTTGGCTAATCTACACTTCCTGCTCCATTAGGTTAGGTTAGGTTAGATGCACTGCAGGGTAGATGAACTGCAGGGGGGTCTGGGGGGGGCGCAGATGATTTAGTCTGTCTTTAATGGAGCAGAAACCGTAGATTTCCCATGTTCTTAACTAACAACTAAAAATATATTAAATTGTAATATAAAATTTGACCTTGCGTATATTGTGTACACGCAAGTACATATACCTATGTATATTGTGTATACATAAGTATATTGTGTCCGATACGACTGTTGCTGCTTAGCTTTGACCCTATGCTCAAAGAATGCTTTTAGTCGTAAGCATCGTACGTGTGTGTGTTAAATATTTTCATGAAATATGCCAAAAAGTATTCCTCGCTGAAATGAGAAATCCATGAAGTGCGTCTTACATTTTGAGACACCTGTTTTTAGATGCTGAGCAAGCATTTATTGAAATGGTATTGTCTGACTGTCCGTCTGCCCATTCGTTGGCCGTGCTCTAAAAGTTACAGTTTTTAACAGATTTCTTTCAAACTACTTTTAAACTCTCACAAATGCGCGCAAGATGTGTGTTATTGTTTTCTAGGGTGATCGGACCAACCAGTTGAAAGGTCCTATGTCAAAAATACGAAAGTGAGTTGCCTAAAAACCGATAAATACGTGTGACCAAATGGGGAATGTACATGTAAATAGGTTGCGACGGCAACACTTCGATAGCTCAAAAATGTTTGATGACAGACCAAAAACCGTGTCCCGGATGTTCAAATGTAAAATAAATACACTGCACACAAGTCCCAGTCACAACAGTGTAAATAACTTATCGTTAGTAATATATTAATTATACTGTCTAATTCATTTTACAAAAACACTGGCACAATTAAAGCCCATAAAATAAGTCAGACTGTGGAATTTTTATAAACTATGAGTACAACAAGGGCTAAAGCCCTTGTTTTATGGCAGCCTTAACAGGAAAAACCAAAAGTACAATATTGAAATTTTTGAATTTCTCGCAAAAACTTTAAATATTGTGTAAACTCTTCTTATTGATCTTATTAGGTTATAGCAATTTAGTCTGCCATTCAATAAAATTTGATTCTGACTTATTTCAAATAAATAATATACATGCTTTAGGCGAAAATGCCTTTGGGTGATTTTAAATTTTGTAGAAGTACATGTTTTTGAATTGGCCGCCAAATCTTAAAATCCAAATTTGAACCTCTTACTAATTGGAATTACACATAAACGATACACCCATCAAACCGAAATGAATGAGCGAATCCAATTAACGTAGTGGGACAGCTCAGATCATGATTAAATTTTATAATTAAAAAACTTAACTAATTTTTTGTCAAAGTTGACCGATACTAATGCATGATATATCATTTTAAAGCCCTTTAAAAATAGGGAAAACGGGTATTTTGTTTTTGGCCTCCGACGCATACAAACAATTTTAGGCGGAATTTTCAAAAAAAGTAACGGTTTTTAAAAAAATGGCAAACGTTAGTCTATAAACTCTTCCTTTTTGCGTTATTTGGAATCTGCAAGTCATTAGCTTTCGAATGATATATCACACGTTGAAATTGGTTAAATATCTTAAAAGTGTGAAAAATCCGGTAAATTATGTAGATAGGTGGGAATAATCCATAAATATAAATGATTAACGGACTAAGCTCTGTTGCAGTCAGGCACTCAACTTATAGTATATTGCACACTGTAGACAAAAGTGTATATGAAGTAAATGTATCTGTACAATCCATTAAGTGACACTATATAGTAAATGCAGCGAGCCCGTGTAGCTCAGTGCTTACTGCACTGGTGTCTATAAATCTCCTGTTTAAGCAAATGCTCGCTTCAGGTCTTGGTAATCGAGACCAGCGGCGGTGGCAAGTTTTCCCACTAGGTTTTCCTTGTCCACAAGGCGGTGAAGGGCTCGGCGGCTCTGAACGTCAATGTAAAATGAAGTTCGCCATAGAAGTAGGCCCGACTAATGTTGGAAAGACAAAACCTGTGTGATGGCACAGTGCAAGAAGTGAATTCGAGGTCGGGCAGTTCGGGCACCTTGTAAGAACTGCGGTTAAATCGGGGCAACCTCAAATTTATTTATTATTTATTTAACTCTTAATAGTCTATAAGATAGTTTGATTAATATTATGTAATTAATCCGATAAACGTATATCGGTAAATAAGTGCGACGTACGAGCTCAAACTAACTGCTATCAAAACGAATTTCGACACGAGAAAGCATGCTCGTGGCCATAATACAATATGTCTGCGAGTTTTTGAGTTCTTTTCGTGTTTTATTTCTATGCTAAAATTTTCGTTTTTTCGTTTAAAAAAACGACATTTTGTGGCGAAAAAACGAAAAAAACGAAATAAGTAAATTGTTCGTTTTTTTCGTTTTCGTTTAAACGATATGCATGCCCTAGGGCCATTACTGATCTATTGCCTCCCACCTAAAAGATTATTAAAATACCTATATTAATGGACGATCCAAACGTACATAGTTTCGAACGATTAAACTCTTAGCTAATTATTAACACATCACATTATCCATATTTAATGAAAAATGGAGATGATCAGAATTGCCTTCAGTGCAGAAAATTGATACTTCACCGACGATATGCTTGTTTTTATTGAGTTTAAATAATTTCAATCAAATAAGTAACATCCAGATGATTATACAAATCTCGCGTTAGTGTGAATTTCGAAGTTTGGCACGATCGTCTTTTTCGTAAAACCAAAGCTTAATGTCGTTGTTAAGCTAAATCTTAATCGGAATCCGAAAAGCAAAAATTCAGTTAGCCTAATCTAAATCCAAATCCTAATGTTCACAAGAAGCTGAATCCGTAAGCTGTATTTCTATGGCCTTTGGATTTGGCTTTTAGCAGAACATTCAATTTTTCATTTCTAGCCACTTTTGCTACGCTCTTGTATACATACCAGTATCATTAGTATCATGCCAGCTACATGTGCCACATAAAACACTATATTTTACTGCAGTGGTGTCAAATGTTGTTGCGTATTTTAGGCCGCTTTAGGTTTTTCACAACTAGTTAGACCGTAACTTTAAATGCATAGAAATAATTAAATAATTTTGCCTGGTTATGTTTTTGTCCTAAAGGAAGTTGTTATTGTGAACGTCAATTAAAGCTTTAATTTGAGTATTTTTGAAAACAATTACCGCATAACTGTGTTAAATTCAACACATGTTGTGAACATTTTGTCACTGCGTTGTTTTGTTTCCCCTTTAATTGAAGTTAGTAGCAAGGTTTATTATGTCAAAACTCAAACTACGTTTAAGCAATAATCAATTGATTTATTTTATTTACCTTCACGCAAAAAATGACCGAAATTGATTTGTAGGGTCGTCTGTTTTAAACGTGTTAGGCGCAAATTAAATTAGTTGCGATTAAAACTAAATAATAAAATTATACAAATCGTATTATTTGAATTGCGCTTACTCAATTACCACATACATACTTTGTTATTAACTGTAATATACCTATAGCAAAATATTTGACATTTTGATTTATTTTTCCTCGGCGCACATAAGGCAGCCCTAGGCAACGTGCGGCGTTTGTGCTGCCTGTTTGACATGACTGTTCTACGGAGCGTTTTGGTAATGCGTGTTTGTAGGACGGGCGCTTTTTGTAGTTTTTGCAAAGAATTTATTTTGGAATTTGAACCTGTAGTCAGGCCCGGCGCGACTTGTACCCCGGCCATTGTCTAGTCCCTGGTTACGGCCCTCACTGTTTAAAATTGTATACGTTTTTGTACCACTATTATTTTAGAGAGCCCGAGCCCGGCCTCTAATGGAGCCCGGCCCTGGTTCAGTGGACCACCTGAACCACCCGTCACGCCGGCCCTGACCTGTAGTCTAACACTAACTTCTCTTGTCTATTTATACTACTAAAATCTGCTACTTATTGCTTTAACGGACACTAAATGATTTAAAGTTATGTATCACCCTTACTACACACACATTGTTTTCCAGTAATCAGAGCCCATTCAATATACGCTTAGCATCCACTTTGGGCTGGCTTAAGGACGATGGACAAAATATGGCGCAAAAAGCCAGATATTTTAGCTAAAAGCCTAATCCAAATCCAAATTTTTTCGGCTTTTTTTAGCTTAGCGGAAACGAAATCTTAATTCATAAATTCAGCTTATCCTAATCTAAATCGTAATCTGAATATTTGAAAATGTTGAAAGCTTAATTTGAATCCAAATCTTTATTTTTCGGCCTACCATCCCTGCCGCTAGTCATTTAAATTATCCTTCATTCCCCCAATTCCAAGTGTACTCCATAGGTGGGCATACCTCATCAGGGATGAGGGCATGCCTCGCCCTCACCCTCAGCCTCATTGCCGTGAGGGTGAGGGATGAGTGCGAGCGCAGATTTAATCTGTGTCTACCTATCACCGTGAGGGTGAGTGCAGTAGGACCCTGCAAACCCCTCATGAGGGTGAGGGTGAGTACATGTAAGTAGCACTCATCGCTCATCTCACGGCAGCAGCAAGCAGATTAGATTTGAGGCATGCATCATGACGGGGAGGGTGAGTGCCTTGTATTTGAACATGACACTCCTGAGGGTGAGTTCGAGCGAAAGTTTTTATATGGCGTGAGCGTGAGGGTGAGGCTGAGTGCATGCTCCTGTGTAGGTATCCCTCATGAGGTGAGCGTGAGTCAAGTAATTTTGCCCACCTCTGGTGTACTCGGCGACAACATATGTAATTTTCAACTTCTGCGCGGCGAACACAAGGATATCTTATAGTACAGACCCAACCAATATCAGCTACGGTTTTCAATGGTCTGTGGTCGGATGGTACGCAGGAAATGTCGTTGTGAAAGGGAGGCGGGGGAGGGGGGGGGGGGAGCGGGGATGCAGAGCGGATGTGAAGCTTCTAAACATAGTGCAAATTGGCAATTTTTGAATCCACTTACATGCCGGTTTTTAACCGATTTCCTTTAAACAACTTTCACACGACCACAGAAGCGCGCATTGTCAGGCTTGTTTTGGTTTGAGAAAGCGTAAAAATTATGTCAAACGGTACATTACTACAATAGTACTGCCACACTCCCGTGTAGTTCCCGTGTAGCTTGTTAGCCCCGGACTAGCTCACCTAACCTAAGAAGCTCTGTCGTGATTGGCCAATAAAACTCGCGGTCTCATTTTTGCTCTGGGCCAATGAACGAAAGTTTCAAAGGCATCCTTGGTTGAGGGAGGGAAAAATGAAGTGTGGCAAGTGCAGGACCTTTAGTTAGGTAGCACCCGCACTGCACAAACCACCTACCTATGTAGTTAGGTCTCGCCTAACGCGATTTACGGAGGTAAAAATTTAGGGTAAATGACTCCTACTTAGGCTTAGATGAAGCTCTCCGCACTGCACCTATCTAGGTGTTTTACGAAGGTAACCTCCATAAGTCGTCAATGCGGAACGGGTATAAGCTTCCCTTTACGGTTCTTTCTCTTTCACACACTAAAACTACTAGTCCGGCACTCTGTCTGCCGCCGTCACTCCTTACGTGTAATGGAAATTCCGAACAGTCACCACCATTGCTGACTTAATTTTGGATTTTACATTTATCTTAATTCTACGCAAAGCGTTTGCTGTCCGTGTAACAAATTACAGTTAATGCAGCTGTTAGTGATTAATTGCAGTTTTATTTGGGATCAGTAGTGTTGTTAATTATTGTTACTATTGTGTTGGTATTTAAATTAAAGTGATTGAACGACAACACGTTGTTTTACATAAAAATAGTTTAACAATTTACCTAGTAAAACTTTGGAGAACCAAGTAGAATAGACGTTTTTGTAGTTGAAAATTTCATTTCTGTTTCTGCAGCACGCATGAATAAACGAAATCTACTTATATAAGTAAGACTGTTTGGATGGGCACAAATGAAGCCACCCACGGTAATGGTGGGCCACATGGAAAATGATGATACCCCATGTTAAAGATTGTCATTTAAAATTTAAAACTTGCCTTATCATTAACATAAGCATGCTGCAGAATGGAATAGAAATCCTACGGTTTCTTCCTTTGGGCGGGCGATTTGACTTTACTATGCCGACTACCATTTCCAATTTATCAATTTACTTAATTCGCAGTCTCAGATCTCGATTTCACTGCGAACTTATCCATGGGTAACTTATCTATAGGTAAGTTATCTATGGGTAAACTGCAATTTCACACAGTTTTATGCATAGATAACTTCAAGATACCTATAGGTAAACTGTTGATGGCTATCATGATTTCACCACTAAACTATCCGTAGATATATTTTGTGTCGCTTAAGTCTAAATAAATAGTTTAAAAAATAATTAGAAGTATGTCCTGGGTAGAATTTCATTTTTAATTTGTTTGACTTGATTAAAAATGTATATGAATTTACAATTAGTTGCTACTTGCAACTTGCAATTTATTGCTACTCTGTGTTCCAAAGTTGTCTTAATTAATCGGCAACGTGAAATTCAGCATACTCGGTTAATAACTCTTCTGCGACTCAGTATTTTTAAAAGCGACGTAAAAAGTAATATGGGTAGGTATAAAATTTATTAAGGCAACTTTAATTGTAGCTAAACAATAAACAAAATACGTATTGTTTGTACATTATTGTGTACACATTATCATTTATCAGGTGCAAAATACTCAAGTTTCTAATTATTATATTTTAGCAGGAAAAAGACCTGGTTTTTCGACATGCACAACAAATTTTGGGAAATGTCAGTTGCCAACATTGACCAAGTACGATTTAAAAATAAATATCGCCTAGAAAGGTCAACTTTTGATTACATTGTTGACGGCAAGATATTGAAAAACAAACTACACAGCTTCAGATTTGACATTAATTACTGCTTAATTTTTCTGTACTCCTTTTAAATCTCCTTCTGTACTCCTGTTAAATCTCCTTTTGTACTCCTAAATTAACACCCAACCCAAGACACAAAATGTAAATTACGATTCTGCCAAAAAAAGCAAAACACCTGATCAATTTATGAAACTTGCCGCAAAACGCAAGAATATCTAGAAAAAAACTTAACTAATATATCTATAGATAGTGCAATTTCACTTGCACTTTATCCATAGACTAGAGATATCCATCAAACTTACCCATGGATAACTTTTACAAATAGATAGTGACTTATCCCCGGGATAGCTGCGATTTAATTTACTATCGATGGATAACTTACCTATAGATAAAGTTATCCATGGGTAAAGTTGGCAGTGAAATCGAGGTCTCAGTCATGGCAGTTCCGATTTTGCGATCAGTGCAGTGTTGTCAATTGTTACTTTCTGTTCAATACTTTACTAACACTGCACATCCAATTTTAAAACTGCAGTTGGGCATCTAAATTTTATTTATGTTTCTGTGACATGCATGAATGAAATACTTTAATGTCATTTATTTTCAACTAGACTTTAGGCCACCGCCAGCGGTGGTTTAAGTGCGCCTCATGTAACCACTAGCCACGGTTACCCACTGTCGCCCTCCTGTAACGTGTCTAGGGTTGGTGGCGAGTAGTCTATTATTATTTTTATAATGCTGGGTTTTATTATCATTTAAATTCAAATTTTAAAGATACATACACGAACATAACACAAATAAATGTATTGTTAAGCTCGAAGATAGTACTTGAAAGGACAGAGTTAAATTTTTAAAATACTTAAGAATTATTGTTTTAACTATTCAAGACGTTATTTTGTTAAGGAAAAAATTAAGAAGCCCACGCGACAGAACAACAGCGCAGTGGAGAAAAGAATAATCGAATTCCATCAGCCAGTTTTACAGTAACCTAATTAAAGCAGGAATTATAGATTTTCTATATCGTTCAGTTTTACACTTTATAATTCTATAGTTAAGATTATTTCTAGCAGGCCTATTATTACATCTTTTTTGAACATCAAGCCAGTGGGAATATCTATTGGATTTAATAAGTTTTTTCCCAAACTTGATTAATAATGTTTGGTACCTGACTCGTATCTTATTTATTCCTAGCATATTAGTTATAGCAGTATAATTTGATTCACTAATATACTTTTGAGCAATTGCACTTAAACATTTTTTTCAACAGTTTCAATTTTAGACATTAATTGTTTTGACAGAGCCGAGGTAAATACCTGGGAGGCATTTTCAAGGTTGCTTCTAATATAAGTTTTGTGAACTAATAGTAACTGGTTAGTATTAAAACCACAATGTTTTAATTTTCGTAATATAAATATTTTTCTTGTAGCTTTCTTTACAATGTAATTCACATGAGCATCCCATTCCAGGTTACTATTTATTTGTACACCTAATAATTTTGTACTAGTAATAACAGGTAACATAGTGTTATTCATGTAAAATTTTGAATCAATATTTTTAATTTTAAGCGACTTGCTGATTATCATCACATTACATTTTATTGGGTTGAGTTTCATTCTTAACTCTTGAGCCCATTTACAGATATCATTTAAATAACATTGCATAATTGGATCAGTGTTAAACTCAACCTTTTCAGCCAGTGTAAGGTCATCTACATAGCAATTTAATAAATTAATAATTATTTTAGTATTCTGGTGGGTGTTCTTAAAATTTGCAAGTATTCTATTAATCAAAATTATAAATAATAGAGGGGCAAGTTTAGTCCTCTGTGGAGTTCCATTAAAAATACTACAGAATTCAGATAAATTATTTTGATCTTTTACACATTGTTGCCTGTTTGTTAAGAAATCAATTAGCCAATAGATGTCGTTTATATTTACTTTGAGTTTTATCAATTCCTGGACTAGTGTATTATGATCTACAAGGTCGAACGCTTTAGAAAGATCTAAACATACAACAATAACATAAGTATCAGCTTCCTCTAAAGATTTAAAGATGAAATCCATCAAATTAATTAAATAATGAGCAGTAGAAGAGCCCTTTAATGATCCATACTGACTTAAACTAATTTTATCAATAATCTGATTATATAACCGGTCAAACATATAACCTTCCTGGATTTAGCCAAGGATATCTGTCTGTGACAATGGTCTCAACGTATGTAAGTTAATATTACTAACATCTTTAGGTATAGGAGTTATGTAGCCAATTTTCCATTGATTAGGAACCACACATTTTTTAAACGACAAATTATACAAGAAGGTCAAGGCAGGAGTAAAGCTAAAACCCAGCTCTTTGACTAAATTAGGCGGGATTCCTTTAGGTATATTAGACTTGTTCAGTTTAGTTTTTTCCAGATTAGTTAGTACACTAAGTTCATTAACAGTGATACAGTTAGCATTACTTGCTTGAGAGAGATCAATTTTTTGTACTGGTAGGTATTCTCTGTTAATTGATGAGAAGTGCTTATTGATTTGGTTTAAAGTTGTTTTTGTACAGTCACAATTATTCGCTAGACTAAGTTTTGTAACTGCAGAACTTGAGTTCTTGAGATTGAAAACTTTTGAAATTATTTTATAGATATTATTGTGATTCACTGAGATTTGATTTTGTAGTTTTATATTGAATTTTTGCTTCGCTTCACTAATTTTTCTCGAAATGACATTTAATAGTTCACTGTTAGTACTAAGCTTCTTAGGTTGTGCTATGAATTTTATTTCTGGAGTGACCCACAAACAGTCATGTTTTTTAATTTGTTTGAGTTTGATCGGAAATGCATACAAGCAAATACATCTAGTAGATATGTGTTTAATAACTCAGTCATTCGGTTGATATCGTCACATACATAAAATTCAGTCCAGTCCAAGTTACTTAATATATTCAGAAATTTTGTTTTGTTACATTGCTTGAATTTCACGATATTCTTTCTGTATATTATTGACAACACTATTTTGATTATTTATCTTCTTCGGATTGAATTTGATTCCAATGTGTCCACTTTTACATTCCCAAAGGGCAGGAAGCGGAGTAGGTTTGTGGTAGTAATTTTGTAGATTGGAAAAGATTAGATCAAGAGGATCATTATTACCACAATTTTGAGTTTCAAATGTTTTAAAATCCACTTACTGTTTTAATTCAGTTACTCTTGTGACGTATTTTTGATGAGCCCATCGATAGAAATCTCCGATTAAAATAAAGCCAGGAGACACATATTTACTTTTAAGTTTATCATGAATGTCCAATATTGCAGACAATAGTTCATTTTGAATTATTTTTGATGTTGCAGGGGGTAAGTACACATTGATTAATGCAATAACAGACACAGAGCGGGGAAGGTATTTGGGCGAAGTATGACACACGTAATTTCAAAGTGTGCAGAATTATGATGGATAAAATTTTTGAATTTGATTGAATTTAATCCATTTCGTATGTAAACTGCATAGCCTCCTCTACTTTTGTTACTCCTCGTAGTCTCGTATAGAATAAAGTTAGGTACACTGATGTCTTTTGTATTAGAGTTCCAAGTCTCTGTTATCGCCAATATATCCTAATCATCACTTAATATCAAAAGATTTTCTTGTTTTTTCTGTGTTAATGCTGTAGCATTGGTGTAATAGATTCTTGGGAGTTGAAATTTTAACTCAGCCTTTGAATTTGGTAGCAAATTTTGGTGTGGTTGGACTTTGATTTCAACTGTAATTGATTTACCGTTATGAGATTTATGACGTCCACCTCTATTTAGACGCTTCCGGCGTTTGTATAAACATAATCCCCAGAATTTCCAATAATAGTTTTGAATGCAATACATGAGGACTCATGTCACAAGCTTTCGGTTAGGCGAGAATCAATATAACAGCCGAATGGCAACTGGGATTTGTGTAGGTATGTAGTATGTATGTGACGGTTACTCAATCGAACCACCACTGCCACCACAAATTGCAATTCTCCTATATTAGAACCAAGTTGAAGCACGTGCAACTTAAACTTGTAATTAAAACCAGAAAAACGGAATGACACACCTAGTTAGTTATATCACAAGAAAGCCCTTGACAGCCCCTTCAAAAAGAACCTACTTAGAGCCTGGTCTGAAGAGTTTTTCTAGTAATTTCGTGTCAAAAGGTTAAGAGCAAACTACCGGTGTGGGCCGGCTATACGTTACAGGAGGGTGACAGTGGGTAACCTTGGCCAGTGGTCACATGAGGCGCACTTAAACCACCGCTGGCGGTGGCCTAAAGTCTAGTTAGCTATATTCACAGCAAATTAATGATGAATCCAGAGACTTACACCAGGTGGAAATAAGTCTGCGTGATGAGGGGTTTTATGAATTAAAGTGCATATAATTCATACACAGTTCAGAGCAAATAGCATGTTAATGTAAATAAATGTAGGTTACTTTATTAGTCATAAACTGCAATGCATGCAAAAGCTGTAGCTCAACTGGATTTCTAGAAATTAAATAAATGCGAAAATTTAATACAAAAAATGAGGGAAAAAAGTTTGCGTGATTTTGGATTTTTTTAAAACTAAATCTATTTAATATCTGATATGACCTCCCTTTGCGGCCAAGAGCTCCCGAATCCTATTCCAAACAGACTTGACTAGCTTTTGTGTAAATTCAGGGATAATCTTCTTCCACCCTTCTTATTGGACAGCGATCAATTCGGTTGTGTTTTTTAGTATAGGTTCAAGCCGAATTCCGGATATTTTAATTCAAAATATCCATGTAAACTTCTTTAGTCATGGTTGTTGGGATATAAACTAACGTTCCGAGTCTGTGAGCAGAAAATTAGCCCTACACCATTACGCTCCCTGAAAAACACAATGAGTTACATACATGACCAAATTCTGTGAAAGTAGGACATTTGAAAGGCCTTACACACCTCCTCTGTTGCATGACCGTAGATGTCACACTGCCAGGTATGAGGGCTTCTTTAGGCCTTTTACATACACTCTGAACACGTTTGACACCAAATTAGCAGAATTTGGGTTCATCGGATCAAAGAACATTGCTCCATCGATGAGGTCATCAAGAGGTGTGTAACGCTTTTTAAATGTCCTACATCAACAGAATTTGATCATGTATGGAACTCGTTGTGTTTTTTAGGGAGTGTAATGGTGTAGGGCTAATTTTCTGCTCACAGAGTCGGAACGTTAGTTTATATCCCCACAACCATGACTAAAGAAGTTTACATGGATATTTTGAATTAAAATATCCGGAATTCGGCTTAAACCTATACTAAAAAACACAACCGAATTGATCGCTGTCCAATAGGAAGGGTGGAAGAAGATTATCCCTGAATTTACACAAAAGCTAGTCAAGTCTGTTTGGAATAAGATTCGGGAGCTCTTGGCCGCAAAGGGAGGTCATATCAGATATTAAATAGATTTAGTTTTTAAAAAATCTAAAATCACGCAAACTTTTTTCCCTCATTTTTTGTATTAAATTTTCACATTTATTTAATTTCTAGAAATCCAGTTGAGCTACAGCTTTTTCATGCATTGCAGTTTATAACTAATAAAGTAACCTACATTTATTTACATTAACATGTTATTTGCTCTGAACTGTGTATGAATTATATGCACTTTAATTCATAAAATCCCTCATCACGCAGACTTATTTCCACCTGGTGTATATGTGCTCTTTTGCTAACATTTCAGTTTCTTCGTTTGGATTCTTGTAATTCAAAAACAAAATTTTTTCGACAAAGGCCCTGGTCTCTAAGAAGTTCCGAGGACTTATATGTGGAGAGAGGAAAATCATTCTTTTAATTATTACAGGCTGAAAAAATTTAGTTTAGGCGAAACATAACAAGTAAAACTACCGCGAAGAATCTCAATTAAGTGTGTCACCTATAAAATCGACAGTTAACTTCGTTCGTATAATCTCGGCTAACCCTCGGTATTATACTTTTGTATTGCTTACCTTGTTTCGCTGCACTTCTTTGAGGGCTCCTTTAGAAATCCAATATCCTTCTACGAATACACAATTACTGGATAAAGGTTGAGGTATAGGTTGGTTTAAAATAGCCTTGCTGTTTTGGCCCGCAAGAATGTACCTATTGTTAATTATTATTATTAATTAAAATAATTATGGTATATCCTGTTACTGAAATGCACTAGCTGGCTAAATTATATGCAGGACAAAGTCGACAATTACTAGACATATTTTTATGATGTCGCAAAAACTTAACAGCTCTAATCCTTAAAAAAGCGATAGACAGGTACCTAGTTGGCAACTTAGCTTACAACGGAATAAAAGCCTGGAACGTATTATATGATATTTCGGTGGCACATTTCCTACCCAGGCATTTCCTTACCCTGACATTTCTTACCCGGATATTTTCTGCAAGAAAAGTACTATCAATTATCTATTAATATCAGTCAGTCATTTATAAAGCAATCGGGTTTAATGTTAGGGACAGCTAATGTGAATTAGAATGATATATCATAAAGAATTGACACCATTATTGCTAAAACATAAAGCATAATGACTAGCAATAATTTGATAGATTACTTTACAGCTGCCGTGTAATTACGGTGCACTTATAAATATTTGTACAGACAAGTTCACTTAAAGGGACCCCGCAAGACCGAACAAATCTGTCCCTTTTAACAGGAATTTCTTGTAACCGTAGAAGGGTTGTATAGTACTGGTTCCAGTAAGAAACAGAAATACAACTAACTACTAACAGCCAAAAAAGCTTTGAAATCTATAAATACGACGACCTACTTATATGTAGGATAATGTAAATGTTTAGTTAAATAATATAAGTGCAATAGTGCTCCACTTGTTCAGCTGTCTTATGAACTTACTTTTATGATTTTTTTACATTTGATTTTTATAAATTACCTGAAATTCAAAAAACGTGTAAGAAATCCGCTCCTTTTGGCAGGATAATTACTTATATTGGTTACCTTATAACCGAATAATTTTAACATATAAAGCGTAGCCAACAACTTATTTAAAATGTAACGGGTTTCCCTTTGAAGTGGATCCCTTGCAAGTGAATTTGTCTGTACTTGGATTTTATTTTTACAATTAAACGACCATGGGTAGGAAACGTTTTCCTGGGGTAGGAAAAGTTTATTGACCAAACCTACTATCAAAGATAACTTTATTCAAAAGAGCAAACTTAACACTGTCCTTTAATATATATAATATAGTGTAGCCAATTATGCATTGGGAACTGTAGAAAATAAATGATTAAAATGGTGTTGGGAAATTTGTACTGATTTCTGTACAGTAATCAATCGTATTCTTTAGCTTAGTTTGTTTCAAAGGGTGAAACGCACAAGGTATTTTAAGTGTTTCCTTTCTTCTGATGTGCACCCCGCAACGAGATAATTATGTTTAGTTGAGATTGACAACCAACTTATTAGTGCACTTTAATTGGCTACTAAACATCACGCGGTTGTTATGTAATTAATTAAAACCTGAAAAACTGGGAACTCAAAAGGCTAGTCGAAATTAATGGATTTGTTGCTACAGCTTCTGATCTAACCAAAGAAAAACTTCAAAATTTGAAACACCCTAATTTTAAAGTCAAATGACAATAAGTGCTCAGCTTCCTCCTATAGACCCATTTCAATTCTGCCAGTTCTTGCAAAACTTTTTGAAGCTGTTATACCCAAAATAATAGTTAACTATGTAGCAAGTAATAAGCTTTTAACTAAATTTCAATTTGAATTTCGTAATGGAAAATCCAAGCTGCATGCATTCTGCATTATATCAAATGCATTATGGATCAAATAATTAAAGCAATCAATGTCAAGCTTTACACTGCATTTTCATTTGTTGACCTCAAAAAACGCGTTTGATTCTGTTATCCATGCTAAGTTACTACAGAAGTTGAATTGCAGATATAACCTGCCAACATAATTAATGAACTGTCTCACGAATAGACCTTTCAGAGTAAAGCTCTGTACCTTTTTATCGCAGACTTATGAATTAAGCTTTGGTATGCCACAGTGTAGTGTGTTAAGTCCTGTTCTTTTTTTATTTTTTGATGATATCTGTCATGTACTTCAGATGCCTGCATTGTATGCTGATGACGTTGGGCGACTCTGCGCTGAAAAGACTTGTGATGCTCTTAAATTACAGCTGCAGAATGTATCTAATAACATGCGTATGGTGTAACGAAAACTCAATGGAAATGAATTGTGTTAAAACAGTGTTTATGGACTTTTATAATAGCAGGTCAAAGCGTGAGTGTGGATTTGACAGTTTTGCATGTGGTTATAATAACATGTGCAAAGTAAGTTCATTTAAATATCTGGGGATTCGTTTTGATGGTAATTTAAAATTTGACTCTCATTGTATCTACGTAATACAAAAAATAGCCTTTAAATGCGCTAGACTGGTTAAGTATAGAAGGTTTGTGGGCCGTAGCCTTATAGCAATTGTAATTAAATTTTTAGTGTATTCCCATATTGATTATGGCCTTCCTAATTGGGCTAGTGCAGCAGATATTACTTGATGAATGTGAATGCACAATTGATCATTATCTTAAATGCATAGTTTAAGAGGCTATTATTTTAATTATTGACAAACAGGCAGCTTGAGTTTCCAAAGTGTCGCCCTAAGATTAGATATGATTTGTTTGAGCTGTATGAGATGTACAGTTTACTGTTTCGGAACGTGTTATTTATAATACTCTTTTATCAAAACGAATACTAATTAAGCCAATAGGAAAACTTGAATGTATTACTGAAATTATGGACAATAGAGAAAGATCCCTTCGTAATAGTTTAAAACTAATTGTACTCCGTAAATCGTCTTTCTACCATAATTCATTTCAGCATAGCGCGGTATCTATTTGGAATGTGCTACCCGTATTTGTACACAAACAATAAATTAAGTAAATAGCTAATTAATAATCGTAACAACATTTATATATAGCTTTATTATTTTACCTATGTAGTATTAGTTAAATATTAATAATGCCTATTTCCAAAAATCAGTGTAATTATTCGCTGTGTGAATTATGAAAATAAAGCAATTACTTACTTACACAAATGCTCGCATACATTGGGAATGATTAAAAACATTCACTTTGACCTTCGGGTTAAAGTAGTACAAGCAGCACTAAGAAAGTAGGTCAGTTTTAGGTAAACTTTTTTTAGCCTTGCGTCAAATGGGAAAGCCCCGACTTCTTCCACTTAATCCTTACGTACGTACGTGCGCAAATTTAAACCGATTTTAATAAACGATAGTCTAGCTTAAACGCCAATAAAGTACCGACAAGACCGTACAACACTCAGGTCAATAAACGCAAGGACCTGAGTATTGCAAATCTCGATGTTATGCTATATATAGCCTCTTAAATGTTTAAAATGTACTGAGAACTGTTTAAGCCCTTGCGTTTCATGACTTCGAATGACCTGAGTATTAAGTGTTATGCCTTATGGGTAGGTAATTTATGGGTGTTTAAGCCATAAATTACTTTACTTGATTCGGTTGAAATTTGCGTACGTACATAAAGATTAAGTGGAAGAAGTCGGGACAATGTGACGCAATGCTAAAAAATGTTGACATAAAGTTATACCTGTTCCGCATTGCGCCCCTACGGACGTGACTTTCGTAAAAAACCTAGCTAGGTACAGTGCGGAGAGCTTCCTCTAAGCCTAAGTAGGCGTGGTTTACCCTAAATTTTTACCTACGTAAAACGCGTTAGGCGAGACCTAACTACCTACGTAGGTAGGTGATTTGTGCAGTGCGGGTGCTACCTAACTAAAGGTCCTGCACTTACCACACTTCATTTTTCCCTCCCTCAAACAAGGATGCCTTTGAAACTTTAGTTCATTGGCTCTGAGCAAAAATGAGCCCGCGAGTTTTATTGGCCAATCACGACAGAGCTTCTTAGGTTAGGTGAGGTAGTGCGGGTTGTAATTTCTACGGAAGCTACCTACAAGCGTTAATAGTGCGGAGAGGTGTACCTAACTATTTAACCTACGAAAGTCACCTCCGTATGTGCCATTGCGTGTTGGGTATTAAACTACTTTCTTGGATGCTTGCTGGTGCTACTTTAACCCGACGGTCAAAGTTTGTTTCAAATCATGGCCAATTTATGCGAGCATTTTTGTCATATTTTTAAGTCTTTTATTGGTTGCGTAAGAAACTAAAGTGACCAATCGATGAAGTGAGTGTGTGTAACCTTTTAGCCAGCTGTTTTTAATTTTTTAACTACTTGAGAACCGCGTGACCCTTAGGGGCCAATCAAAGTTAAAGTACACTAATTAGCTAATTGTCAACTCAAAATAAACACCTTGCTGGGGGATTCATCCTGGACGGGAAGAAACCCCCAAGATATCTAGTGTGTCTACCCTTTTGAGACATACATACTGCATAGTGGTATGGTGGTCAGGAAGTATAATTACTACTAGTTTTCAGTAGTAAAACATTCTGGCTTTATTAATAAACAACATACTACTTGAATAATAAATTATACAACGTACCGGTGAATCAAATCAGTTACCACCGCACGAGAAGATCGATTTAACTGGGTTAAGAAACTAACACAGAATGATTCGTACAAGGATCTAGAAACGCTTCCATAAAGTTTCTGTGATGCGATTTTTAAAGCACGACAAAGGGTCCTTAAGCTGAAATGAGGCCTCTTGCCAGTACCATCCGCTAGGTCTGATAGTGCTTTTCTTTTAATCGTAATGAAGAAACATACAATACTCTTGATCTGTTCAGACGTTACTGACATCTCGACAAGGTAATCGGCGACAAGTATGTAGAGCTCATCTGGATCTTTTAGCTCATCGACAACGTATTCAGTGAATCTGAAACCATGAATATTGACTGAATTAGTTTGGTATTTAAATATTGCATTCACAAGTTAACAGTGCTAACAACCATGAAGCTCTATGCTAGATCACGTTTTTATCAAGTTGTGTGCCTATAATAATTAATTAATTTACACCGTTTAACATAATATTATTGGAGGTAGCGAGATGAGAGCTACTAGTTGAAATATTTAATATGAAGAAATTTAAAATACCTTTTGGAAATAATAATAGGTATGAGTCATGCAATTGGGTAAGATGTAAATTAAATAAAGTACACAATGCGGAAGCACTAAATCATAATGAAAGCATGCATTGATCAATATTGTAAATGTAAAATTATGATGAAAGTTAAGGAAGCAATTTAAATGACTTTAAAAGTATAAAATATTTAATTTATTAAATGAATTCGGAACAATAATACATGTTAGCTTTTAAGGAAAACAGAGCTGAAGGACTTCACTTCCACGCTAGCTCTCAACCAGAAGCAAACACCAACCATTTACTGGAATAGTTAGTCAGTCTAAATTCGTTATGTTAACTAATTAATAAAAGTAATTTATTAATTCACTTGTCAGTAGAACTTGTCAATTCGTAGCACTTATCATTTTATTCATCCCAGCATCAAACATATCAAAACACAAATACCCAACAATATATAGACACCATTACAATGGCAATTATTTTTAAAATACATATTTAAAAAACCTAGCCTTGGCTTCGTGGCTTTGGGGATATTTGTATGTCCTTGATATCTTGGTGGTTTCTTTTTGAACCGTTTGAGTGAATGGTTAACCAGGTAGCGTATTTTCGTCTTGTTGGGCAGAAGTTAGTGTAGTAAAAATGCTTGGTGGGGAGGGGGGCTTGGAAATCTTTTTGTGAGCAACTAAGGGGAAGTAGCGTACGTCTGTTTATACTTGTGTCGAGACGTAGACAACGTACTAATTGTGCCTAGCAGGCTAACAGCTACCCCTTGTACTATACGTCAGTATAGTTGCAATACCGATTGGCAGGTCATTCACTCGCAACTCATTGCATATCATTTGCTGCTAGTAGTAGCAGTAGTAGTAGTAGTATGGCACTATTGCGTTTTCGGGCCTTGCCCATACACAGTGCATTTGCTATGTGAATCCAGACACGTGAGACAGAACATTGAAATTCCCGCTCGCTGAGCCACATTTCAACTTTAGACTATACTATGCACTTTATGCTGACCTTACTATGGATATAATACTAAACAACGTATGTACTCTTTGCGGTCCTAGATTATACTGGTGGCAACCAGATATGGCTAACTGTAATAAGGCCTCCGAGACAACATAAATCTAGCAACACTGCCAGTACCAATAGGCGGAGTCTTTAGGGCTGTATCTCGTTTACCATTCCTATATAAGGAGCCTATCCTTAAGACGAGGGTCTTATCGTGCATACTGGGGAGCGTCAGGTTTAGAGACGAGAGAACGCACGTGGACAGCATTTGATAGAGAGGGAATGGAGACAGAGGGCATCACCCCGGGAGCACACGGCGATTGAGAAGAATAATCAGATTACGTCTGATTATCGAATCACTCAACAGATGCCCCCATTCCCCCATCAACCCTCTACCGACCACACGCCCTTCCATCTTCTCCCCCCATCCACTCCTAACCTCAGCTACGGGACCACACAGTAGGATGCCTCACCGTGAGAGCTTGGTATTAGGGAAATCTCACTACAACATGGAAGCACGTGTATTCGATCCTTGACTCTTCCTATGTCTTTGCCGTCCATTGGCACACGAGACTACCTTGCCCCCCTTACCATTGGCTACTACTTGGATAGATATACTTGACGCATTTACGTGGGATTTAACGGGCAGATACTGTTTGTGAAGTTATGTGATGATCTGTGTAGCCACAGTCACAGGGATGTCCAAACTACTGACTAGTGAGCCTGAGATTTATCTTAAATACTTTTAAAACTGATACTTTTGAGCATTATAGTATCGCCATCTCTAGCAACGGCTATGTACATCGGGTATGTAGATAATCTATGTACATTAAGGTGGTTTTCTATTTTAAACGATCTTATTTCTACTAAAAGGCTGTACATTCACCCAGTCTTCATTCAATATGGTTTACTATCGAATAAACTCAGCAACAGTCAACGCAGTGTCGTTCTACATTAGGCGAAATATACTGCCACAATACAATACATATAAAAAAAATTTTATTTAACGTCCGATAAATATCGTTTCGCTTTTACAAGGGAATGGTTTTACATGAAACTCGCCAATTTCAAAAAGTCATGTCTACAAAAATCAGGCTATACTCAATTTTGCGTTATTTGGTCACAGTAGCCCGCCAAAGTTTTAAAAAAATTCAAATTTTAATACTTTGCCGCCCTGTACCTTTTTCAGTTCTTATCCGATTTTGAAGAAATTTGATGTTCTCTAACGTTTAGACTATTTTCTAAAAAGTAATTTTAGGATTTTTTAAAATTCAAAAAATTTTATTTTTTAGACGTGACTTGTTGAAATTGGCGAGTTCCATGTGAAACCATTCCTTTGTTAGACAGTTTATTATTGGGAAATGTGTGCTATCTCAGCATACTATTCACAGTAAGACGACCTGTGGATTAACGGGTTGGGCTTAAGCTGCAGCTAGGGATGCCACAACTCCTGATTTGATTAGGACTGTCCTGATTTCTAACTGAATCTCCTGACTTCTGATCGAAGGACAATCAGGAGGGTAAACGTCTCATCACCTCATCTCTTCAATGAGAACTGAAGACTGAATAGGTAAGCAGTAAATAATATGTATCCAAAAAGAAAAAAAGCTATGTGATCTATACATAGACGACCTACTTCACTTAAACGTACGATAATGTAAATGTTGAGATCTATACAGTCCTGTGATCCAGTACTCACAGTCAAGAATACAGTAGTATTCTACCTACTCGGCTCTTGTTATTACGATTATTACGATATCCCTTGCAAATGACCTACAAGGCCTAAAAAGCGTAAACAGCAGTCCTTAAATCCAAATATCTCTTACATTGGTTCCCTTAAATAAGAATAATTGTAACATTGGAAGCATAGCTGGCAAACGAAAAATTTTAAATTCGTCCCTTTCAGCAGTTTTGGTTTAAATTAGGGTTCCTTATAAAAGGATTTGAAAGTATGTGGACACTTTCCTCCTGGAAATCTTTCGTTAAACATTTTGCTTCCAACTGAGGACATCTTCCCAAGTACCAGAATTGCATAACTAAAATACACTTGTTCTTTTTGCAGGAGAATTTAAGTTCTTACGCTCAGAACTCTAATGAGCAGGCTTACACATAAATTTTATGGAAAGGAACTATCGTATATTTCAGTGATCTGATTTCGATAATGGGAGGAAAATGTCCCCTGTGCGAGTCGGGAGGAAAATGTCGAGGAGGAAAATATAGGATCTTGAAACTGTTGAAGTAATAGGAGTGCTACGATTCAGCTATTACAGGAAGTTTGCAGCGTCGATTAACCCACTACAACTTAGCTGATGAAGATGTTCTAAATTGATCAATCCCAATGTAGAAACAAAACTTGTTATTCATTTTAAAGTTACCTGGTTGTGTTACGTTCAGCGGTATTATTTATGACATTATTGACATTAGCGTAAAAATTGCGATTATGGTTGCCACATTGGTAAGATGAAGCTCTCGTATTGGCCCCGGTGGGATTTACGCCAATCTTTGGACACCTATGGGCCCTGGAATAATTAGAGCTAGAACAGGGGTCTACTTAGCCTAGACGTTTACCTACAATATGGGTCCAATCCTTGTGCCTGTACCCGGGTACTTTAAATGGTTTGCGTACAACAGATCTGGACCAGGGTTCATACCCAGATACCTGGATGCACGGGTACTCCTTCTGATCACTACTGTACAGACAATGGGTCAGAAAAAATAATTACCTATTTCGCAATCCAGTGGGTAAATCGGTCTTGCCAACATCCGTAGACGGGTTCATGGCTGCAAAAAATCGAAACATTTTGTGCCTCTTGATGGGTTCTTCATTTCCCCTTTCCCATACATGAATTTGTGCATGTGAATCTAGGATTCCTGACAAACACTGAAGCATTTCAGAAGTTGCAAGATTGATTTCGTCGATCAGAATCCAGTGGCCTGTAATTAATACGTTGAAATATCTTTGAACAGTTTTTCATTCAGTTTAACGCAATGATTTACACTTTCACAACAATATTGAACTACCATTTCGAATTGCATCAATTAATGCTCCTTCTAAAAACGAAAAGGCAAAGGGGCTGTCTTCTAAATGTTCAAGTTGAGCGTTGATTCTTGACAGCTTTAAGTTAAGCTCAGTCCACCTGGAAATTAACAGCTAATGTGTTTACTAAATATTTATTAGCTTGCTTAACCGAAGAATACCTTCGACATACCTTGGGGCCATACATTTGTAACGCCTTTAAAACGGGGGAGGTTTTAGCTGCCTATTGTTTGGCATAAAGGTTAGTAGAAGTGATTAATGTATGGCTCCTTGTCGACCTTGATGTACAGTACTCCCTCGCTTCAATGATTCTCGATGTTATGATACCAAATTCGGAGTTATGATATTTCAAAGTTATATTTTTAAGTGGATAAAACCTTTTAATAACACACGCAGCCCAATTTGAAAACGTACCTAGTACCTACTTATTACGTCCACAGAAATGTAAAATGAATTTAAACTGAACTCAAATTTGTTTTGAGTTTTTTTGAGTTGAGCGTTGGTCATAATTGTTAATCACAATTGTAACCATAAATACGTGGAAATTATTACTTTGATGTTAGGATATGTTTGGTATGTATATGACAGGGATTTAATTATATCATATATAAGTGAGGGAGTCATATATGTGAAAGTTTGAGTTAATTGAATCTTGCGATACAGTTATAGAAAAATTTGAATATCTTTATAAACTTACTGTTGGAAAATTCCATGTTTGTTCACAAACTTCTCGGGTCTGGCAACTACTATCTTTATTGTATGCGTGAGAAGTCGAACGAGTAGTTTCCATTGTCTATTAGAGTAGCATTTCATGATATGATTTAAAAACTGCCGATTAGAATCGTATTTGAATGTAAGGCCAAATAAAACTTCAAAATCCTCCCGAATGGGTCCTAGGATGTACTTCATTTCAACCGGTTTATAGCTAAATTTATAGTAAGTTTTAAATATAAACAAACTTTTTATACAGTGATACAAGTATCTTGAATATTAGTTACTAGTAGACAAGTAGACTAGTTTGGAATTTCCTGTACATATAGTTGTATATCAAAAATAAAGTAATCAGTAATATACAGAACGTGTACGGGAAATTAGATTTACAAACGCTCAAATTGGAAAACGAGATAATTTTTTAGCACTATCGTGACGAAAACGGCTTTTAAACAGACATAAATGGCACGTAATTAAAACAATTAATGTACGTATGCGGTATGCCAATTTAGGATAGTTAGTTTATACCCTCATTTTCAGTTTAAGATTATACGTCAGTTTGAGCCAGTGTTTGCTACGCAAGAAAGGTATAAACTAAAACTACCAAGTCAAGTCAGGCGTTATTGAGTAACTTTAGGCTGGATTGGAATGTCCGGAACCCATAAATGACTGACTTGATTCAATATTTTATGTAATAGGCTTGTGTGAATCTGAATACCCAACATTTGCCGTGAAATCTTTCGGGCTATCAGTATACGGACATGTAGAGTAATTTTGGGGAATCGCGATTTTTTCGGGTGTTTGTAATCGAATTCGAATGAATTCTAATCTACATATAATAGACATCTCTAGTGTCGACTTTTTGTAATTTTAAAATTTCGAAATGTTAAAGTGTTTTTTTTTTGCTTTTCAGATGCTGAGCGTAAGCATCTAATAAAATGGTCATGTCCGTCTGTCTGTCCGTCTGTCTGTATGTTGGTCCGTCGCTACAGGTCAAACCGTCTACTCGATTGTCTTGAAACTTTTTTTAAACGACCACAAAAGCGAGCAGGCAGGTCTGCATTGTTTTTTTAATTTACTTTAACTGACCTTTTCTTCACAATTAATAGTTGAATGGACCCATGTCACAAAACCAATTTGGTGAGTGGAAAGAAAAACCGGTGAAGGGCCGTTCACAAATGGCGCCAGCGAAATTTACAAAATTTTTATGCCCACCCAGCTAACTTGTCAACCTTTTGAGAGTTGTGTACATTGCTATATCGTTAACATGTCGTGTCACCTTTTTCAAAGTCACCCACTCTAAACGTGGGTGGCGCTATTTGCGTACGACCCCAAATGCATGCCTTGTATAGGTTATAGGTATACGCATTTATTTAAAGTTCTAACGAAACTTTAAATTTGCGCGGCACTACTAGCAGTACAGATTCTACGGTACAAGGTAATCTATGTAACACTAATGCCATGTCAGCCAATTGCAACTGCATTAGCAAGAGCAAGTTGGGTGAGTTAGTTTGAAGTAAGTGAAATTTAAAATTCCCAAAAACTACTAAAACAGCATTACAAATATACCTTCTAACCCAATACCTGTACACACAATAAAAGAGGCATAATAAATACTACGGCTGCACCCACAGTATGATTATAATATAGATATGTAAGTAAGAGAGGGGGTACAGGGTAATTGAAAAATTACCTAAATAGCGAAAAGCTTTGCATTACACGTGTAACGACATACCAAACACCTACGTACACGGTTGTGGGTGGAGAAAAAATCCAAAGTAGCCACACAGTAAAAATGATTGCGTTGCGTTGGTTTATTGAGATAGTCCATGAATGGCGTCGCCAAAATCTTCACTCTTTTAATGTCAGGACCCAGAAATGACGTAACCTAGTTTTTTACTATTTTATTAGATGGTCCATATTATTATTTTATTTGCAGAGTTAATAAATAACGTCACCTAATGTTACACGTTTTTATTGGGATGATCCATAAATGACACCGCTAAAATCATTACTCTCTAAATACCAAGATATGCGAATGGCGTTACCCAAATTTTACATATTTTTGCAATATTAACCTACTAGACTTTAGGCAATTTGTGTTGTAAGGGCCATCTCGGTATGTGAAACAATGTAGAATTTTTTAAAGTTTTGTTTCACAGACCGAAACAACCCTTACATCACAAATTCACTTGCTGGCAAGTGGCCTAAAGTCTAGTTATAACTACTGCAATCAACCACTCAATCTAACACTGCAGTCTCACACTGCACACTTCTTTCTGACTCTACTTACTGTTTCCATGGTTTGACTCTAAGATCGGTAGATTAACTGTTCGAAGTTGTTATAGATAATAATTTGTAGATTATCAGCAACAAAATATTTTTCATTTGTTACTCAACTTTAATTTTTAATTAATATTTTTTTAATTTCTGAATCATTGAGAAAAAATATTAATAATAATTATCGCAGATAAACAGTCCAATTAAGTCCAATGCTTTACTATACTAAATACTGATTTAGTAGATTTAGTCATATTGGACACTAGCAACCTTAACATGCCGTACAAAAACGGTAACGCTTCAGTGACGCCTGGTTAAAAAAAGGTGACTACTTATGTGACACAGGGTTATGTCGGTTCGCGCCTGTCGACAACTAAAATATTATGTAGATTTAGTCATATTGGACATTAGCCACCTTAACATGCCGTACAAAAACGGTAACGCTTCAGTGACGCCTGGTTAAAAAAATCCGGCGCTTCGCGCTGGATTTGTCCACCGGGGGCAGGCCCGAAGTAGATGCTGAGCTACAACATAGGCACAAGATAATTTATGTTACGCTAAAAGATGATATAAAATTTATGAAAGCTCCCCTACCATGAATGAGCCATGTACAAATGTGCGTAGCATGTAGTTTAATGTAGCTTCAAAACTTTTATAAATTTCACCATTCACAAATGACGTCTTTTATAGAGGCTCCCCTACCATCAATAAGCCATATATGGTTGTACGTGGCATCTAGTTAAAAAAAGCTTTAATATTTTCGAAAATTGCAAGATTCACAAATGACGTCATTTATGAAGCCTTTTTTACATTTAATAGGCCATATGCAAATTTACGTGGCAAGCAGTTGAAAACGAAGGTTGAAAAAAATTTTAAAGTTAAAACATCTATATTCTATATAGATAGGTTCGTGACAAGTTGGTATAATGGTTTAGAAAAAAATTCAAAAGTTGGCAATGGTGGTACTAAAAACTGTGATATTTGTGGGAAGTCATTATAACCGAACCTTGAATATCTATAATCCATAAAGATATGTTCGTAACATGTTGTTAAAATAGGTTGAAAAAAAATTGAATTTCAAATTAGGGGTACCTAAAACTATGATATTTTTGGGACGTCATTATGTGCGATCCCTAAATATATATAATTTGTATAGATATAATTGTGACATTTAGGTAAAATGGTTTGGAAAAAAGTTTAAAAGTTGGCAATGGGGTTGCCTAAAACTTTAATTTTTGCGGGACGTCATTAAGTGCGATCCCAAAATATATATAATTTTTATAGATATAATTGTGACATGTAGGTAAAATGGTTTGGAAAAAAGTTCATAAGTTGGCAATGGGGGTGCCTAAAACTTTGATATTTGTGGGACGTCATTATAGACGAACCCAAGCAGGCGTGCTTGGGTGAGCGGTTTGGACTGCAGACTGTAACGAAATTTACAGCCTCAGACCTGGCTTCGATCCTCGGCCACTGCTAATCGTTTACGGCTCGGTGTTGTACGGTAAACGTCACTGAATGGTTGATTGAAACCCAATCTCCTTCGGTGCTCCTTAGTGACCACTACTTACTGTAGGGGCCTAGGGAATGAGACTCCTTTACTGTGGAGGAGGGGACGGGGATAGGTGAAAGGGTACAAAGACCGAGACGATCTAACGCGGTAGCCTCCTATTTCCTCACCCACAGTGACTGGTTGAGTCTGGTTGTATGAACTTCGGTTAAATCGACCCAATGAATAAATTATTTATTATTATTATTTATAGACGAACCCTGAATATGTTTAATCTATATAGATATGTTCGTGACATGTTGTTAGTATAGGTTAAAAAAAATTGAATTTCAAATTGGGGATACCTAAAACTATGATATTAGCGGGACGCCATTATGGACGAGCCCTGAATATCTATATACTATATAGATATGTTCTTTCAACATTGCAGTGCCAGACTTATGACTATTATGCCAGGCTGCATTGTTAACGTCTGCAAAATGATGAGGAAGGAGAATTCTGAATGCCTGAGCTGGTGTTCGAAGAGTGGACCCCCGACCCCCGTCATGAGAACGCATATTTTCCAATTTTACATTGCAGTGTGAAACCAACGACCACTATACCAGTCTGCCCTGTGAACGTACATATGTCAGCAGTACATTTACTTGTAATAGATATTGGTGAAAATTTTCCATGTGTATTTCTAACGGCGAAACTTGACAAGCTCTCGGCTCCATATGTACCTTCCATGTATTATCAGCCCTTTTTTTATCTTGAAACATTGATTTTATTCTTGGTCGGTTCAACTGCTAATTGCAAACAAACTATAACTTTAATAATAACCAAAAACTATACAGCACTTCTCCCTCGCTTTTCTGGGCGATTAAAACTTGTTTTAATTTAAAAGCTTCAAAAATGCGTCCTGTAGCGTGCGACCAGGGTAGTCAATATGCCACTTTTTTATAGAAAATACCATGACAGTGGTAAATATTGGTAAATAACGGTATATAGTGGTAAATACCGGTAAATACTGGTATATACATTTATGAAGCCTAAAGTTTTTTAAAACAGGTGGTAATATAATTCTATTTCTAGTAAAACCACAACAGCAAGTAATACAAAATGTCTGTTACGCTTATTACACAAAATCATTTTAAATTATTAGGTGGAACTTAATTGTGTAGTTGCTACAAAATTACATTTAAGTAGCATGCCACAGTAAACGAATTCAGGATTCAGCTAATGTGTAGTAAGCCATTATGCAATTTTGTGTTTAAATCCTGCCAGTCAAAAATTATTCTTCGAAGTAGTCACCAAAATCGGTTTTGTTCTGTGAACTACAGAAACAAAACGCTAGCTTCGTCATCACGTCATGATGAAGCCCATTCCTTGAGCCAGTTTGAACTTAACCAAATGTAGAAAATTGTCTCTCCGATGATCCGTTTGATCATAGGTGTGGAGCAATTGTACATTTTATTCGATAACGTTTCCATATTGGCCGTCCAGAGTAGCATGGATTTTATGCATTAATTTGGTAGCTACGTTTGAAACTTGTCAATTTTCACGAAATTTACTTTATATGTGCTTGTATAAATGCCACTATATGCCAAAATGAAAATCAAACTTTTTTCAATTTACCACTTTATACCAGTATGTGCCAGTATGTGCCAAAGTGTCACATAAACAGTATTTACCACCCCTGGTATTTACCGGTATTTACCATGGTATGTACCATAGTGGTATTTACCACTTGACTACCCTGCGTGCGACCAACCGACATTGTGACAGACAGACAGACAGACAGACAGACAGACAGACAGACAGACAGACAGACAGACAGACAGACAGACAGACAGACAGACAGACAGACAGACAGACAGACAGACAGCAAACACCAGACCAATAGATGCTTGCTTAGCATCTAAAAATGTGACTACTTATGTGACACAGGCTTATGCCGGTTCGCGCCTGTCGACAACTAAACTATTATGTAGATTTTTGATATATACATGTTGTTTGTAAATGACGTCATTTAAATAACTTTTTTATCCTCATCAATTAGTGTAATCTTAACATAATCGATGGTTTTTAAGACGGGATGTTACTATTCTGCAGGCAAACCTATTGATATGGTCGAAGACGTCATGAATAGACGGTCATGAAAGTGTCAAATACATAATTGAAATTTACAAATAATTTTAAAAAACGAAAATTGATGTGCAGCTTGATACGTGTTACATACACATGATATTGATTGCATACGACCCATTTGGATCGTCCATAAATAACGTAGCTCAAATAACACTATTTTATAGATCCCCATCTCAATAATGTAACCATTATATAAATGTAGATAACATACGGATGGCACGTGGATGACAATATAGATGATGTCAAAAGAGTTATCACCTAATTTGTACCAACCACCTGCCATGTAATTTTAACAACTTTTATAGAGTCCATAAAATGTGTCAACAAAATTATCACCTAATTAACACCCGTGGTCAGTTTCTACCCGGCTTAGGACGCTTATATTCGCATATACATGCATCTGATGTTCTGGGGAGTTTATTTCGATCCCTTCTGCCCTATCGGGGCTGAAGTTCGAGTCAGAGATAGTCCATAATTGATGTCAACCAAATTATCACTATTTATAACAACGTTTGTACAGACCTTCAGCATGTATTCAAATGGGTTTGGCTGTTTGTCTGTCATTCCATTGTAGGCACGCTACAAGCTACACTCGCACTAATAAACTGATTTCATTATAATAAAAGAGTTCATTAGATCATATTTTAGCAAAACTGAAGTTATCTTGCTCCTTTATTAAAGCCAATGTTCGCTAAAGCTCAGCATCTACTTCGAGCCCACGGTAGCCAAATCCGGCGCGAGGCGCCGGATTTTTTTGACATAACAAGCATTATTTGTGTATAACAAACTTATGAAACGTATACTGATTCATTTGGGCTATCGTCCTTGGACGACAGTGTCAAGTTTATTTTAATAAATGGTGTTTCTCTATGGTTAAAATTTTCAAAAAATCATGTTATTGTGTATATTAATTAAAAATATATCGTAATTACTGTGAATGTGGAAAAGCAAGCAAAAGCATGTTTTATAGAACATTGTTGTATAATTTTAAAATTTTGAAAAAAATACTTGAAAATTTTGAAATTCCAAAAAGACGGCCCACTATATATAATTTAAAAACAAGGGCTAAAGCCCTTGTTTAATGGCAGCCTTAACAGGAGCGTTAGGCAGTTTAAATTTACATCCTATTTTTTTTACAACATATTTCATTTTTGAAAAAAAAATGTTTTTTGAATTTGCCGCCGAAGTATTTTAGAAGTACACGTTTTTGAATTTCCCGGTAAATCTTAAAATCCAAATTTGAACCTCTTACTAAATGGAACTACACATAAACGATAATTTCCATCAAACCGAAATGAATGAGCGAATCCAATTAACTTAGTGGGACAGCTCAGATCATGATTAATTTTTAATTGTAAATGTAAATGTAAATGTAATGGCTTTATTGTCAAGCTCCTCAGCGTAATCGCTGATTTCCAGGAACAGACAGGTGTGGCAAGCTTACCCCGTACTAACACAGAGTTAAGTAAGCTTTAAAGGTCGTAGTTACCACACAGGAGGAGAGGCGGGCGTTTAAGAATCTACCTCACGATAGACCCCCGAGTGGGAATTGAACCCACGTCCATCAGAAGAGAGCCTCGGCCCTTAGACCCCTGGACTCTCTTTATTGTAATTAAAAAACTTAACTAATTTTCTGTCCAAGTCGACCGATGTTAATGCATGATATATCATTTTAAAGCCCTTTAAAAATTAAGAAAGCGGGTATTTTGTTTTTGGCTTCCGACGCATACAAACAATTTTAGGCGGAATTTTCAAAAAAAGTAACGGTTTTTAAAAAGAAAATGGCAAACGTTTGTCGATAAACTTTTTCCTTTTGCGTTATTTGGAATCTACAAGTCATTAGCTTTCGAATAGTATATCACACGTTGAAATTGGTTAAGTATCTCAAAAGTGTGAAAAATCTTGTAAATTATGTAGATAGGTAGGAAATATATTTCATTTATATTCGATGCCTGAGAAAATCGCGATTCTTCGAAATTACCCGACATGACTGTATGCTGATACCTGGGAAGATTTTACCGAAATGTTTTTAGGTATTCAGATTCATCTAAGCGTATTGCATAAAATTTTGAATCAAATCAGCCATTTATAAGTTCTGGAATCTGAACATGCCAATTCGGCCTGAAGTTACCCTAATTAACTGTGACAAAAACTGACATAGATCGGCACAAATCGACATAAGTCGGCATTATTTCTTCTGGGGTAAACGTGGTTTGATGAGTGAGGTAAGTCTAAACTGGAGAGAAAAGCATCTAACCGTCAGTGACAATGAATTTGTTTTGCACATACATTTTAAAGATTCTCAGAAACTTTTCAGTGACACAACAAAAATAATTTACTTTTCAGAGATTTTGTAGTGCTTAAAATTCACTACTAAATGTTGAAATGAATCAAGCAATGATTGCTGAGCCTGATGTTTTAGCCTCTATAGCATGCTACATGCGTTGATACATTCAGATGATCTGAAGCAACCACGTATAAAAGTGTAGTATCTTCGTTTATCTCATGTTGGTAGTACGATGTGAGCGCTTCATGCCAGTGAAAAGCGTTTTTCTTGATTTGGAGCTGAAGCGGATATGTTGCCACTTGCTACAGTTGCAAAATGTTTTTAAGGATTTCTTCCGCTTTAGTCAGAGTCAGAGGAGCTCGTTCATAGCAAATGTGCCATTTGAGGCAAAGTAATTAGGAACAGTAGTATGTAATTTTTTCTGCTATCATGTTACCACTCGAATACTCCAGCCTCAACTTATCTTAAACAATTCCTAGGGCTTTAGGTTTATCCCCAAACATTCGTTTTGGAACCCAGTTTAATACTGGCCTGTTACTACAACCACCAGCACCACCATTTTGTTTTTTATTCGGTGGCTCTTCAACGGGATCTTCTATTTCTGTTATGTTTCTTTTTTTCAAGAAGATAACACCTTTGTTTATATTTGAAGCTTTAGATAGCCACAGATAACAGTTGAACAAGCAAGGTAGTAAATTAGTAAGGCTACGATTTACAACACGAATGACAAATGAAGTGCAAACACCAAAAAGTAGGTACAATACAGCTTATCGTGGTCTAGTCTAACGTCATCCACGATGATTGATAGTTTTTCCTTTCGTCAACATTTACCTGGAAGCTAAATTACTATAATTTTTTTTAGCTGATAAAAGAAGTTAAAGTTTTAAAATAATTGTCTGAAAAAAAGATTGTTTAAATACACTCGTTTTTCTCTGAATATTAAATTAAACTCCTCTGAAGAATTCAATAATGCATCTACTGAAAAGAGAGTGTTTTCTCGCTGAAGTATTAAATGATTACCCTTTCTTTTGTGTTACTGTGGAAAATTTCAATTGCTTATATTTATGTGGCAGTTGACGTCATGAAGTAATGACACTGACATTTATCTCACCGGGCTTACCCTAACCTACCTTTGTCCTTTTTGGTGTATTTGGCACAGCAATAAGTGATAGTTTAAAAATATTATTTTTGAACTTCGTAATCTGGTAGCACTAAATACAATAAAACCTGGGTTTTAAAGTGGTAAATAGGTATACAGTGGTAAATTCAAAAACATTTGAATTTTTTCTTGGCATATACTGGCATTTTTACAAGCACATATGGGGTAAATCTTTTAAAAAACTTGAAAAATGACAAGGTTCAAAAGTAGCTACCAAATCAATTCATACAATCCATGCTATTCTGGACGGACAATATGGCAAAGTTAATGAATAAAATGTACAATTGCTCTTCATTAAATGGATCATTGGAGAGACAATTTTCTAGGTCTGGTTGCGTTCAAACTTATTCAAGAAATAGGCTTTACCATGATGGAATGACGAATGGCAAACCTAACTTTTTGCTTTTGTGGATTCAAGTAACAGAACAAAACCGATTTTAGTGATTACACCGACGAATAATTTTAGACTTGCAGTATTTAACTACAAAAATGCACCATGATTTGCTACATCTTGGCCGAATACTGAACTCGTTTATTGTGGCTCTTTATGTAGCAACTACACAATTAATTTCCAACAAATAGAGTAAGGTTTTTTGTATTATTAAGCATTACAGATATTTAGTATTATATGCTGCTGAGTTTTTACTAGATTTAAAATAATATTAGCACATTTTTTAAATACTTAAGGCTTCATAAATGTATATACCAGTATTTACCACTTTATACCGGTATTTACCAGTATTTACCAATGTGGTGGTATTTTCCATAAAAAAGTGGCATATTTAAAACCCATAATAAAACTAAAACTAAACTAAACAACTGAGAATAAAGCCAATAAATACCACTGAATATACGTAAATTTAATATAATAAACGTAGTACTTACCCTCCAAGTAATTCGCTAGAATCACTTTGTCGATTTAAATTAACGACAATTAATTTTTGGCCTAAGGTTCGAGCTAAGAACTGAATGCAAGAAGTTTTACCAACCCCAGTCTCCCCAATTAAAAGAACTGGTTCTTTAAACTGAACCGAACCGCAAATTCTTTCAAGAAGACAACAAGCTTGCTTTGTTAAGGAAAAAATTGGTACAAGCCCGCTGAAAATAAATATCATAAAGTATTTCGTTAAATTCCAGCAAGGATGCTTATCTGAATCATTTAGTATAATATTAACAGACTTAAAAATCAAAGAATAAAATAGACATGCCTAGTGTAATAGTTGAAATTGAATTAATAAATAAACTACAGACCATTTTTCTTTACTGTACGAAGAAATAGGTAAGTTGTAGCGTCCAATAGAGAAACGTTGAGCATTGTAATCAATTCTAATTATCGGCTTGTAACCTGCAAGTAAGAAACTTGTACTAGGCACAAGTACGTTAAGCAGTCCACCCAGTTTTACAGCTACTGCTCGCTTTATCTCTGCAGATAAATAATAGAACAACGTAAATATCAAACAAAGTTAGTGGTATGAGCTGTACAATTAATACGTTCTCTTAATGCATTGTGTAAGCAATACGCAGTCTTTCTTTAGTGGCTAATTAATTATGCAGAATATCCAGAAGACAGTTGACGGAGATTGCTCTAAGATTTCGTCATGCTATGACTGCTACAGCTACAACGGCTTTAGCACTTGCACTCATTTTTACACATGATCAAGCCCTGGCTATCAAAAAAATCTGCAAATATCAGGAAGTGCGGTTTGGACTGTGATTAGCTTGTACAAATCAATAAGGCATATTGATGAACTCGATTTCGGAAAAAACAGGGAAAAATAAGGAAAACCAGGAAATTTTTGCAAAATTAGGAAATACATATCAGGAAATAACAGGAAATATTTGAAATGTAAATGTATACATATAGCTTGTTTCAGTTAACTCTTAACTTCATCTTTCAGTAAAATTTTGACGAGAAAAATGTGTTAAATTATTCAATTTAAGTAACTGAAACAGTAATACATTGTTTCACTATGCACTTTAGCTTTCAAAAAATTATATTGGTATACAAATTATTTTTAAATCCGGAATAAACCTGGGAATTGGGCCCAAAAATCATAAAAAAATTGTGAAATGTAGCCCTAAAAAACAGGAAACAGAAGGTTTGGAGTTAAAATATAGAATACCAGAAAATTTTAAATGGCATTCAGGATTTTATTTTTATTTTCGGGAAAGTTCGAAATTTATAAGTAAATGGTATGATTTTTGGCGGTTAATACAACATTTTGGTATTCGGCTTAGGCTAAGCCGAATTAGTTATCGTAAATTACGAAGAAATTAAATTTTGGCCAAACTGGCTAAAACCTGCGTAAATATTTATTAATTAAACGCAACGAGGGTAATGTCAATATTATTGCAAAAATTATGTAGTCTGACCTTAACTTAAACAACGCTTTCTTGGTCAAAACATCGATCTGCAGTCTACAATAATAATAACAGAAATTTGTGTCGGATATGGCTAAAGAATCTTTAACTATAGATGCTGAATACTTATGAAGTGCTTCGATATAAAAATGCTTGAATATTTAAATTCTACGAGCATATGGTAACAAAATATTATATTTCATAGGTAAACATATCTTAAGGTAGAATTTAGGCTCGTTCTTCAGCTTACAATATCTATGAATACACACATTTTCTCTGTAAAGGGACACTCGTTCATTTCGGGTATATGATTTTTGATATTATTGGGAGGAAAATGCCCTGGGTCAAATTTGGAAAGAAAATGACCCGAGGGGAAACGACCTAGGGGAAAAATGTCCTCGTGGAAAATGTTCTACAACCCGTTTTCAGCATCGGCACACGCGGTTACTAATCCACATACAAACTAGATAAATTGGTAAATTGTAACATATATTAAATGAGGTTACATCAGAGATAAGAATGTCAAGTGCACGTTTTTATCTGTAAGACATAACCATGGACAAACTAACATCTTTGGTTGGTTTGACTGGGAATATTTGTGAGCTTTAATTAACCTGGGTTATGTAGAGATGACACGAACACGTCTAAACTTTCTTGAAACACTTTTATTCCAGCAGACGGCTTTGTGAAATCCAAACTTTCCGGAACCCGTCGGCACAATTTCAACAGATCACTAAATTAACGACAAAAAGTTTATATCATGACATTGTAACGTGACAAATATACACCTATTATGAAACACTAGACTATTATTAGACTTAAATTATCTCAAATTCAGAGATTGTTGACGACAGTTTAGAAATAAGATTTAAATCACATTCTTTCATATCGATAGTAGTAAAATGGACAAAGAATTTAAAAGATGCTACATAGTTGTTGGATGAAGAAAAATGTCTCATATTTTCATGAAAATAAATGCACAATGCACAGGCATCTTAGCAAGATAGGCTAAAACCATTGGCGTATGCTATTTTTCTATTTGGGGAGTGCAATATTTATCTAGTGTAAAAATAAAAACGGATATCAGTTTGTCACGTTTGCAAAATAATTCTAGCATGATAGGCTTTTAATAATGTAAAGGCTCTTGCTAAACCTTATATGGCTTGGTGTAGCAAGGTAAAGGGTACAGGAATTTGGGGCGTTTACTTTCTAGTGCTCTCTAGAGAATCCACTTACTGTGGCTGCCTGAAGAAAGGACTCACCAGTGTGTGGTAGGGGACCGGGATTTGTGAAAAGGTAACATGATCGAGACAAAATTGGGTCAGTAGCCTTCAATCTTCTGACACTTGACACACAGCGGTAATGATTCTGATGAGCTGCGTCTGGCTAAAGCAACCTGAATAAATTATGTATCACGTACCTATATACCAAAATTACTATTTCTATACTTACCGTAAAGAAAGGTGTCGATTTTTAGACCCTGGCTTTCGAAGCTCTTCCTCTGTTACGCTTAACATTGTTACTAATTTATCGGCCATTGTTTTAAGATGCGGGAACAAGGAAGTCAGAAGAACTTTTAAGTCACTAGCCACTATTGTCTCCAGTTTAATTTTTTTCCAGTGACGGCTGATTTTTTCCATTGCCAAGTGCTCGTGTTGAAAATCCATAATGCGGCACGTACTTAGAAGTCTGAAATTGGGGTGAAACTTACTAATGCTGCCATATCCAGGAACTAAAAGGGTATGACTTTCAATTATACTGTCAAGAAGTGTTAAAACATCTATGGGTGCGGAATCCAAATCTTCAATTACAATCCAATGCCCAGAAATTACAGCCTTTGTTAAACAACCAGGTTTCCAAACAAACTGCCCTGGGATGTCGGTAGAATGGTACGAGCCAAGAAGAAGATGTGAATCAATTTGGTCACTCATTTGAACTGATATAATTCCAGGATACTCGTACCTTGCGAACATGGATGCAAGTAAGTGGATTATTGCTGATTTTCCGGCACCAGTAGGACCATACAAGCAGACAGAGTTTTTTAAGTCTGATGAGAGCAAGTGGAACAACTTCTGTAAGAGCTTCACGTGCGATCTTAGCAGCACAAAATCATGTGCATGTGGAAAAGCGGAGCCCGAATTTATTTTTAGTTTACGGATCGAAGCGGATTTGTCTTCTAATACTTCAGGGAGTTGGTTTTTGAGCAGCATCTCCGAAAATGCTATTCATACAAATTATCACGAGAAAATAAAATAACTGTATTTTAGTGTTCTTTGAATAATTTCTGCTTATGTACATAATTTATCACAATGCTGAAATACTGCACGAAATTCGTCACGACATACGCCATTTTACCGCCTTTAAAATGTAGATGAGTCTAGTCTAACCTCAAGAGAGGAAATTCCTTTAATCGCCTGGTTTTTGCTAGGGATTTATACAAACAAATCTGTTTTTTTTTTGTTTACAATGTTTTAGGTAGAGCTACCAATTGTAGTAAATTAAATTTCACTTGTTAACTATTTTTAAATACTGCATATTACACATCTGTACATTTTTTTCAAGGGCGTGTCTATGAAATGTTTAAAATTTTCGTACGCCAAAATTCAATATCAATCTCAAGTGTTGGAGGCTACTGTCATGTGACACCCGAAAAAAACACTTTATTTTAAATAGACATAATTTGGTATAAGGCAGAGCGGTATACAGAAATACAGACACGTTAAATTTTTAGTAGTAATCTAAATGAAGATTTTATTGTGCAAAATTCAATGAGTCAGACCTAACTATAGTTTTGCCTTTAAACATTGTCAACAAAGATACCCACCCCTACTGTAATACTTATGTCGAAATGAGTTTGGTTAATATTGGGTCCCGTTCCCCTTGGTCCTACCGTATTCGGTCACGATAGGTCCGGCTCTGACTTTTTGTCGGTCCCAGCATTTTGTCGTTCCCAGCCTAATTTGGTTCAATTATTTGCAATTTAAAAAAAAATTATTGACAGAGTTTGATACGCTATTGTGTGATTGAACTTTTAAGACCAGTCCATCGTTGTATATATACTTCAATTCCAATTTTTTTACAAGGATGGGTGGCACCTGGTGTTGTGGTTTTTGCCTTACTATATAATACAACAAGTCAAACGTATAAAAACGTTTCGTCTGTTATGAGTAGTTCATGTAGTTCATGGTGGGATTGAATATAATAGCCACTGCGAACTGACGATGAGATAAGAAATTAACTAAAGTTAGGTTAACCGAATTTATAATTTGTAATTTGCAGTTTGGCTTTTTTGTCATACACATTTAAGAAATACATGCTGATTTTCAAGAGCAGACATTTCAAACCTCGCCGCACTGATAAATTTTGTAGAAGTTACATCCCGGACTAGCTCTCCTAGCTTAAAAAGCCTTGTCTTGATTGGCCAAACCTATTTGCGCTAAGTTTTGTTCCGAGCCAATGAGCAACGCAAAACCAAAGATAAAAACATACTTGTTTAAGGGAGGGAAAAAATGACGTGTGGTGACGGCAAGGCCTTTAGGTGGGTAGCACCCGCACTGCACAAACCACCCATCTACGTAGGTAGTTAGGTTTCGCCTAGCGCTTTTCGCGGAGGTACAAATTTAGCGTAAGCAACGCCTAACAAGGCTTAGGTGAATCTTTGTGCCCTGCACCTGGTGAGGTTCTTAAGAAAGGTAACCTACGTTCATGATCAGTGCAAGTTGGGTATACAGTTAAACTAATGGATTTTGAGTAAACGGTAGTTAAAAGGGTGAACGCTGCCCTTCCACTAGTGCAGATTCAGGGCTAATCCGTATTACGAAATCCTCGACCCCTTTTAATGGATGAAGTTGTCAAAGGTGATGAAAACATATTGCTGCTTATCAAAATGGTCACAGCTAGTATTCGCGCCAGTACGACACTTTTTTAGCGTATTTACAAGGTCTTATACAGTGTTGGGCAGTGGTTATTCCTGGGCAAAACATACATTTTTGTAGGGTTTATTGTATTTGGGTTTTGCGAGGGCATTTAAAAGCATTGTGTAAGACCTCGATTTCACTACCAACTTATCCATGGGTAACTTATCTGTAGGTAAGTTATCTAGGGGTAAACTGCGATTTCACACAGTTTAACCATGGGTAACTTCAAGATGTCTATAGGTAAACTGTTGATGGATACCGTGATTTCACTCCTTAACTATCCGTAGATATCTTTTGTAAATAAAAAGTTTAAAAAACATTTAGAAATATGTCCTGGATAGAATTTTATTTTTAATTTGTTTGACTCAAATAAAAATGGATATGAATTTACAATTAGTAATAATTGCTACTCTGTGTTCGCAAGTTGTCTCAATTAATCGGCAACGGGAAATTCAGCATACTCGGTTAATAACTCTACTGACTCAGTATTTTTAAAAGCGACGGAAAAAGCAACATAGGTCAGACAACTTTAATTGTAGCTAAACAATAAACAAAATACGTATTGTTTGTACATTACTGTGTACACATTATCATTATTAGGTGCAAAATACTCAAGTATCTAATAATCTAATTATAATATTATAGCAGGAAAAAGACGTGGTTCTTAGACTAGACTGGCACAAATAATTTTAGGACTTCTCACCCGCTTTAAAAGTTGATCGGACCATTCGCTGCTATTAAATAAACTAATGAGCTCATTAATTTCATTGCAGGACCAGTTCTTTGTTCTGTTATTTCCAGATTCGGTTTCCATTTTCAGCAAAGTTTTTATTAAATGAATTATTTGACTAAATATAACACACTAACTCAAACATAAAAGTGTAATTCTTTGGTGGAACAATCCATGTACGTGAAGAAAAGTAAAGGTCAATTTAAAGCCCTACCCAAGACATAATAATATGTTGCATAATGTTAAATTAACACCTTACTAGGGCTGGCATTTCGTTTAAACGAAAACGAAAAAAACGAACAATTTAGCCATTTCATTTTGTTCGTTTTTTCGTCACAAAATGTCGTTTTTAAACGAAAAAACGAAATTTTAGGTGGGCAACAAAACACGAAAAGAAATTTTTTTTTGTTTTAATGGCAGTCAGTTTGAGCTCGTACCGAACGTGGTTATGCTTTCAGCGGATTAATAAAATATTTTAATCAAACTACCCTGTAGACTATAAATAGTTAAATACTTGAGTTTCAGTTTCAGTTTGATTGAGCAGCCATGCAACCAAAACGATCTTTTCCTAGTACTAAGTCTAGACCCCTCACAGTAGTTGAAAAAGGGTTTAGCGAAGCCGATTACACCGATTTTAAACAAAAAAGTCAAACTAAAACCAGTGTTTGGTATTATTTTTACTGTCGAAATGACGGCCAGAAGGAGTGGTGCTGAACGTGCGTTCTCAGCAGCACCAATATTCTGTACGAAGTTAGGAAATGCACTTGGAGACAAAGCGTTGGATAGTCTGTGCTTTTTACGAGCATACTTTAAAGCGCTGAATTCTTCCGACCCTTTTTAGCTTTTAAGTCGTTGTAACGTATTGCGCCTAAAATCGAAGCTTAAAAATGAATAAATATGATTCAAAACACATGGAGTTTGTGATGCAGTTTTTTTATTTAGCTTGGTTGGAAATTGTTCGTTTATATTTCGTTTTTCCGTTTTTTTGGGACGTTCGTTATCGTTTTTTTTTGTTTTTTCAAAACTGTTTGTTTTTTCCAGCCCTACACCTAACTCAAGACAAAATGTAAATGACGATTCTGCCAAAAAAAGCAAAACACCTGATCAATTTATGAAACTTTTGCCAAAACGCAAGAACATCTAGAAAAAAACTTTAATATATCTATAGATAGTACATTTTCACTTGCACTTTATCCATAGACTAGAGATATCTATCAAAGTTACCCATGGTTAACTTTTACTCATAGATAGGGACTTATCCCCGGGATAGCTGCGATTTCATTCCTATCCATGAGTAAAGTTGGTAGTGAAATCGAGGTCTAATCTTTGCTTCAAACCTACAAAGACAACTTACATCTCGGGTTTACCGGATTTAGTTATTTATTACCTTCCCAGTTAAGATAAAGAGCAACAATTTTTTGCACACCGTAATTACTGTACAAAGCTCTTGTACCATGCATCTCAAAGCAGAATACTTTAATTCGGCGCATTAGGAAAACCGAGTTTGACCTGTTAGTAAGGCGATGCGCATGGTATAGGTGGTGATTGTGAGGGAAATACTGAATTATTTCGCTCACCCACGTACTATTTTTACATTCGCTAAATCCGCTTGCACGCACCGTCCGTCCCTAAAGTATTGCACTGTACTGGAATTGGTCACAATTAACAATTGATGGATGAAGAATTTCGGATAATAGTAGCAGCTCAGTCTTTTCCGTCACCCCTGCCCTGTCACTCCCTCTTCCACCTCCTGAACTTATTTATGTTTCACTTTTCGATTACTTATGCGGTTACGAAGCGACCGACCGATGGACATGAGACCAGACTTAAAAACCTTTTTGGGCCAGTAGTAAAATGCATGTGAATATTGTGCATCATTTGTTCAATATTAACAAATATTTGCTTTGCTTTTAAATATTGCACAAATGCGTAAATTTTGTAAATGATTATAGTTCATGTCTCATAGGCGTACTAATAGAATGTATGGCGACTGGCTGTACTTACTGTTTTAGGGAGCTTGCTAACAACTTTATGTAAAAAATCTGTAATGGCCCTCCCTCTCTACGTAATTATTTGTAGTATATACGCACATGTAAAAGGATAGGGCAGCTTGACCCCCTCCCTCTGTAAAATAAAAGAGTAGAACCTTATTGTATCAACGTTGAAAATACGACAGCGCCTAACTACTTTTCTACTTCTCCTACCATTTCTCATTTTATTTAATGTGTAGTCGCACGCAAGGTTTTATCATTTTGGCGCAAAGGATGGGAGGTGGTTGACGATTTGCTGATACAAGTTGTCTGGGTGTGACTGGTGAGGGTCAATTAGATTTAAAACCGTGAGCTGGGAAAAAGTGGTCGCAGTGGGAATGCTTTTAGTACAACAATGCTTGTTACAAGTAGACTGGATACCGGAGGTGTAGATATGAGTAGTACGGGTACGAGCAGCACGGGTACGAGTAGTTAAAATAGGTTTAAAAAATTTTTTAAATTGTTTCATTTAAACTAATTTGATTTTTTCTAAACAAGTTCACACTTTCGCATTTGTCGAATAATGACTTTATTGGTTGAGTAAAGGGGTCTGCCTGGAGACTAGTAACATCCTTAGTCAACGACATTAGTTTAAGTTTTGGTTACACTAATGAAAGGGGGTACTTAAAATTACGATACTTCAAGGGCGTCATTTGTGGACGATTTCTCACCATTTGTAACCCATATACGTATGCACATGACATGCAGCTAAAAAAAGTTGGAAAAATGTTAATAGTTGCTCTATTTATTATCATTTTCTTTCTCAAGTCAGCTGTCAACCATCGTAAAGGTTTAGAGCACACTCGCATTTAGACAATAGGTACATGCAATCACACTATTATAGACACTATTTATAGATAGCTTAAAAAAATTAAGATTATCAACAGTCGCCAAACATACACATTGTAGACCATGGAACTTGACTCAAGTCAGTACACATTGTTTTCCAAGTAACATTCCTAAATTTACGTAAACTCACAACCCCAGGCTCATATTTAATTTTTGTAGCTTTCCGCACTGTATAAACAGCATAGTGATCTGAAACTCCTATATTTATTGCACCATGACTGTCATACATACTTGGGTGAGATACCTAAATATGGTCAAGAATGGAGTGCGTGTCTACCGTTGACCTGGTTGGGGTATCAATAAGCTGTTTTAGGCTATAGCTTCTACATAAATTCAACAGCCCATTACACTAAGAGTCTTTCACCTTTAAGTCAAAATTAAATTCGCCTGTACACAGTAATTCACAACCCAAATTATTTATACCAGAAAAGTACGTAGCAAAGTACTCCAAGAATAAAGCTTTGTTTAAAACTGGTTGCTTGTAAACAACTGATAGTATAATTGGCTTAGAATAGGAAGGAAATAACTTAAGAGTTACTATTTCCAACCCAAGCGGTACAGCTGAGATACTGATGTCATCAGTTGACAAAGGCACATAGTTAAAACAAGATTCAATATAAACAACTATGCCACCACCAAAGCCAGTACTCCTATCCTGCGTATACAAATTGTCGCCATCGATAAGAATTGGACCGTCGGCCTTGCTAAAAGTAAGTTTAGATTCAGAGATACCCCACACCTTAATAACGCATTAATATTTAGATAAGGAAACTTGAACCCATTTGACTTCAACAAACTAGCATCACCCTGTACAATACAATCATCTAGAGTGGTCTCGGAAGAGTTACCATTTACATATGAATACAGTTTTATATCCGAAGTTATCAACATACAACCAACACATAAAGAGCTTGGCGGGTTGGCTGTAGCAGAAAAGATATTAGCCTTACCACATAATTGACAATTATGGACAAAAGCATTTAATCTACAATCCGTACATTTCCATCTTTTCTTATCCTTAGATCGAAATAGAGCTAAATTAATTGGTATGCATACTCCCTGGAATAAGTTTCTACACTGGCTACAAGATAACTTCAGTTTCCTACTGGAACTAGCCTTATGACATATTTTACACTTCGGAAACATTTTGAAAATATTATTATGTATAGATAAGTACTGTTAGAATTGAAATCCCGAGGCAAGTTGGCTGGGCGAGAATAATAATATTGTGCTCAACCCCCGCCCCCCCCCCCCCCAATCAAAAAAAAAGTAAAAAAATAAGTAAAAAAAATAAAGCAAAATTGGTGGTCGAGATGAGGCAATTAGTTTAGTTAGACAGTAAAAAGCGAAGATAGAAGAGGGAAGTGACGAAGTAGTAGCATTTGGCTCACCTCACATGCCTTAGCCTGGATTTGAACCAGCACTCTTCACACCGACCCACGAGTGACGCTCTAGAAGACTGACATTTACAACTGCAGTTATTTAATAAAACTATGATAAGTGAAGCCTTGTCTATCTCAACCAAAGACTACATAAACTACACTTAAATAAATAATGCAATACAGTATAATACGCCACAGGAAACTGATTAGTCACACCAAATAATAATAAATCATACAAAAGCATATCAAAATAAATTAAAACTTACTTCACTCCTTTTGCACTACCACGACAACTACAAGTCAACACACTACTAAAGCACTAGTCACTAATTAATAAAAGCAAGCAAATAAAAATATGCAGTAATAATTGTAGCTAAAATTAACGTAAAACTTGATCTTGAAAATTTGAAACTGCGCAGAAATCCAACTGGAATCCAGCAAATACACAGCACAGCAACCCACCAAAGCACAGGATACAGATGGGCTTACCGGATTTGAGGCGCCAAGTACCTAACAGCAACTACAGATGGGCTGAAACCATTCAACCGTGACTTTTAGGCAGCCAGGAACCACAGCACAGGAAAAGAATAAATTACAAGAGCAAGCTCAGGGAACGTGCTCACCACACGGCAGTCAGTTACTCGTAACTTGGCTATTGGTACTAGCAAAACTCGTACCCTGCCTATTGGTACTAGCAAAACTCGTACCCTGCCTATTGGTACTAGCAAAACTCGTACCCTGCCTATTGGTACTAGCAAAACTCGTACCCTGCCTATTGGTACTAGCAAAACTCGTACCTAGCGTGCAGAAAACGGCCTTATTCTTAGCAAGCCTCTCCACATAGTCGGATTTAAATTATTTACCGATTATTTGGCTTTTTTTAGGGGGGTACGAATGACGGCAACCATTTTTAGTTAAATTTTTTTCTGAATCCATGTGACCAGACATTACAGTTGACGAAACAATTTTAAATTCAAACTGCTGATTTGGCGCCAAAACGTTTTTGAATTTTAAATTTTAGCATTGCTTAAATGGAGAAACTTACTTTTTTCGATCCATCGGCCCAATGTCAGTTTTTATTCAAATTTCAAAAGGTAGTTACTATCTGTTAGATAGAGAAAATAACGCTCTTTCTGAAACACTTTCCAGAATTATTTACAAACCAAAATTATGCATGTGATGAATTTTCAAAGTTATGGCATTTTAAAAATTTTTGTTGTGTTGGAGACGGAAGAGTTACATACTGATAACTTATGAATAGTGTGTATAGTCAGTGACTTAGCGATATGTTTGCAGTACTGTAACTATGTGTTGATTACATGAGTTGCGCTTATACTAATATAATTTAACTCATTATATTGCATAATATTTTATACCTATATCATAGTTTTTGTATTTGGGCTCACTAAACAATGTAATTTGTATGTGTATTTGCAAGTGATTAACCCCACAAGAACTACTACCGAGCTTAAATTTTTCGAAACTTGAAAAATATTTTGCAGGCATAATTTTGGTTTGTAAATAATTCTGAAAAGTGTTTCAGAAAGAGCGTTATTTTCTCTATCTAACAGATAGTACTTTTTGAAATTTGAATAAAAACTGACATTGGGCCGATGGATCGAAAAAAGTAAGTTTCTCCATTTAAGCAATGCTAAAATTTAAAATTCAAAAACGTTTTGGCGCCAAACCAGCAGTTTGAATTTAAAATTGTTTCTTCAATTGTAATGTCTGGTCACATGGATTCAGAAAAAAATTTAACTGAAAATGTTTGCCGTCATTCGTACCCTCCTAAAAAAAAGCCAAATAATCGGTAAATAATTTAATTCGGACTATGTGCTCTCGTATTTCGCTGAATAGAACTGGCAAAACTCGAAACTTGCATACTTACACGGGCGCTAATCTTACTAAGCCCACTTGTATCGGTACGACTTGTATCATCCAACTTGAACCTATGTTGCTGTTGCTCAGCCTCCTTCTACCCCACTCAATTGAATCAATTAACTTGTACCGGCGCGACTCTTATTAAGTTCAGTCGTACTTGCACCACTCGTATGCCGCCTATTTGTACTAGCGAAACTCGTACCTAACTGGCTTTTACGCGCACTTACTGCGAGGGTTTTATCATGTTAGACTTACTTCATAATCATTGTTTTCCAGTGATCAAGAAAATTCGCTATAAGCACAGCAATTAATTCGGGCCCGCGGCTGAAAAATCTGGCGCTTCGCGCCGCATTTTATAAAAACAATTGTGATGTTTTTGTCGATAAATTTATCTAAATTACGTTATTTGGGATCTACTAGTAACTACTTTGTGAATGGTGTATCACACGACGAAATTTCATAATACTGGTAAATTATGCACATAGGTAGTAATAGCAAAATTGAGTAAGTGCTTTAACTGGTGTAGAAAAACGTTATACCTGAAAGCTGGAGATTGACGTGATAAACTTGCATAGATGGTGTATTATCGTTAATCATGAAAAGTAGCCCCATCTGAATGTCGTCGTGTGCCGAAATGTTTGCTTTTATTTTCAGGAACTGTTTACTATTATCAGAAACTTTAAGGAAAGCAGACACACACTCAACAGAAAGCCTATAAACAAAGTTAACAAACAAGATATCAGTTAGACGTTAGACTACAAGTGGTATACGGACAAAGTCTTCCTGGACATTGTCCCCCCGGACATTTTACCCCCGACCATTGTCCCCCCGGTCATTTTCCCCCCGGACACTTTCCCCCCAATAAGCAACAGCGGACGTTTTTCCCCCAAACTCTTATTTAGGTTACTGAAGTTCACGGTGTTGTAAGATTAGGTGATTGTTTATAAAATGCAGGTTAATAAGAATATGTGCTTTTATTTGATTCTCGTTGAATGTATATTATCTCACAAATCCAATGCATAATATACTTTATTAAACCGCAAGCTTGGAATGAATGGAAATGCAAAATAACTTTAAATTAAAAAGTGTAGGAGATATAGGTAAGTAGTTTAAACCATAATAACACTACACAAATTATTAAAATTACACACTCCTGCAATTTTAGGTGCTATACTACTTCTCAGTATGGCTAAAACATATTTACATACTTATATATTTACGTACACCTAAATTGCAATTATTTGCAAGTATTTGAATTAGCTACAGCGAAAATTCTATGCATGTGGAGACGTTCCTTTGTAGTGTGGGTCACACCATCAGGTTTAATTTTTGAATTTCAGATTTTAAGGTATTTGTTGAATAATTGTATTCCTTGTGAGAAGTTTCTTTGTTAGTGTAATAGGGTGAAGTACTGTGTGCATAAATTATTTTTAGTAACTTTATTGTTATTTTTTACTTTTCCATCCTATAACTAGGCATTATTAACCAATGATATGATATATAAGTATGTAAAGATGTTTTAGCCATACTGAGAAGTAGTATAGTACCTAAAATTGCCGGAGTGTGTAATTTTAATAATTTGTGTATAGTGTTATTATGGTTTAAACCAGCGGCGGATCCAGAGGCTAGGGGGCTTTAGCCCCCCCCCCCCCTCAGAAGGAGATTTTTTAACATTACAGGGATACGAGCGGCCATTTTCAATATGGCGGCTTAACATTGTTAGCCCCCCCAGGCGGTCATTAGCCCCCCCCCCCCCAGAAAAAAATCCTGGATCCGCCGCTGGTTTAAACTACTGGAAATGCAAAGTTATTTTGCATTTCCATTCATTCCAAGCTTGCGGTTTAATAAAGTATATTTTGCATTGGATTTGTGAGATAATATACATTCAACGAGAATCAAATAAAAGCACATATTCTTATTAACCTGCATTTTATAAACAATCACCTAATCTTACAACACCGTGAACTTCAGTAACCTAAATAAGAGTTTGGGGGAAAAACGTCCGCTGTTGCTTATTGGGGGGAAAGTGTCCGGGGGGAAAATGACCGGGGGGACAATGGTCGGGGGTAAAATGTCCGGGGGGAGAATGTCCAGGGAGACTTTGTCCTACAACCCTACAAGTCTATCACTTCAAAATATACGTATATATATCGTCGGTGAAGAGTCATTCATATCGAGTCATATCATGCCATAGGTCCAGTCCCTGGATAAAATTATTCGGTCGCAAGTCCATCGGATTCCTAAAATCACTGTGTCATAAGTCCATTCAATGGGATACAGCAGCAGTTATTAACTCAATGAACTTGCGACAGAATGACTTTAGCAATTGTATGGACTTACGACAGAACGATTTGAGCTGTTCGAAGTCGGGCAAGAGTTATCGAAGTTGGGTATGAGTTAGCATGTTGAGGAATAAGTTTCTGAAGAACACCCAATATTTACAACTTTAGTCTGAAGTTAAGTATTTGGCGATCTACCATGTACTAGAGTATTACCATCGAATTTGAACATTATCATGATGCATCCATGCAATAAGTTTTTGGAGGTCACGAACGGTAATGCATGATATTCCTTGTAAAATCATATGAAGAGTATCGGAAAGACCATTATACGTGGGGCTTAAAATTAATTCTTGTTTCTTCCGTGGTGAGTTTCCAGGCTGAATGCGTTGTAGATAAAGCTCCGCAGTTTCTCCCATTGTCGCTGGTAGCTGGGGTTCTTCGGCGTTCAGCGTTAATCCAGCAATAGTCGGTTACTGAAACGAGCGCAAACCAGTGATAAGTTTTATTTTAAAATTTTCATGACGTAATAAAATAATAAAGTTAAAAGGAAATTAAGAGTTCAAAATTATCTACGGGAAATACAATATTGACCCTACTAAGTTTGTTGACATTGACTACGAAAGCAGACATGCTTCTTTTCTAAAACTTGGAAAATCCCTATGACCAATTTCCGTCGACATTTTTTCACCCACAGACCTGCCCCGCAATGAAACCAACTACCTAGTGACGTAAAAAATACAAAGACAGAAGTAAACAAATTTTAAAATAAACTTGACAAGTTTAAGGGATGGAATTCTTAACAAAGGCTTATCTCCCTTAGTCCCTCAGTGAATATAGTTTTGAACTTAAGTGACAACCGGGCCTACACTAGACGAAGTCTGAAATCTGTGAAAAGATTCTTTCCGGGAAACATTTATTATTATTATAAGGAGAGAGCCTAATAATAATCAATTTAAGAATGTTTTACTACAGTAGTTTGAAAAAATGACAGATAGCGAATTCGTACTGTGCTAAATACATTTCTTACTACAGTTTACAATAACTAATTAAAAATTAAGAGAAAATTCGCACAAGTAAACGCTTGCATATAACATACAAATGCTTGATGCTTATGCTTTTTATTGTAGTTTCACTAACAACTTTGTCTACCTGTCTTTATCTGTCTGTAACTTTGCTACTATTTTGACTTAAAGGTAATTGGCGTCGATGGGTAATCAGTAAAGCAAAAGTATTTTTATGTTCAGAATTATGTATTTTATTTAAGTATCTTTTTATTAGAGATTGTTACGGACATTTACTCGTGGATTTAATTTATTCCATACATGTAACATTTAATTAGAACGTATGTGTAGTCTTGCAGCAGAGCATTAAACGAATAGTTGCACGTGCTATTGCAGTCTCAGGAAATCGAAAAAAGAATGTCACTGTGGATATTTACGTACTATTTGTATTTAATGCTCATAATGATACTCAACGAACTGGGAAATATTCATAGTTTGGGGGTGGCATTACTATAAGTAATTCCCAAAGGTTGTAGGACATTTTCCCCCTGGACATATTCCCCCGCGGACATTTTCCCCCGCGGAAATTATCCCTCGGACATTTCAGTAACCCCGGACTTCTTCCCCCCATACCCTTATTTAAGATGCTAAGATGCATATTGTTATACTTCAAAAGTGATAATTCGCTAAATGGTATACTCATAAATCCAATTCAATCTAAAAATTAAACCTTTAGCGAGATCTGCGTAGTGAAACATAAAACAAAAATTTAAACCCCTCGAAAAGGATACTGAAAAAAATCCACTCAGATCATAATAATATTCTTTAAAGTTAATAGTTGCTAGCATACTCAAAAATTTATAAAATATATGTACTACACTGTTTCTCCAATGTGCATAAAACTTCTGTACATGAGTATGCTGACGTCGTAACATATGCTTAGTTACAAGGTCGAAGGTAATAAGACGGAAAAACTATCTAGGTCATTAATAATGGTAAGGTGCCACTACCTCTGAACATAAAAACTTACTCGGGTTTTATAAAATTACTCAAACAAATTGAATTAGAAGTAAAAATTGATAAGTAAATCTTGCAGTGTTGTTAAAATAGTTGTTACCACCTTTACCAGTTTTAATAATTTCTAATTCCATGTTAGCTTTTATAAATAGGAAACTCACAAAACAGAACGCTGCAATCGACTTTCATTAGAGTCAAACTGCTCTGACCTCTTGAAATAGACAGGTAAAATGAAATAGTAACCAAAATCTATTAGTGTACACTAATTTACTTGCTGATCCGATGCATAGATAATATGGTAAATTAAAGTATGCAAAATGTTGCATTTATAAGTTTTTTAGACTGTGGAACATATATTGTTAAATATTAATGACGACGCTAATCATGAAAAAATGCATCAACGCTTACATGCCCTTAGATTACTATAAATATTAACTATATTTTCCCAAAACATTTACCTTAACGCGTAAGTGTACTTGTCTATACCATTAGTTTCATTTTGGGACGGGGGGAGAATGTCCGGGGTTACTGCATGTGGGGAAAATGTCCGGGAGGATAATGTCCGGGGTGAAAATGTCCGTATACCTTTCGTTACCCTTATCTAAAGAATCCCTACCCTCGGCATTGCTGATCAAACAACTCGCCGTCTCAAAGAAAAAACCATTTTCGGGTGTTGTTTGATAAGTCTTGCCCAGGCAGGGATGTTAGGCCCCAAACGGCAACTCATGCCTAGGAAGGGAATTCGTTCTTAGGCCGGGGATTTGTGCTTTCAGAGGCCGTTATCAGTTATAGGAGCCTGGTTTGCGTTTACCTTTACACTAGTAGCATCAACAGTAACCAAAACTATATGATACACTAAACATTTAATAGCATAATTTTTAATATTCGACAATTATTGAACTGGGCAAGAATTTTTAGCAAGTGCAGGACTTATCAAACTACCCCTCGATTTACAGTATAGATTGTACTGCCAACTGCTTTTGGTTTGACTCAGGTCAGAAATTTATTGGTTTAACAATTAAGTCGTATGAACAAACCGAAAGTTGAAAGTTGCCGTAATCCAACTTAAATATGAAATAGGCCGATGTTCAAAGACAAAGACTGAATGTTACATTTAACAGTTCAGTTTGAGTTTTCACAACTCTAACACTGACATTGCTTGTTTCTTGTGGAGTTATTCAAGTGTGAAAATTCTTCAGTTCAGACAGTTGTGGTTTGAAATAATCGACACAAAATCACACGAACGTGGCTTTCTTGCACTCATTTCAGTTTTTATGTTAGCTGTTAGCTACACTTCGAACTGTGGGAATTCGGATTACTTATAACTTAACTTGCAAAAATGGAAGACACGGAGTAGGATTTACTGAATGCTGAATGCTGGCTGAAAGTAATAAATTACTAACCCGATGAATTGTGAATTGTAATCCCTATAATCGCCGTAGTAAAACACTAAAATTATGACGGTTACTGCAGAAATATCTACATTTAACAATTTAGTATTATTTTTAAAGCATTTATTTTTCTACCCTTGCCTTACACTTATACACACATGGTCAAAGACAGCATCGTATTAACGGCCAACGGGTATCAATTTATTGTTTTTAATTTGAAAGGTATAGCTTACTTACCAATGACAAATGACACTAACTTGTTGCCGAAGCTACGACGAGGCTTTATTCACACCTGAGCGTATTTCAGTTTATATGTGAGCTACACTTCGGATGGTTTGAATTCGAATAACTTATAACTTTGAACTTGCAAAAATCAAAATGTTAGACAAGTGTAGGAGTAGGATTTACTGAATGCTGAAAGTTATAATTACTAACCCTCAACCCTATGATTCGTAATCCCTGTCCCTGTATACAATTAATTGTGACGGTTACCGTAGAAATATTAAATTTTTTTGTATTTTTTTACGGCAATCGTCACAAACTGCACAACTGAGCTACCACGATTACAATTTATTAGGTTTCCCTATACTTGTAAATATAAATCACAGGTCTTCAATTGACAATAATTTTGAATATCACTGAATATGCCAACTGCAGTTGCACTTCTTTATCACTGACCATTGATGTTTAGTTTATTTATTTAAATGCAGTGATACAGATTTAATTTGATGTCGACATATAGTTGTCGTTGCCCTAATTGATATTCTGAAGTTCATAGAGTTCACTTCGTGCACAAATTCCTTGAAAGTAGTGATGGAATGAATTGAATTGCAACTGGATCTAGATTATTCCAGATTTCAACATAATGCCACGTGTAGAATTTATATATTCGCGGTATATTGTTTTAAAATATTGAATTGTCAGGGTTACTATGCATCATAGCTGGGCATTTGATTTGCACTCGCACGCCGCTCGTACGAGTGCACATCAAATCTTGTGCACTTTAACTCCACTCGCTTGAGTGCATCGAAACAATCGTTGCACTCTTACTTCGCTCAACCTTAAAACTCGTTGTCCGCACTTTACTCTGTGAGTGCAACTCTTTTGCGACATTGACATGCAGAAATACATCCTTGCTTTGGCGTGAAGTTTAAAAATCGCTGCACTCTGAGTTCAGTCAAGGTGCACTCCGCTCTACTCCCTTGAGTGCAATCAAAATTCCTTGCACTCGCACTTCGCTCACTGAGTGGAGCGGAGCGGAGTGCAGAACTCCACTGGTTGAGTGCGCCCAGCTATGCTATGCATACACACCTACTTCACGACGTCACTCGCACATGCACGTGCAACAAATTATTGTCGTAAAATAATAATGCTACATTTATGCCACGTGTATGTTCCACATAAGCTATTAAGGGAACACAACTTAACAGCAGAAAAAGTAATTTTTTTCGTTGCGTTTTGCATTCGTCCTAATGGGACGATGGTACAGAGTACGCCGATTCGATGGCAAAGACCAGAGATCCTAGAAGACCATTCAATGCTATGTAATAAGATTTCGTGAAAAGCTCTCTCTCTCCTTTTACGCTGACAAATCAGCAGCTGAGATGATGTATCCGACGGACCAATCAGCGATTGAGATAATAGAGAAGTTCCGTTTTCGAGGTCTGACTTATTTTTTTACTCATTTACTCAAAATCACTGACTCATGAGTCAAGTAAAAAGGTGGAGGTTCCGTTCCAATTTTACTTAACTCTGTGACTCCCAAAAGGCGGCAAGAATGTGACAAGCACTTCAAGCACTTACGGTCATGCGCAGTGCTGCTCAATAGTTGAGTCAGAGCGTTACTCAAATTTTGATTTTTGAGTAACTCTGACTCACAAAAATCACTCCTTTCTCTGGCGGGAACAGTTGCACCTCCTCTTTTTACTTTCACTTTGAGTAAAAAATTAAGTCACAGGCAAAACGGAACCTCTTTAATGCATGAAAACTTCTAATCACGTCTAATTCCGCGAAAATTTAAATTTGAACTGAAACTCAATTACTGGATTTGAATTTGATTTATTCCCACCAACACAAGTCAATCTTAACCAAGTTTATCCTTGCTGGTGGGAAGGCGTAATGTGGAAATGGGCTGGACTATTTTCCAGGAATAATAGCATTATGCTACATGGTCTTTTAGGATCTCTGGTCTTTGATTCGATTGCAGCGCCAGTTAGTTTTAGTTTCCATTTTTAGATGCTGAGCAAGCATCCATGGGTCTGGTGTTGGCTGTCAGTCGCACTCTACAGGTCGCATTTTTTAATTGATTGAATTCAAACAACTTTTAGTCGTCCAGGAAAGCGAGGGAGAAGTGCTGTATAGTTTTTGTTATTATTAAAGTTGGTTCGCAAGTAGCAATTAGCAGTTATATTGACCAAGAATAAAATCAATGTTTCAAGATAAAAGAAAACTTTGCCACTGTGTTCCCGAAGTAGATGCTCAGCTTCAAGCGAAGTTGTTCTGATCACGGGAAAACAATGTTGATGTAGTTAGGCTAACATAAACCTATCGCAGCTAGTGTCCGTAAAAGCAGGTTAGGCACGAGTATTGAGTTTGAGTTTTGAGTTTGATTTTTGAGTTTAAAAATAGATATAAAACATTATTAAAAAATGTTGGAAACAAATTACTTAAATCTAGTAGGTTTAATAATTGGCTGTCTTCGTTTGATTGTTGTAACACTAGGCCAGCGAGAAAGAATGTTAAATTCAGAATAATTAAATTTAAAACTGAGAGATATAGGAAATCGGCACTCCCGACTAATATAAGATTAAAAACAAGGGCTACAGCCCTTGTTTTATGGCAGCGTTACTGTAAAATTAGGCATTTTGAATTTGAAGTTTTAATTTTTAGGTTTTCAATTAGGGAAGCAATTAGGCCGCACAACGTTGTTGGTTATCCCATTCATAATTAATTTCTGTAATGCAACCAAAAATTCATAATTCCAATTTTTGAATTTTCCGCTAAAACATTAAATATTGTGTTAAATGAAGATGTCGACCGGTAACTCAGAAAACTCACTCATACATGATATACCAATCGAACAGTAACAATTAGGCAAATCTAAATAACTTAGTGTGCACGCACGATAGGGATTAGTTTTTAAATGGCTTGCAAAAAACATAATTAAAAATTAAAAAAATAATGGATGTTGTCAAGTGATATATCATTTAAAAGCTGTTTAAAAATAAGCAGACACCACTTTTTTCGTTTCGGGTTTGTAGCGCATACAACACGTTTTAGGTTAAATTGTAAAATTAAAATGCCGTTGTCATGGAAACTGTTAGTAGAAATAGAGGCGCATTATGTTATTAGAATTGTACTAGTGATTACCTTTCGAACGATATATGGCACGATGAAATTAGTTTAGTATTGCAAAATTTGCAAAATTCCGGCAAATTATGTAATGTTTATGTAATGACATTGTAAGCTAAACTAATAACTAATTCGTGATTTCTTTACTACTGCGCTTGTATATTCTGTGTGGACTCCTACCTTTCTCCATGTAAACAGATTCTATAAATGTAGTCTATAAACGAAACTAACAAATTCTCTATTATTTTGTACTATTTCTGAGACTGGTAATACAACTTTTTGTACCTTTATCATGTATGTATAAAAAATTTGACTCAACAATGAAATAAAAACCCAGAATAATAAGTTTTGCTGATTCGAATAGACAGGATACGAGCGGTGCTGGTACGATTGGGCTTGGTAGGAATAGCGAGAGTACAAGGGGGCTAGGTACAAGTTATAGTGATACAAGGGGTGCTGGTAGGAGGGGGCTCGGTAACAGCAGAAAAGGTTTGAGCTGGCTGGGTACGAACAGTTCAGATACAATTGGGCGTGGCACGAGCTATTACCAATGGGTAAAGCACAAGTGAGCTTGTTAAAATTAGCGCCAGAGATGAGCGATAGTAAGAGATAAAGTGGTGGCAAGTTAAAAATGTCACGGCGGGAATTTAAAATTCTGCTTCAAAGTCATCGATGATTGGTCCTAAATGCTTCAGCAGAATTGCCTATTGGCAACCATTTAAGTTTTTAAAATTTGGGCAACTCAATTTTTAGACTTTGGTATTTGAAGAGTGATGATTTGGGCGGCGTTATTTATGGGTCATCCAAATAAAAGAATGTTGCAATATGTGACGTAAGATTATCAAATGAATGTCTTTTTGGTGATAGGTTTGTGTATAGAAATGTTGAGTTTTCGCTGCAGTTAAGGTTACTTATTCAAGCATTAAGATCTCCGCAAATTAAAACTTAATAGTTGTGAAACCAAAACGAAATGTCACTTTAAATATCTTTAAATCGCGTAACTAAATGTCTGTATCTTTTAACAGGTGGAATGTAGGAACAAAGTAGTATAAACGATGAAGCGGTTAATACACACGACACTTGTAGCACAATAAAATAACTTTCATTTCTGTACACTTCGTTAATTTTAAATACTTCGTTGTCAGTTAGAACACACACCGCCACTCGCTCTGCCCTGTAAGTCTGATTTTACTGCTGGACTGTGAACTACGCTATAGTTTTTGAATTTTTGACCAATAGATTTAATTTAGGATTGTGAACCAAAGTTACTAATAAACATGTAATTGGGGAAATAATTTGACAGGAGTCATGATCGTTTAAGTTTGCAGAGAGTTTGTAGACCGTTAACGTTCCATAGAGTAATATTTCTTGTGTTAATAGGATGCTCGATGTCTCAGTCTTAGGATTTCTTTTTGCGTGTCTTAGACGAAGAGTTCTTGAACCCAGGAATTTTTTCAGTAGAGTGCAATTGCTTGCCTTCAGAAACAAAACAAGTTTTATTGCCATCGGTGTCGTGAGTTATAAGGTACTGATATTCCACATTTTTGCGATTTGTTCACCTGCCTCTTCGTTTCATTATTTAACCTCAGCCAAAATATGTAGTTTAGCTTTCAGCTGCTTAGCATGCAAGTTATCTAAAATACTAAATCCAGATGTTTTAAGTTTAGAAAGTACAAACTGAATTTTGTTTGAGTCTTGACGGCAAAAGATGCGTGATTTGGCTCCGGGTTTGTCAGCTGGAATTGGTAATACTCTACAACTAGTTGGGGTCGGAATGTCACTAGCTTCAAGTTCCAAGTTTTCTTCGAAAAATGTTGTGACAGCAGTAATAACGTCATTCCTGGATGTGCTTGCGTTGACTGTCTCTAAACCACATACAAATAAGTTTTGCTTTTGGTCATGTTCCTTGCGATCAAACACGTCATACCTATTTACACAAATGTCAGTTGTTAAAGAGTCAGCTGTTTTCTGTAGTTTTCTCATTCTTGAGTTTTGACTTTCAACTTTGCTTCCCACCGATTCTATTTCCTTCTTCAGTTCGTCGAAATTTTTTCGGTTGTCACGAGATGAGTCTGTATGGTTGCTTTTGACGGTCGCCGTCAGCTGGGTGATAAGAGTTTTGAGTTTTTTAGTCTCTCGAGTCATTATAGTAAAAATCATAAAAATTCGTGCAGATAAAAATAGTGCAGACAATTTTGAATCATTTAATTTTATTACACTTCAGACTGTGATAGAGATGTTGACGGATTATGAATAGTAGTTTTAGGGTATGGTTGGTGTCTTTGACGTAGGATTGGGTGGCTCTTAGGATTGGTTGGAGGTAGTGGTCGACGAAGGCGGAGATGAAATGGGTAGGACATTGGATGGTTGAGAATATGGGGCGACCAGGGCAACCGGCTTTATGGATTTTGAGGATAAGGTAAAAACGGGAGCAACGGGGCTTGTGGACGATAAGCTTTTCAGCGTTGGGGGGGAGCCAGTGCATATCAATATGCTCATATATGCAGTCCTTAAGTATCTGGTGGTATTCTGTGGTGGGGTCATGGGGTAGTGGGGAGTAGAACTTGGGGTCAGACAGTTGTCTGAGTCCTTCGGATATGTATAGGTCGCGGCTCCATACAACCGTGGCATTGTCGTGTCGCCCGACACGACTTTACACACACGTTCCTTTCCGGTATCTTCCCCCACCAAATTGAAACTATCACAGCAAAAAACAACGAAACTCATATTCAAAACATAGTGATTCTTTGAGTGCTACAATTTCTATAGAATCAACTTACTTCTCAACATAAAACGCCTGAAGAAGGAATAGTCCGAAACGTTGCGTTATTTTTAATTTTCAAAAAAGTTCAATTCAAAATTGGTGAGTCTAATCCTCCTTACTTACTTCTCAGTCTTAGATAGAATCCATCAGCGAGCCGTCTGCCGTCTACGGTCTTTCGGCAAGCCGTAGCCTTAGACAGCTACGGCTACTGTCATTAGTATTGTATTGGTTGGACAATCGAATGCAATACGTGGCAAGAATAAAACTGCTGTTTGTTTGCATGCAATATCCTTGGCAGATTTTACTTTCGGTTGCCGCTACAGTATTTTTCGGTCTCGCAGTCTACTGTCTACACTACACAACGTGGATGGTGTAAGAGCGATCCATAAATGATATATTCATATTTGACTTTGTCTTAGTACCCACCCTCTCCCTCATCAATACTTTAGCAATCTACTAATTTCAAATGGCATGCCCTAATACTGGAATAGACCCACATACTCTACCCATGACATCATTTTTGGACGACGCTACTATATAGTACTTGTAGTGCTACATAATGCTATGTAATTCCATAGGAACTACGCTCGTATACATACTCATACCTACACCTTTCACTAAAGACTAAAGAGCTTGCAATCATGAAGCCCTGCAAAATTCCTCGATTTTGCCCCACCCCCCTTCCCGTCCTAAAATCATACGATTCCGTATGCACATAATTAATATAAGGGATAAAAAATCATTTCAACCAGACCAGACCCACCAACCAGGCCCCCGCTCCCTTACCCCAAATTTCCTTCTTTCTTTAAAAATGATTTTTTACATAACAAAATTGAATGCTGAGGAATGAGTTTACTCTTCACGAATAATAAGTGGGGGCAAGGGTAATGCAGCAGTACAGTACCACCACCACCTTAAGGGGACGTATTCTGTGTTTGAGCAACCCCGCGTATAAAATGATAAAATATTCAACATGCGAGAAATAGGCCACTGTAGGGTGCAATTCATTTTGTTCCAGACGAGTTTACATTTTAGACGGCGTCAAGGTTTAGTAATTCTTGGTAATAAGGAATAAAGTATTTAGCACACATTTTTCATTATAAAATTCATATTCAATCTTTAAATGTCTGAAAATGTACTCAGACCCAATTTATTTAATCCTGATTGTTGGTTGGAGGAATTTTTCTCACTGACTTAATTACAGGCAGACTTGAAAAGTGCAATACAAAGACAGCAAATATAAATGACGTAGTTTAATGCCGTCTCATGAATAACTGCTACTCCTACTTTTTCTGTCCTTGCCCCACCGCAACACTTAACAACAGGGTTTTGTAAGTGCCTCATTACCAACATTGGGACAAAATTTCGAGCCAATCGAAATTCTGGTGAAGGCTACGTGAAATATTTTCAAATTTTTGAGAAGCTTCCACATACGACAAGGGACTCCAGAAGAGATATTTGGTATTTTTGTTTTTATTTAGCTGCAATTTACCACCAAATACAGGAGGATCTACGTTCCCCATATAATCGCGTGTTGATTTTGACGATTTTTAATTTCGGTTAGTGACCAAACTAAAAATAATTTGTGAAATTTTGCTTCCCAAGTCCCTAGATACGACATGAAACAATATGGATAATGTGACATAGTCGTACCTATTTTTTTAAGCCAGTTTTATGGTCGCAAAAACAGCATATGCGCCCTTAACTGGGAAGCCCATAAATAACTTCACAAGGGAAACTCCTTGTAATAAATTGAGACAGAGACTATTTTAAGCTTCAACAACTAGGTGACACAATTTTTAAAAGGGCATGTTATTAATTTTAAAAGGGCATTTTTCCTAATTAGGAAAGGCATTTTATGTAACAAAATTTTAATGTTATATTTGTCTTATTTCTTTTAAGACAATTATGGTATTTCATTCTATAGGCATAACTGACAAAGGACTGAACAGTACCATGTTATTATTTCCAAATAATAAATATCTGTTTTGCGATGAAAAATGACATATGAAAATGATTAGTTTCTTCAATCCATACGATGTATACATAATTTCTCGTAAAAGAGCCAAGATAGTCAAAGAAACAAAGGACAAGGCCTATGGCCGGTCGTTAGGTGTTTGGCGAACGAAGCGTTTAAGTTAGCTGCGCACCAAGGTTTTCTAAATTTTAGACAGCATTCTAATACCATGTGATGTCTAGACAACTATCTGTTTGCAAATAAAGTCGGACACCTATCAGTTTGCTTGAAGGCCGGATATCTATCTGTTCGCCTAAATAGCAATATACATATCAGTTTGCTCGTGAGGACCGACATCTATGAGTTTGCTAATATAGTCAGACGTATATTATTGTGCCTACATATACCTATCAGTTTGCTTGTTTTTACTGACTTGTACCGGGTTGCCTTTGTAGTCAGAAACCCATAGGTTTGCTTGAAAGCGTGAAATCTATCAATTAGCTTATATAGTCAAATACCTATCACTTTACTTGTAAACACCGAGATTTATTAGTTTGCTTGTTTAGTAAGACACATATCAGTTTTTCATAAAGCTCATAAATCTGTTTTTTTCCTTGTAAAGTCGGACATAATCATTTTGCTTGTATATTCGGACATTATCAGTTTGCTTGTAAGGTCGGACATCATCAGTTTGCTTGTAGAGTCGGACATCATCAGTTTGCTTGTATATTCGGACATTATCAGTTTGCTTGTGAAGTCGGACATTAACAGTTTGCTTGTATATTCGGACATAATCAGTTTGCTTGTATAGTCGGACAATATCAGTTTGCTTGTATAGTCCGATAATATTAGTTTGCTTGTATGGTCGGACATTATAAGTTTGAATGTAAGGTCAGACATCATCAGTTTGCTTGTAGAGTCCGACAGCATCAGTTTGCTTGTATATTCGGACAGCATCAGTTTGCTTGTATATTTGGACATTATCAGTTTGCTTGTAAGGTCGGACATCATCAGTTTGCTTGTAGAGTCGGACAGCATCAGTTTGCTTGTATATTCGGACATTATTAGTTTGCTTGTGAAGTCGGACATTAACAGTTCGCTAGTATATTCGGACATAATCAGTTTGCTTGTATAGTCGGACAGTATCAGTTTGCTTGTATAGTCAGATAATATTAGTTTGCTTGTATGGTCGGACTTACAGTTTGCTTGTAAGGTCAGACATCATCAGTTTGCTTGTAGAGTCCGACAGCATCAGTTTGCTTGTATATTCGGACATCATCAGTTTGCTTGTAGAGTCGGACAGCATCAGTTTGCTTGTATAGTCAGATAATATTAGTTTGCTTGTATGGTCGGACTTACAGTTTGCTTGTAAGGTCAGACATCATCAGTTTGCTTGTAGAGTCCGACAGCATCAGTTTGCTTGTATATTCGGACATCATCAGTTTGCTTGTAGAGTCGGACAGCATCAGTTTGCTTGTATATTCGGACATTATCAGTTTGCTTGTGAAGTCGGACAGCATCAGTTTGCTTGTATATTCGGACCTAATTATTTTGCTTGTATATTCGGACATTGTCAGTTTGCTTGTAAGGTCGGATATCATCAGTTTGCTTGTAGAGTTGGACAGCATCAGTTTGCTTGTAATTTCGGACATTATCAGTTTGCTTGTGAAGTCGGACATTAACAGTTTGCTTGTATATTCGGACCTAATCAGTTTGCTTGTAAAGTCGGACAACTAAAGACTACTGCAATCAAAGCTGGGCGTGACGTTTGAGAGAAAAGAGCATGTCTTGTCCCTGCCTTTAGAATAAAAGATTTTTGATTCCTACCTAACTGTATAGTGTATCAGTTATCAAACCGATATGAATTATTTTATTATAATTTTATTATTTTAAAGTAATATTCAGAGCACTATTCTGTAAATTTTAAATGAATCTGAAATAACGTTACCCATCGTGACTTGCAAATGTATTAGCTTCGTTATGAAATCACGAAAATTAATAAAATTTAAATCCGGAAATTTTAAATTAAAAAGAAAGGAATTTGTAAAGTATTTGTATTATTAACTTTATTTATTTATATTTACCACATTTGGTGACACCTAATGTAATTATTATGAGCTTTATGAGTTTGAAGTTCGCTTTAGTACAATTAACTACGGTGCACACCACACCTAATGCGTACACTTTTTTTCAAAGCAAGTTAAATCAAAATTATTACTACAAATTTTACATTTTAGCTTTCTATCGTAATAAATACATGATTTATATAATAAAAGTACTATAGGGGTATAATGCTAAAATAAATGGCAGTTTGTATACTTTACTTTTTTTTTAGTAATTTTAAATGCGGAAAATTCTTGAGATAAAACGATTGTAAAGGCAGATTTAGGAAATTATTAGAAATTGAAAAAGCAGAATCATGGAAATTTAAATTAAATATTCCGTAAATGTGGCGCGGCATAGTAATTTGCTAAAAAGTGATACTACAAGTTAAGGGTTAATGAAAGTATGGAGACACATGTGATGGTGAGCGGGATTGGTTAAGGTTTAGATACTGTTGGCTTGATCTTGATGGTCAGTGTCAGTAGCTTTGCATGGATTCTCTCTACTACAAGGGTAAGAGCAGCCCAAGAAATGATGCCCAGCTCTGTATATCTAGAACGCAAAATGCGCGCTTTCAAATAAAAGCTCGAATTTCATAAAGCAAGTCTTAGATGGCATTTCATGCGGGGTATAAAACTCAAGAGTGAAAGTAATTTACATTTTGATTTTAACTGTATTAAATAAGCTTTTTCATTTTTTCGGTCTACTAATTATTTTATTTTGAATGCAGACAAAATAACTTGATTTTATGAGGGCACTCACTAGGTGACAGATTCAAAGGCTAGGTTACAAACAAAAGGGCTATGTGACAGATTTGTAACCTAGTTAACATGTTATTTTAGTCTCTGAATTGAGACTGTATTATGAACAACATAAATTTAATGCATTGTTTTTCTACTTACAACCATTATAACCCACGTTTGACAATATGGGGCTTAACTTGTCCACCTGAAGGCAAGAAATAACTCTACGTAACAACAAGGTATATAAACTGGTCGTTCACTGACAGGTGATAGCCCAAACACTGCCTACTACTAGCTGTAAAGCTTTCAAGAAGTGTTTTAACCTAAATTTTAAGTCGAACCAACAGTCTTAAATTTACAAACTTCCAGCGTTTTATCAGAATTAAGCCAATATACAAGTTAAGCCCCATATTGTCAAACGTGGGTTATAATGGTTGTAAGTAGAAAAACAATGCATTAAGTTTATGTTGTTCATAATACAGTCTCAATTTATTACAAGGAGTTTCCCTTGTGAAGTTATTTATGGGCTTCCCAGTTAAGGGCGCATATGCTGTTTTTGCGACCATAAAACTGGCTTAAAAAAATAGGTACGACTATGTCACATTATCCATATTGTTTCATGTCGTATCTAGGGACTTGGGAAGCAAAATTTCACAAATTATTTTTAGTTTGGTCACTAACCGAAATTAAAAATCGTCAAAATCAACACGCGATTATATGGGGAACGTAGATCCTCCTGTATTTGGTGGTAAATTGCAGCTAAATAAAAACAAAAATACCAAATATCTCTTCTGGAGTCCCTTGTCGTATGTGGAAGCTTCTCAAAAATTTGAAAATATTTCACGTAGCCTTCACCAGAATTTCGATTGGCTCGAAATTTTGTCCCAATGTTGGTAATGAGGCACTTACAAAACCCTGTTGTTAAGTGTTGCGGTGGGGCAAGGACAGAAAAAGTAGGAGTAGCAGTTATTCATGAGACGGCATTAAACTACGTCATTTATATTTGCTGTCTTTGTATTGCACTTTTCAAGTCTGCCTGTAATTAAGTCAGTGAGAAAAATTCCTCCAACCAACAATCAGGATTAAATAAATTGGGTCTGAGTACATTTTCAGACATTTAAAGATTGAATATGAATTTTATAATGAAAAATGTGTGCTAAATACTTTATTCCTTATTACCAAGAATTACTAAACCTTGACGCCGTCTAAAATGTAAACTCGTCTGGAACAAAATGAATTGCACCCTACAGTGGCCTATTTCTCGCATGTTGAATATTTTATCATTTTATACGCGGGGTTGCTCAAACACAGAATACGTCCCCTTAAGGTGGTGGTGGTACTGTACTGCTGCATTACCCTTGCCCCCACTTATTATTCGTGAAGAGTAAACTCATTCCTCAGCATTCAATTTTGTTATGTAAAAAATCATTTTTAAAGAAAGAAGGAAATTTGGGGTAAGGGAGCGGGGGCCTGGTTGGTGGGTCTGGTCTGGTTGAAATGATTTTTTATCCCTTATATTAATTATGTGCATACGGAATCGTATGATTTTAGGACGGGAAGGGGGGTGGGGCAAAATCGAGGAATTTTGCAGGGCTTCATGATAGCATATGCGCCCTTAACTGGGAAGCCCATAAATAACTTCTCCACCTGAAGGCAAGAAATAACTCTACGTAACAACACGGTATATAAACTGGTCGTTCACTGACAGGTGATAGCCCAAACACTCCCTACTACTAGCTGTAAAGCTTTCAAGAAATGTTTTAACCTATAAATTTTAAGTCGAACTAACAGTCCTTAATTTTAAATTCTGATAAAACGCTGGAAGTTTGTAAATTTAAGACTGTTGGTTCGACTTAAAATTTAGGTTAAAACACTTCTTGAAAGCTTTACAGCTAGTAGTAGGCAGTGTTTGGGCTATCACCTGTCAGTGAACGACCAGTTTATATACCTTGTTGTTACGTAGAGTTATTTCTTGCCTTCAGGTGGACAAGTTAAGCCCTATATTGTCACACGTGGGTTATTATTATTATTCAGGGTTTTTATTATCTTTCGTTCATTGAAAACCAATTGTTACATAAAGTACATACACAAAAATGACACAAATGAATGCTTAATCATCCTCGAAAACAGTATATGTAATAGATAGAGAAGTTTGCTTAATATCTACTTAACATAATACAGTTACTTAACAGTACATAATTTTCTTAAAGAAAAACGTAGAAGCCCTCGCGACATATATCAAGCGCCGAGGAAACAGAAGTTACCAGTGGAACCTTTTGATTCAAGACTGTGTTACTAGTATTTGATATCCTAAAATTTTGAATTTAAAGTAAAAAATTTGTAAACTTACAGCCAATTTGTATTTTGGAAAAACCAAAAAACCCTAATAAGGAAAAAAAAGTATTAAAATTCAGTGTATGAAATTATAAAATACACCCGTTTTTATGTCTAACTAAGCTGCACTAGTGAAATAAAATCAGTTTTGTTACCCCAGACAAGTCAACTGGGTGAGGGATTTTGGGCACCCTTACTGCCCTCCAAATATCACGAAAATTAACAGCACAGTTAGACATTTACAACGTTACAGGGTTGTCAAAAATGTTCACTAGTATGCCCATAAAGTGAGTGTAGGTTACGTGCACTGGAGTATGTATAAATTATAGTTGAATGAGGTGTATAGTTACTATAAATTAACTTTCAAATTTACTGTTTGGAATTACAATTTATACTTTATACGGTATAATGCACTACACTGACTGACTGACGGAGACGATTGTTGGATATATATATTGTAAGTGGAGGCTGATTTTAGTTGTAGACGTAGGTGACTGCTGGCGGCTGTGGTTTGAGGCTGAGATTGAGAGTCAGAAAGTCCAATTTTGATTTGAATTTTGATTTCGCGGTGCGCCATGCGCAGAGGGTCCCCTTTACCATGCTGCTAACAGTGGACGAGGAGAATGGTTTTGCGAGTAATTTTATTTATATTTTAAAAATGAATGATTATGACTTTTTACTAAAATTGTAACTTTAAGTAATGCTAGTACAGACAGAAAAACACGGGGATTACAACAGTATAATGTAAAGTACCTAATTATGGCTAAATTACACTTAATTTTGTGAAATTATCAGACCTTAAAAATAACACGTCCTACACTCAGGGCACACTAGAGAACTGATATAATATACGGGTTATAATGGTTATAAGTAGAAAAACAATGCATTAAGTTTATGTTATTCATAATACAGTCTCAATTTATGACAAGGATTTTCCCTTGTGAAGTTTTACAAGTAAACGTACTACCTACAAATGTACGTTCGTGGGTGTGGGAATGCAGTGTCGTAGAGTTGAATTGGAACATCTACATTCTCAGGTCTGGAGTCTGGGCTCCAGGCTTGAAGTACAAGTCTAGCTTTTTGGCATTCGTATTTCTCGTCACTTTACGGATTCCTGTTTATTACTACAGATCACGGACATGTGTAAGTAAATGGTTTATAGATGGTGACGGATCGTCGATAAAAGATGTCCCTTACATTTTATAGTTTTAAGTAACCCTATTTCTAACTTAAAAATTTTTCCAACCTATTTAACTACATTTTATGAACTATATAGCTTATAGATATTCAGGTTCGTCCCTAATGGCTTTCTTCAAATATCCGCATATTATAGATAATTGTGCAACTTGAAAACTATGTTTAAGTTTTTTAAGTGCGGTAATCAAATGTTAGGGAGCTTAGTAGCTCCTGTTGCTGTTATATGTTTCAATGTAAGCAATATAGTGTTTACGAATGTAATACCTACGACAAACTAGATGATTGATGGCACCTATTTTGTGCGAATACAATTACGCAGTTTATAGCCGAACCAGTTTATAGCTGAGCGCTGGCAAAAACTAAATTGCATAACCAAAATACACGCAATTAAATTATTCTATTCTGGCGAGCGTTATTAAATATTTAAAATGGAACCTTTCGCCATTTATTCAACTTTACAAACTTCAAAAAATTTAATGTGCAATGTCGGCTTCTGTTTTTAGAAGAAAGAAATTTCGTTGTTTGCTTAAAACCTATCTTAATAAACTGTTATGTCAAGCGTCATGCATTTTAATTGCCAATCGAACGTTCAGTACTATATTGTTCGATATAGCAATTGCTTCCGCTGCAGTTAGATGCTTTTAATGTAAATGCTTTAGTTATTGACTACTTTATAGTCACGTTAGTTAAAATAAAGTTAATGACGTGATTTACATGATTGAATGACATTTTTCGGTTTTGCAAAAGTGTCGATTTAATACTTAAATTTAATTTTAAATATTTGTGAAATATTGCAAATGAATAATAAATTAATAAATTAAAGTATGTTAGTCGTAGTATCAAGAATAACGATTGGTGCAGCTAAAGTTTACTATTTAATACATAAGTATTTTAGTCTTCCAATTAGCAGTACAATATAAAAATTCAACTTCAGTGACTTGAGTTATTTGTCCTATTGCCTATTACAGTACGAACATTTTTGTTGCAACTTAGTTTTTGTTTTAATAAGTGCAAGTGCAGGTCGTGGGTAAACCTAAAACATGAACTGATAGTAACTGAAACGAACTGAACTGATTTAGCAAATTTGGCCTGTTTTTGAAGTTTTAGTTCAGTTCAGTTTTGGCTGATTTTATCCTCAAACTGCTAACTAAAAGTATCTGTTTTTTGCATATTTGGGGCGCTATGAGAAAAACAGGGAGTTCCAATGCTATTGCAGTATAATTATTAATATTAATTATAAATTAATTTAAGGGCAGCCATAACAGTAATATCGAGCAGTAATAGTAGTAGTAATGATTTATTGCGTTTTTGGTCAATTGCTCATACACAAATCGAATTTACAAAATAATTCATATTAATTATATATGCCAAGTCGAAGAAACCGGATCAGCCATCTTCCGAGCCGTATAAATCTTTTTCTTTCTTCACTTTACTTGCCGATTTAATATCACCTAATTTTTTAAATAACTTTCATTTATCAGTATTATTATCAGTAACATCAAACTTTTTGTTCTCTACATCTATCTATGAAATCACAACTTAGGTACTTATGTAACTAAATATTGATGACAATGAGAAGTACACTCCACTAGTGGGGACATAAACCTACACAGTTGAAACACTGGTATACACTAATGAATTGGATGCGTAGCAATATTTTCAGGGAGTAGGGTTAAAGTTGATTCAGCCAGAATTACCTCCCCACTCTATTAGTTGAGTTCCATTGCTTCTGTACTGCTTCCCGTCAACTTCAATACCAAATCTTCCGATGAACCGAACTACTGCTGTAGGTTGCCGATATTTAAACTGCCAGAACATTTCAGTGGTATGTCGGTCCATGGCTTGCTCCGATTTAATGAGGTACGGGTATATTCGAACTTCAGTTGCATTTTTTCTTAACATTGATTTTTTCTTCATTATTTGCGAGACTAGTCTGCTTTCCGACATCGTCACAAATATCAAGGCGGGTTTTCCTGGTGTAGACACGCTGGCTCTCCGAGCATCCAGAACATCATACTTACTCATGTGTATTCCAAGATTATGGTAAAGCAGGTCCAGGGTGTCCTCTTTAGCTGACTTGATTACTGACCATCCTGATATCACGAATTCTTTATTTCTGTTTCCCTTGTCTACCCCCGATAGTCTACACTGCAGACCCCCTAGCTGGTTTTTGGCTCCAATAATCTGAGAACTTTCCACTTCCACTCGGGATTCTAACACGGCAATTTTTTGATCTAATTGAGTAACCTTATTATTGAAAGTGCCCTCCAGTTTTTCTGCGAGTTCATTATTGTTTTTTCTGAGTTGTATGTCTGATTTGAATTCACTTAATTTCTCTATTTGGTCCTTAAACAGTGTGATTTGTGCTTCTCCTTCCTTATTCCGTATTTTCAAAGTTTCAATAATATCGTTCAGCGTGGTTACCTTACTGTTGACACTGGCTTCTAGCAATTCCAATTTCCCCGATGTTTCCTTCTTTAGCTTTTTAATCATCATGTTGACTGTGTGTAGGATTCCATTTGCGGCTATTGAAGATATTTTTTCTGTCATCGTTTGTATTTGCTGATTTACCATGTACGAGATCTGCTCCGCTATGGGGATGGGCGTCTTGTTTTTTCCTTTTGACATCTTCCAAACCTATCAAAATATATTTTTTGCTAGTATCTTACGGCCTTCTAGAAGGAAAATATGATAATAGTGCCTTTCGGCCTACGCATTAATTAGATGGAACTTAGCTCTTTGAATTTCAGTTTAATCCGATGATAATTGGGTCCTAGGGATGAAATTCTTCAAATTTGACTCTGGCTCCTTTTTTTATTATGTGCACTGTGTAGGGTAGGATAGCGTTCAGCGTGGTGGAAAACAAATACACTCCAGCAATAGTCTAGACTATTAAAAATGAAACTTCTTCGATCTGTTTCTAATGTAGCTAGGTTAGTTAAGCACAATGTAATTGTTTAAATAACTGAAAATTTGATTTTTACTATGAAAATTGGCAAGTTAAATAAAAAAATTTCAAATTTTTCCTAGAAGGTCTAGGCCGATATGTTCCTCCGACAAGCGCTAGATGGCCTCCGAGCAGTAATATATCGTATATAGTGTTATATGCTTTTGTAATTTTTTTATTCTGCTTTAAGGGCTTTAAAATAAGCTGTAACTCGTCCAAATCAGCCCAGTACTTCAACAATGTACTAAATTATGTGAATAGGTAGAAATACAAATTGTGTAGACGGGAGCTTTAACTTTAACTTACTGTGCCTACTGCGTAAGAAACTGAAAAAAACTTTTGCTGCATAAAATTAGGGACCGGACACAAATGACGCTAGCAAACTTAAGCATATTTTGGGGCCCACCCACCCCTAGCGTCAACCTCTGAAGCCTAACATAAAAAACGAAAATGTGTATGATAGGGTATTATTTATTTGCAGCTGACCCACTCTCAAAGTTGGTGGCACCATGTATGTCCGACCCTTTATCAGCCGTATAAAATGAGAGAGTTTGAATTTCCCGCTCAAACATTTTTGAAATACAAAAGTTGATATTTTGCCCGGATACTCATAAAATTTCGATACAAGTAATACATCATTAGAACGGCAATGATTAGCAGAATCTAATTATGATCGAGTTTAGAGCTTGTTATTTCAACAATTTTCAAATAAAATGGAAAACACCGATGTTTTCCCGAAAAATCGTTATAAAAAGTGTTGTATGGGCTAGAAGTAAATAAAAAAATCGGATTCTTATTTTTTCAAGGGCTTTAAAATGAGCTATTACTCGACAAAACGCTTAAGTAATTCAAAATTGCTACAAAATCTATCTAAATTATGTAAATAGGTAGAAATGAACACAGGGTGGGCCATTTATTTCCGGGGATTCTAGCAGACTATAAAAGCCAAGTTCATTCTTCGAATATAACAAGCAATATTACAAAATAAACACAATTTCTGGGAGATTTGTTTGACACCTCATCCATTCAAATCAGCCAAGAATTGGTTATAATAATAATAATAATAATAATAATAATTTATTCATTGGGTCGATTTAACCGAAGTTCATACAACCAGACTCAACCAGTCACTGTGGGTGAGGAAATAGGAGGCTACCGCGTTAGATCGTCTCGGTCTTTGTACCCTCAAGAATTGGTTATAACATGGTCTAACTAACAAAAATCACAGTTTTTATATGTTTTGGTCAATTCATAAATTGTGTTTTAACAAATTTGATTAAAAATGAAAGCGTAAAACAATGTGGAGTATTCCAACAGAAAACATCTGGCAAAAATTTAACAAATAAAGCAATTCAAAATTTAAAAATTAGAAAATTTAGAATTTCTTTTTTCGTTTAAATGCCTGAATTTCATATTTTTAATTCATTTTAAAGTTTTTAAAATTTAAAATTGTAAATTTTTCAAATTTCGTAATTTTTTAATTTTACGCTTTCATTTTTAATCAAAGTTGTTAAAACATAATTTAAGGATTGAGACCAAAAACTCTAAAAACTGTGATTTTTGTTAGTTAGGCCATGTTGTAACCAATTCTTGGCTGATTTTAATGGATGAGGTGTCAAACAAATCTTCCAGAAATTTTGTTTATTTTGGTATATTGCTTGTTATATTCGAAGAATAAACTTGGCTTTTATAGCATGTTAGAATCCCCGGAAATAAATGGCCAACCCTGTACATTAGTCATGGCAAAATACTTAAAACTTGTTTCTTTAGTTGACAACGTTTCTTTATTTCAATAATCTCGCGTCACCTTTAGTATATTGGTCACGACTAAAAATGATTATTCTAAACATAAATGAATTCATACATTTTCCGGAAAGGGACACTAGTTAATTTCATTAACGTGAGTCGAGTGCAGGAAAACAAAACGTGCTTGGTAGAAACCTACAAGGAAAAAAGCTTTGGAAAGAGAATGTTCTGGAGGAACATGTTCGGAAGAAAGTTTCCGTATACATGGATTCATATTCGTATGTACTGACCACCCGTTTTCGGTTTTTAATTATTTAATTTTTATACATATTTGATTTTATTTATCCCAGCCAAGCACATTCACCGTGATCTTGACTTATCAGTAAATTATGCGAAATATCATTATTAACTATGCGTTTATTATCATAATGAAATCTTTTTCCTACTGCATGTTAGTTTATTGACTGCAGTAAGTAATATTAACTGGAAAGAAAATATGTAGTAAGGAAGCTATGATAGATGAGATTGCAATGGTAAGAAGAAGGGTAGGAATAAAACTGTTATCGTAGTAATGTGTCCATAGTCACCTGCTTGAGCCAAATACATGGTACAGTTAACTGATACAAATATTTTCCTAAGTTTCGCATATTATGATTTTATAGCTATTAATTAAACCTTCACCTACATAAGCTAATCATGTTAAATAGGTACATTTATTACATTGGACGAGAAACTAGTAACTGAAGTAACTGAATTCTTTTTAAGTATTTGGATTTGGAGCCATATCATGAAAACAGTTACTTCCAGTTAGCTTCAGTTCTTGCTGTCTCTGTTGCCTTACTCGTCCAATGTAATATCATTTGAACTCACTAACTGTTTTTCTTAGCGCCCCTAATATGCAGAAAACAGGTACCGTAAAGCTTCAAATAATTCCCGGGTCCCTATCAACTCTCGGGTCCCTAGTAACTCCCGGGGTCTTAAGCATTGAATCAAATGGGGAGAGTTTTGTTCTAAGATACTACGGCTTCTAATTATTCCCGGGTTTGAGGCGAAGTTTGAGCTAACTCCCGGGGGGAGTTATTTGAAGCTTTTACTTTTAGTTAGCAATTTGAGGAGAAAATCAGCCAAAACTGAACTGAACTGAAACTTCAAAAACAGGCCGAATTTGTTAAATCAGTTCAGTTCGTTTCAGTTAATATCAGTTCATATTTTAGGTTTACCCCAGGTCGTTTATAAAAATCTAATAGTGACTTTACTTAGTGAGTAAAAACATTTTTGCTTTGCTATTTGAAAACCAAAGCAAGTTCCATTATTGTATATATGTATTACGAAAATGTGTTTGCATAATTTTTATAAAAGTGTAAATTGTTTACGTGTGTCAAATATATTTGTTGTAAATCTATAATCCTTTAATTTCAGCACAACTAATTTTTTACATCTATTTCTAAATCTTTTATATCAGTTAGCTTATTGTTGTTGTTGTGTGTACTGTTGTTGTGTACTTATTATTTATTATTTTTATTTGTGTGTATTTAGACAGCCTGATATTCGCCCATTGGGCATGAACTGACTGTGTTTTTGATACAACTTTACTATAAGAGCCACTAGAAATGATACACATGATGGACACATGATCGGTATCTAGTGACTCACTTTCTTATTATTCTATTCTACTGATAGAGGCTGTCTTACGGCCGTCCTGCTAGAGAGCGTGGATTATACTGATCATCACCAGAATATCATATGTCGTTTTTCCCGTATAACGGAGGCGAAGCCTGACATGGTATGACGAATGGTGGAAGGTTTCTCAGGCCCGCCACTACTTCGAATTCGCCATGCAGAGCCAACCCGCCAGCAGTAACTCTTTAACGAGAGTGGACAGGTGGCGACGGCCTGTAGTGGACGAGGAAGAGAGGAACTTCGAGATGAATCTTGAGTCTATACATTTGAATGTACAGTGTTCAGGCATGTAGTAAACTACTATTAAGCTGACTTGTATCTCTGTCTCAGGTAGGAACTACCACAGATAAATACAACCAGCACCCAAACACTTTAGACTCTCACACCCACCCCGTTCAACTCCCCTAACGCCCCACCAAGCCCCATCCCCCCACTGCCAACAATCCAGAGCACTACTGGCTGGCCCCGACTTGGTGACAAGGCGATGCATTACATCTCCAAGCCACCAAGCCGGGGTTTGTTGTTGTGTACTTACTAGTACTAGTACTGCAAAATCTGGGTGTTGCATGTCGCGTCGTTCCCTTGTTAGTGTTGCGTGTTGAATAAATCCGTAAATCACATTACTTATTCAAACGCTAACTCATTCCTTACATCCAGCATCCATAGGCATCTGGAATATTATGACACTTAGTTGCTTAACAACAGCTCACCAATCCTCTTTCTCCACCAAGCACGTCCGCTATACATACTAAATTCTACGCAACGAGACGTATAATTACGCTATGTACCTGGCTATGGGTAAGGGATTCGGTCATGCGGATCAAAAAATAAACCGTCGAGGAATCGAGTACAGAGACAAAACTCCACTCGGCCACAAAGCTAATCTGCATTTCGATGTATTTAACTTACCGATTACCAATTACCTATTTGCAAGTATTCTCACAAATTAGACTAGGAGTGAACTATATTTTCAATAACGTCATGCACTTAAAATTCGGTGATTTTGGAATGTGTAGGTTTTGTGGAAGAGATATTAGTGACTCATATCAAATAATTGTAAATTGTTCAACGTATGATAGCGAAAGAAAAAAATTAATAGGTTCGTAAAATGTCCTTTAGGTCGAAGTCCGTATTAAGTCACAGTAAATAGTTAAGGCTGCAGGTTTTCTGGCAGTTTAAAAGAAGTTCCTGGGAGTTAAGTGCTCATTTTGGGGAAAATGGATGATATGGCAGGAGGCAAAGGTTGGCGCCCATTCTATAGTATAGGCAAAACTATAGGCGATAGGCAGGCAGGCAGGCAATTTTAAGAAAAAATTGTATAGGCAATAGGCAGGCAAATAAAAAAATAAAAAATGGGATAGGCTAGGTAGGCAATGAAGAAATTCTGCCTGGTAGGCAGAATAGTTATGATGTGCATTGTTTGCCGTTTTTGTATCGCGAAATTGCTAATAATTTTGGCATTTGAGCAAAAATAATTATTTTTATCATATCTAGATAAGTAGTAAGTTAGAAAGGCTTAATTATACAAAATAGGCTTTTAATAGGCTGATATATAAAATATAGGCTTATAATAGGCTGATATATAAAATATAGGCTTATAATAGGCTGATTTAAAAAATAGGCAGTAGGCAGGCAAATCGGTAAAAATAGGCAATAGGTAGGCTTGATAAAATCGAGAAAAAAGGATAGGCGATAGGTAGGCGATAGGATTTTATAAAAAAATAGCATAGGCGATAGGTAGGCCAATTCAAACGCCGACCTTTGGCAGTAGGTGGTATGGCAGTTTGGTCGTCAAACTGCCAGCTTTAGTTTGCACAGTTTTAAATAATAAAAAATGTGTAATCGAATGAAAAATAAATGGGTTACGAAAAGCAAATATTATAAATGCGAAAATTGAATGCTAATGTACTAATGTTGGAATATGATTTTATGTTTAATAAGAGGCTGTCTAATTGCTTGTTTCGGTCGTCCACGTTTAGGTTTCGGCACGTTAACTCTGGCTGCCTTTGCAGAGAGTGGGAATTCAATCAAAGATAATATTCAACAGCCCCTTTAGGACCTGGTGAAACGAAATGAACTTTCTTTACAGTTCTTTCCGTGAAGGAAACAGAAATACAATGTGGTAGCCACGACATCTGTCAAATTTCCGATTATTAGCTTGTTGGCATATCTCTGCTTCCAGTTTTCAGCAAGAAAAAGATGTGCTTATTTTAAGCTTGATAATAATTGAACTAACTTCAATTCAATTCTTTTGTAAACTCTTTTTGAACAACCTACTTCAGCGTCTTGCGAAGATATTTTGTTTCTGACGATCGCTTTTTTTGAATGATGATAAAGTCAAAGGTTAAGGAATTGTCAAAAACTGCTATATGAATATGTAATACATGAATATTAACATCAAAAGTATGCAAAAACAACAAATAACTTATTCAAACTGCCAAAACACCCAAACGGGGCAGTTTGTGAGCAATAATTATCAGAATTGCCAGAACATCTACTGCCAGAAACTCCTTGTAACCTGCCAAAAAGAATTATGCCTAAAGAATGATAATAATGTTCCCTTAATTAACATTTGAAGTACTGCACGTAACCTAACGTATTATGATACAACATTAGCGTATAGAGTTGACTAGTTCTCTATAGGCAATAATCATTTTAAAACTATTGACATCACGAATCAAGCATCATGCCTCAAAAATTAAATTATTTATGAAGGGATTTAAGATTTTAAAAAAATTAGTGATTATCCATATTCCTTCAAAAACGTTTATGTCTAGAGATTACCCAAGGAAGCCAGTAACCAACTAGTAAAGTTTTACTAGTCATTACCTTTAAAAGGGTAATGGTGTCATGTTATGTGGCAGTTTTCTGAGCGTTCATATTAAATATTTTAAGTTTTGTTTTACCATAAAATATAGATACGTAATTGCATTGCTACTTCTTGCTTTTACGCTGTAGGTACGGCTGCATATTGTTATTTTATTATTTTAGGTGCAACCGTTAGTATATTATACCAACCATAGGTTGCCTGACAAAAAATAACACAAAGTTGTGGCTGCGTTTGTGATCACAAAATTCTTTTTCCCTAAATCTCACTAGTCAGGCGTAAATTCCTACTTAAGGCGTTGTACTGGGTGTATACGTCTTTGAAGGTTGTATTGTAATGTTGCATAAAGTCAACACTTAATATATTTGGAATGCATGCAAGAAAGTATGTACAACTTTATAAGAAATTACTCATTTAAGTTTCAGTCATTGAGCTTTAGTTAGAATCCATGTAATGCATCCACACTGCGATTGTACTCTGTCATTACCTATGTCGATGCCGGTACCAAGTACAATTGCCGATATCAACTGAGAAAAGTTTCTCAATCGTCTCACATTGCCTATCATCGATGCGCTATAATCTGAATCTCATCCACATTACATGATTGTCGACGATTGGCAAAAACGAATAAATCTCGACTTTATTGGTCGTGTTTTGTGCGCCAAAATTCAAATTATTGACCAATGTGAAATATTTTATTCGTACAGAGACAGAGCAGTTTACTATATTGGAGTGTCTGTCTTTATCACTTTAACTTCAATTAAAAATTTTAAATACTGTGTAATACAGTTTTTTACAGCTTAAGTGACTAAAGCCGTGACAGTATGAAATTTAGTTCAGCCTTTAAGCTTTAAAAGGACTAGTAACATGATTTATAGGAAGCATTTACTGCTGTTATCGGTTACCATTACTATGAAATATTTGTTGTAATGCAAATTATCCAGTGGAAGTTAATCACTTTGGTTTTAGCTAACTATTTTAGTACAAAATTGATAGGAATTTGAGCTGGCAAGTCAGCAATATTGTCTGAATCGCAATTAGAATTTAAAAAATAATTAAATTGATTTAAATGATGAAATGATCACGCGTCACTTGAACCTTATTTTTCTTATTCATGTTAATAATTTTGGAAATTTTGAAAACGCAATAGAAATATTAAAGTCAGAATTGGTTGGTAGTATGGTAGTGATTTTTGGGTTGACAGAAATTCAAAAAAGCTTCAGCTTCGCGCATGTGCTAATTGAATGGTTATGCTCTAAACATCAGCTTATTTGAGTATTCGTTCGTTCTCATGTAATCCATCCAGACTATGATCATAAGCAATTACGGTAATAGTGTGGATGAGAACTCACATTATCAATTACACACATTACCTATACTAGTGTTGTCTATCATAGTCTGGGAGAAGCATTAGACATTTACAACGTTACAGGGTTGTCAAAAATGTTCACTAGTATGCCCATAAAGTGAGTGTAGGTTACGTGCACTGGAGTATGTATAAATTATAGTTGAATGAGGTGTATAGTTACTATAAATTAACTTTCAAATTTACTGTTTGGAATTACAATTTATACTTTATACGGTATAATGCACTACACTGACTGACTGACGGAGACGATTGTTGGATATATATATTGTAAGTGGAGGCTGGTTTTAGTTGTAGACGTAGGTGACTGCTGGCGGCTGTGGTTTGAGGCTGAGATTGAGAGTCAGAAAGTCCAATTTTGATTTGAATTTTGATTTCGCGGTGCGCCATGCGCAGAGGGTCCCCTTTACCATGCTGCTAACAGTGGACGAGGAGAATGGTTTTGCGAGTAATTTTATTTATATTTTAAAAATGAATGATTATGACTTAAATTTAGTAAAATTGTAACTTTAAGTAATGCTAGTACAGACAGAAAAACACGGGGATTACAACAGTATAATGTAAAGTACCTAATTATGGCTAAATTACACTTAATTTTGTGAAATTATCAGACCTTAAAAATAACACGTCCTACACTCAGGGCACACTAGAGAACTGATATAATATACGGGTTATAATGGTTATAAGTAGAAAAACAATGCATTAAGTTTATGTTATTCATAATACAGTCTCAATTTATGACAAGGATTTTCCCTTGTGAAGTTTTACAAGTAAACGTACTACCTACAAATGTACGTTCGTGGGTGTGGGAATGCAGTGTCGTAGAGTTGAATTGGAACATCTACATTCTCAGGTCTGGAGTCTGGGCTCCAGGCTTGAAGTACAAGTCTAGCTTTTTGGCATTCGTATTTCTCGTCACTTTACGGATTCCTGTTTATTACTACAGATCACGGACATGTGTAAGTAAATGGTTTATAGATGGTGACGGATCGTCGATAAAAGATGTCCCTTACATTTTATAGTTTTAAGTAACCCTATTTCTAACTTAAAAATTTTTCCAACCTATTTAACTACATTTTATGAACTATATAGCTTATAGATATTCAGGTTCGTCCCTAATGGCTTTCTTCAAATATCCGCATATTATAGATAATTGTGCAACTTGAAAACTATGTTTAAGTTTTTTAAGTGCGGTAATCAAATGTTAGGGAGCTTAGTAGCTCCTGTTGCTGTTATATGTTTCAATGTAAGCAATATAGTGTTTACGAATGTAATACCTACGACAAACTAGATGATTGATGGCACCTATTTTGTGCGAATACAATTACGCAGTTTATAGCCGAACCAGTTTATAGCTGAGCGCTGGCAAAAACTAAATTGCATAACCAAAATACACGCAATTAAATTATTCTATTCTGGCGAGCGTTATTAAATATTTAAAATGGAACCTTTCGCCATTTATTCAACTTTACAAACTTCAAAAAATTTAATGTGCAATGTCGGCTTCTGTTTTTAGAAGAAAGAAATTTCGTTGTTTGCTTAAAACCTATCTTAATAAACTGTTATGTCAAGCGTCATGCATTTTAATTGCCAATCGAACGTTCAGTACTATATTGTTCGATATAGCAATTGCTTCCGCTGCAGTTAGATGCTTTTAATGTAAATGCTTTAGTTATTGACTACTTTATAGTCACGTTAGTTAAAATAAAGTTAATGACGTGATTTACATGATTGAATGACATTTTTCGGTTTTGCAAAAGTGTCGATTTAATACTTAAATTTAATTTTAAATATTTGTGAAATATTGCAAATGAATAATAAATTAATAAATTAAAGTATGTTAGTCGTAGTATCAAGAATAACGATTGGTGCAGCTAAAGTTTACTATTTAATACATAAGTATTTTAGTCTTCCAATTAGCAGTACAATATAAAAATTCAACTTCAGTGACTTGAGTTATTTGTCCTATTGCCTATTACAGTACGAACATTTTTGTTGCAACTTAGTTTTTGTTTTAATAAGTGCAAGTGCAGGTCGTGGGTAAACCTAAAACATGAACTGATAGTAACTGAAACGAACTGAACTGATTTAGCAAATTTGGCCTGTTTTTGAAGTTTTAGTTCAGTTCAGTTTTGGCTGATTTTATCCTCAAACTGCTAACTAAAAGTATCTGTTTTTTGCATATTTGGGGCGCTATGAGAAAAACAGGGAGTTCCAATGCTATTGCAGTATAATTATTAATATTAATTATAAATTAATTTAAGGGCAGCCATAACAGTAATATCGAGCAGTAATAGTAGTAGTAATGATTTATTGCGTTTTTGGTCAATTGCTCATACACAAATCGAATTTACAAAATAATTCATATTAATTATATATGCCAAGTCGAAGAAACCGGATCAGCCATCTTCCGAGCCGTATAAATCTTTTTCTTTCTTCACTTTACTTGCCGATTTAATATCACCTAATTTTTTAAATAACTTTCATTTATCAGTATTATTATCAGTAACATCAAACTTTTTGTTCTCTACATCTATCTATGAAATCACAACTTAGGTACTTATGTAACTAAATATTGATGACAATGAGAAGTACACTCCACTAGTGGGGACATAAACCTACACAGTTGAAACACTGGTATACACTAATGAATTGGATGCGTAGCAATATTTTCAGGGAGTAGGGTTAAAGTTGATTCAGCCAGAATTACCTCCCCACTCTATTAGTTGAGTTCCATTGCTTCTGTACTGCTTCCCGTCAACTTCAATACCAAATCTTCCGATGAACCGAACTACTGCTGTAGGTTGCCGATATTTAAACTGCCAGAACATTTCAGTGGTATGTCGGTCCATGGCTTGCTCCGATTTAATGAGGTACGGGTATATTCGAACTTCAGTTGCATTTTTTCTTAACATTGATTTTTTCTTCATTATTTGCGAGACTAGTCTGCTTTCCGACATCGTCACAAATATCAAGGCGGGTTTTCCTGGTGTAGACACGCTGGCTCTCCGAGCATCCAGAACATCATACTTACTCATGTGTATTCCAAGATTATGGTAAAGCAGGTCCAGGGTGTCCTCTTTAGCTGACTTGATTACTGACCATCCTGATATCACGAATTCTTTATTTCTGTTTCCCTTGTCTACCCCCGATAGTCTACACTGCAGACCCCCTAGCTGGTTTTTGGCTCCAATAATCTGAGAACTTTCCACTTCCACTCGGGATTCTAACACGGCAATTTTTTGATCTAATTGAGTAACCTTATTATTGAAAGTGCCCTCCAGTTTTTCTGCGAGTTCATTATTGTTTTTTCTGAGTTGTATGTCTGATTTGAATTCACTTAATTTCTCTATTTGGTCCTTAAACAGTGTGATTTGTGCTTCTCCTTCCTTATTCCGTATTTTCAAAGTTTCAATAATATCGTTCAGCGTGGTTACCTTACTGTTGACACTGGCTTCTAGCAATTCCAATTTCCCCGATGTTTCCTTCTTTAGCTTTTTAATCATCATGTTGACTGTGTGTAGGATTCCATTTGCGGCTATTGAAGATATTTTTTCTGTCATCGTTTGTATTTGCTGATTTACCATGTACGAGATCTGCTCCGCTATGGGGATGGGCGTCTTGTTTTTTCCTTTTGACATCTTCCAAACCTATCAAAATATATTTTTTGCTAGTATCTTACGGCCTTCTAGAAGGAAAATATGATAATAGTGCCTTTCGGCCTACGCATTAATTAGATGGAACTTAGCTCTTTGAATTTCAGTTTAATCCGATGATAATTGGGTCCTAGGGATGAAATTCTTCAAATTTGACTCTGGCTCCTTTTTTTATTATGTGCACTGTGTAGGGTAGGATAGCGTTCAGCGTGGTGGAAAACAAATACACTCCAGCAATAGTCTAGACTATTAAAAATGAAACTTCTTCGATCTGTTTCTAATGTAGCTAGGTTAGTTAAGCACAATGTAATTGTTTAAATAACTGAAAATTTGATTTTTACTATGAAAATTGGCAAGTTAAATAAAAAAATTTCAAATTTTTCCTAGAAGGTCTAGGCCGATATGTTCCTCCGACAAGCGCTAGATGGCCTCCGAGCAGTAATATATCGTATATAGTGTTATATGCTTTTGTAATTTTTTTATTCTGCTTTAAGGGCTTTAAAATAAGCTGTAACTCGTCCAAATCAGCCCAGTACTTCAACAATGTACTAAATTATGTGAATAGGTAGAAATACAAATTGTGTAGACGGGAGCTTTAACTTTAACTTACTGTGCCTACTGCGTAAGAAACTGAAAAAAACTTTTGCTGCATAAAATTAGGGACCGGACACAAATGACGCTAGCAAACTTAAGCATATTTTGGGGCCCACCCACCCCTAGCGTCAACCTCTGAAGCCTAACATAAAAAACGAAAATGTGTATGATAGGGTATTATTTATTTGCAGCTGACCCACTCTCAAAGTTGGTGGCACCATGTATGTCCGACCCTTTATCAGCCGTATAAAATGAGAGAGTTTGAATTTCCCGCTCAAACATTTTTGAAATACAAAAGTTGATATTTTGCCCGGATACTCATAAAATTTCGATACAAGTAATACATCATTAGAACGGCAATGATTAGCAGAATCTAATTATGATCGAGTTTAGAGCTTGTTATTTCAACAATTTTCAAATAAAATGGAAAACACCGATTTTTTCCCGAAAAATCGTTATAAAAAGTGTTGTATGGGCTAGAAGTAAATAAAAAAATCGGATTCTTATTTTTTCAAGGGCTTTAAAATGAGCTATCACTCGACAAAACGCTTAAGTAATTCAAAATTGCTACAAAATCTATCTAAATTATGTAAATAGGTAGAAATGAACACAGGGTGGGCCATTTATTTCCGGGGATTCTAGCAGACTATAAAAGCCAAGTTCATTCTTCGAATATAACAAGCAATATTACAAAATAAACACAATTTCTGGGAGATTTGTTTGACACCTCATCCATTCAAATCAGCCAAGAATTGGTTATAACATGGTCTAACTAACAAAAATCACAGTTTTTATATGTTTTGGTCAATTCATAAATTGTGTTTTAACAAATTTGATTAAAAATGAAAGCGTAAAACAATGTGGAGTATTCCAACAGAAAACATCTGGCAAAAATTTAACAAATAAAGCAATTCAAAATTTAAAAATTACAAAATTTAGAATTTCTTTTTTCGTTTAAATGCCTGAATTTCATATTTTTAATTCATTTTAAAGTTTTTAAAATTTAAAATTGTAAATTTTTCAAATTTCGTAATTTTTTAATTTTACGCTTTCATTTTTAATCAAAGTTGTTAAAACATAATTTAAGGATTGAGACCAAAAACTCTAAAAACTGTGATTTTTGTTAGTTAGGCCATGTTGTAACCAATTCTTGGCTGATTTTAATGGATGAGGTGTCAAACAAATCTTCCAGAAATTTTGTTTATTTTGGTATATTGCTTGTTATATTCGAAGAATAAACTTGGCTTTTATAGCATGTTAGAATCCCCGGAAATAAATGGCCAACCCTGTACATTAGTCATGGCAAAATACTTAAAACTTGTTTCTTTAGTTGACAACGTTTCTTTATTTCAATAATCTCGCGTCACCTTTAGTATATTGGTCACGACTAAAAATGATTATTCTAAACATAAATGAATGCATACATTTTCCGGAAAGGGACACTAGTTAATTTCATTAACGTGAGTCGAGTGCAGGAAAACAAAACGTGCTTGGTAGAAACCTACAAGGAAAAAAGCTTTGGAAAGAGAATGTTCTGGAGGAACATGTTCGGAAGAAAGTTTCCGTATACATGGATTCATATTCGTATGTACTGACCACCCGTTTTCGGTTTTTAATTATTTAATTTTTATACATATTTGATTTTATTTATCCCAGCCAAGCACATTCACCGTGATCTTGACTTATCAGTAAATTATGCGAAATATCATTATTAACTATGCGTTTATTATCATAATGAAATCTTTTTCCTACTGCATGTTAGTTTATTGACTGCAGTAAGTAATATTAACTGGAAAGAAAATATGTAGTAAGGAAGCTATGATAGATGAGATTGCAATGGTAAGAAGAAGGGTAGGAATAAAACTGTTATCGTAGTAATGTGTCCATAGTCACCTGCTTGAGCCAAATACATGGTACAGTTAACTGATACAAATATTTTCCCAAGTTTCGCATATTATGATTTTATAGCTATTAATTAAACCTTCACCTACATAAGCTAATCATGTTAAATAGGTACATTTATTACATTGGACGAGAAACTAGTAACTGAAGTAACTGAATTCTTTTTAAGTATTTGGATTTGGAGCCATATCATGAAAACAGTTACTTCCAGTTAGCTTCAGTTCTTGCTGTCTCTGTTGCCTTACTCGTCCAATGTAATATCATTTGAACTCACTAACTGTTTTTCTTAGCGCCCCTAATATGCAGAAAACAGGTACCGTAAAGCTTCAAATAATTCCCGGGTCCCTATCAACTCTCGGGTCCCTAGTAACTCCCGGGGTCTTAAGCATTGAATCAAATGGGGAGAGTTTTGTTCTAAGATACTACGGCTTCTAATTATTCCCGGGTTTGAGGCGAAGTTTGAGCTAACTCCCGGGGGGAGTTATTTGAAGCTTTTACTTTTAGTTAGCAATTTGAGGAGAAAATCAGCCAAAACTGAACTGAACTGAAACTTCAAAAACAGGCCGAATTTGTTAAATCAGTTCAGTTCGTTTCAGTTAATATCAGTTCATATTTTAGGTTTACCCCAGGTCGTTTATAAAAATCTAATAGTGACTTTACTTAGTGAGTAAAAACATTTTTGCTTTGCTATTTGAAAACCAAAGCAAGTTCCATTATTGTATATATGTATTACGAAAATGTGTTTGCATAATTTTTATAAAAGTGTAAATTGTTTACGTGTGTCAAATATATTTGTTGTAAATCTATAATCCTTTAATTTCAGCACAACTAATTTTTTACATCTATTTCTAAATCTTTTATATCAGTTAGCTTATTGTTGTTGTTGTGTGTACTGTTGTTGTGTACTTATTATTTATTATTTTTATTTGTGTGTATTTAGACAGCCTGATATTCGCCCATTGGGCATGAACTGACTGTGTTTTTGATACAACTTTACTATAAGAGCCACTAGAAATGATACACATGATGGACACATGATCGGTATCTAGTGACTCACTTTCTTATTATTCTATTCTACTGATAGAGGCTGTCTTACGGCCGTCCTGCTAGAGAGCGTGGATTATACTGATCATCACCAGAATATCATATGTCGTTTTTCCCGTATAACGGAGGCGAAGCCTGACATGGTATGACGAATGGTGGAAGGTTTCTCAGGCCCGCCACTACTTCGAATTCGCCATGCAGAGCCAACCCGCCAGCAGTAACTCTTTAACGAGAGTGGACAGGTGGCGACGGCCTGTAGTGGACGAGGAAGAGAGGAACTTCGAGATGAATCTTGAGTCTATACATTTGAATGTACAGTGTTCAGGCATGTAGTAAACTACTATTAAGCTGACTTGTATCTCTGTCTCAGGTAGGAACTACCACAGATAAATACAACCAGCACCCAAACACTTTAGACTCTCACACCCACCCCGTTCAACTCCCCTAACGCCCCACCAAGCCCCATCCCCCCACTGCCAACAATCCAGAGCACTACTGGCTGGCCCCGACTTGGTGACAAGGCGATGCATTACATCTCCAAGCCACCAAGCCGGGGTTTGTTGTTGTGTACTTACTAGTACTAGTACTGCAAAATCTGGGTGTTGCATGTCGCGTCGTTCCCTTGTTAGTGTTGCGTGTTGAATAAATCCGTAAATCACATTACTTATTCAAACGCTAACTCATTCCTTACATCCAGCATCCATAGGCATCTGGAATATTATGACACTTAGTTGCTTAACAACAGCTCACAAATCCTCTTTCTCCACCAAGCACGTCCGCTATACATACTAAATTCTACGCAACGAGACGTATAATTACGCTATGTACCTGGCTATGGGTAAGGGATTCGGTCATGCGGATCAAAAAATAAACCGTCGAGGAATCGAGTACAGAGACAAAACTCCACTCGGCCACAAAGCTAATCTGCATTTCGATGTATTTAACTTACCGATTACCAATTACCTATTTGCAAGTATTCTCACAAATTAGACTAGGAGTGAACTATATTTTCAATAACGTCATGCACTTAAAATTCGGTGATTTTGGAATGTGTAGGTTTTGTGGAAGAGATATTAGTGACTCATATCAAATAATTGTAAATTGTTCAACGTATGATAGCGAAAGAAAAAAATTAATAGGTTCGTAAAATGTCCTTTAGGTCGAAGTCCGTATTAAGTCACAGTAAATAGTTAAGGCTGCAGGTTTTCTGGCAGTTTAAAAGAAGTTCCTGGGAGTTAAGTGCTCATTTTGGGAAAAATGGATGATATGGCAGGAGGCAAAGGTTGGCGCCCATTCTATAGTATAGGCAAAACTATAGGCGATAGGCAGGCAGGCAGGCAATTTTAAGAAAAAATTGTATAGGCAATAGGCAGGCAAATAAAAAAATAAAAAATGGGATAGGCTAGGTAGGCAATGAAGAAATTCTGCCTGGTAGGCAGAATAGTTATGATGTGCATTGTTTGCCGTTTTTGTATCGCGAAATTGCTAATAATTTTGGCATTTGAGCAAAAATAATTATTTTTATCATATCTAGATAAGTAGTAAGTTAGAAAGGCTTAATATAAACGGGTAGAAATGGCTTGTTTTGTGCTCCCGCTTATATAATTGTTATGAGCGTTGAATTATTGAAATCCTCGGAGAGGAAGTTCAATATTTGTGGAAAAGAATGATTTGTTAAATGCTCATATGATAGTTGTATGGCTTGTACTTGTATGATATACACATATGTAAAATCTCGGAGAGATAGTTACAGTGTATAGTAATTCAACATGTAAAAACCTCGGAGAGGTAGTTTACTGTGAATATTTTATGAGAATGAAATTGATGTTTCTCTGTCAAGTGCCAATTGAATTGTGTGCTCTCTTTATTTTTCAATGTGTAAAATTAACCAATTGTTTAGAATTAAGGGAAGGAAATGATGCTCCACTTAAATAGTGGAGTCATCCAAAGTTCAGTCTTGGTGACAAAAATAAAGAGTATGTATATTGTATTGTATTGATTTGTTAGTAATTTAGTTTCTTATTGTTTTATGAATGGTGCTTCTGTTAGCAATAACAGAGCCATAAAAAAGAAAGGGACGAGTGGGGTGACTCGGTGCAACGTTCTTAATTGCAGTGCCTAAGCACGTACGGTCAGTGAGAACGAGCTGATGCAGAGATAATTCTCAGAAGGAGAATTATCTGCGTATTTGACTTTTGTGTCTATGTAGGTATTTTTGGTTTGTGTGGGCGGTAGTGGTGTCACTACCGCCCATTCATTGTAAATTGAATAAAATACTTTAGATAGTTTGTTTTGAATGTTGTGAATTTTGTTACATATAATTTAGATAAATATGAAATAATGTATGTACATTATGTGTAATAATACCCTCCTCGGGGAGGCGCCTTTAAAGGAAAGACGCCTCTCCGCTTAAAATTTGTAAGGTTAGTTTGTTGTGGGAGGTTTGTAATTTGGTAAATTGTTGGTTTATTTGAAGATAATTTTGATGTTTTCTCCAGTATGTTGTAAAGGTGGTGGTGACGGTGAGTCGTTGGAGGTGAAACGAGGAGATGGCTTAGGTGGAGATTTGTCCAATAGAGGGGGTAGTGTGTCCATTTCCATCGATTTGTCCTTGGTAGTTGGAGCTGTCGCCGGTTGTCGAGTTGTTTGTCTCCATTTTGAATAAATCGTCATCCAAGTGGTCCGAGACGCAAAAAGGATGAGTCCAAGGATAGTAAGAGCAAGCATAATGGTTGTCCATATGTATATTGTAGTGTCCGAGGAGAATGATGAATCCATCCAAGGAATAGAGTCCTGTTTCCTTGATTCAGGAAAGGTTCCAGTCAGGTTGCTCATATTGAGTTTTGGAGTTAGATGCCAGTTGAGTCCAGCAAGAAACATGGGGTCTTCTCGTTTAATGAAGATCAGGTCCAGGATGTTGCCTCGAAAGGTTTGATTGAGAATCCTGAAGGTAGTGCTGATAGGTTGTGTAAAGATTCCATTGGGACAGTCAGTGACGCGTGTATCTCCAATAGTAATCGGAAGGAACCCGGCTTCGTGGCTTAGGGGAGCTTGCTCTGTCCTAAATAATCCTCGGCTAATTCTTTTTTGAATGCGCCGGGGGAACCGCAGCCGGTAGTCAGTTTAGACCCTCTCGCATGAGAATGGTACAGTGGTAATACTTGGCTTGGGGAGGGGGGTTTGAGAGTTGTTTGAATGTTCAAGGTATATGAGTTTGCTTTCGTTTATCTGTATCAGTTTAATACTGATGGAGACAGAGGCGATAGCAGTAATAGACGACATGAGTCAGCTCAATGCCGAGCGTGAGCATGAACATAATATGACAACTCAATATATCTTTCCAATCCATTCTGTAAGTAGCTGCTGTACTTTCCCTCGTGGAGGATTGGAGGGCTAACTGGCGGGGTGTGCAAGCGGGCGTAAGTATTTCATTTAGTCAGAGCGTGATGAACTCTGCCTACTTGATCGATACCCAACCGCTCCTCCTCGCCCAAGAGCAATCTTGGGCGGAAAGTTGAAATAGCTCCTGAATAAGGATACTAAATAAATTATCGCCAAGTGGTCCGCAGCAAGTAGCGACTTATCCAAATACTACAAGTGTAGGTAATTAAAGTAAAGTAAAATACGATGCGAAGCCCAATGCGATTTAGTATAATACTACTTCGCGGGAACTTCAAATCACACAGTAAAGTTGAGTGGGATATAACCTCTGGTTGAAAATCTCTAAACTCATACATACATACATACATAGTAATCGGAAGGCCAGGGCAATATATGTAGTATTTTCCGTCGTAGGCCTTAACTTGTACATTGTCCTCTAGGTCATGAGGTTGTTGAGGTCGACAGTTGGTAAGAGTGTAGAACTCTTTTCCTCCTTGAAAGGTACTGCGTGGTCGACATTTTTGATGTGTTGTTGCAAGGACACGTTTTTTGAATTGTAACTCCAGGTCCGTAGCGTAAATGCAGTCTTCCTTGATGGAGATGAGGGCATTCATAGGGCCTGTATATTTTAGGCTGCAAGTCCGATTGTTTTGATTTGTCATGAGTGTAAATGGATCGGCCTCCACGACAGTAAGATTTGTGTCAATTAGTGGGAGGATGAATTTGATGTTGGCTATCTCTAAGTCCGGATCGAAGGTACAGGAGCGAAAATCCGCAAGTTCCATAGGGCAATCTGTTCCACATGGAAGTGTAAAATTGAAATATGCAAAAAGGCTATCGTCCATGTCTCCCTTCTTCCATAGTTTGTCCGTGCGACGTAGGATTTCCTGGCTTATTGTGAGCCGGGACATAAGATAGGCGATTGAAAATTCTAGTTCGACCATTTCATTTCTTAGTTCATTGCTTTTGACTGTTAAGGTGTTGACTTGTCGTGCTAGATAGAGCATCTGTTGTCTTAAGGTGTTAAGATGGTTAGTGTCCTTGTTGACTTTTGCTTCCAATCTTGTAAAGTGATGGGCCAAGTCATTGATGTGGTCATGGTTGACTGTTGCTTGTTCATGTGCTTGGTAAGCCACGCCGAGGCCAGCACTTGTTGCAGCGAATATAGCGAGTAGGGCTATAGCTGTGAATACGAACCGTTTCGGGCGTCCAACTTGAGTAGGGCAAAGTTTTTGAAATGGATCCAGGAAAATACGGCGGTATTCATCATTGCATTTTTTCTTGATATCAGAGAAATCCGTGTTGTTTCCGATGAGTAGTTTGCAGGGGGAAACTAACCGGAGTCTCAGATGGACAGAGTTGTAACCAGTAACAGCAGGGTGGTCCGATCGTCTCCATATGATGGGTGGTGCATTGTCAAGTATTGTGGATTGGGACGATGGTAGAAGAGATAGAACACAGAGGGCAGTCATTGCTAGTGCTAGTGTACTAATCCCAGCCTTTGAGGATGATTTGTTAGTTGATGGGCGGGGTGTATTCTCCGTGGTTCTTGACTTCTTTTTGGGTTGTGCCTTAGTTTGTTTGTTCGGAATGACCTTGTGTACTGTAGAGGCTATTTTGGGTGTGGTGTCCATTCTATTGGTTGTGGCAGATGTCTTTTGGCGTTTGCGTGGTGACTCCGGGCGAGATTCCTTGCGAGGAAATTTTGTAGAGGGCCGGGATCCACGTCTAGCGTCCCACATAGTTTTGAGGGCTTCTGGTGTTAATTGAGGATTGTATACCACGAATGGTGGAAGGACATCTGGTGGTGCAGAGTATGGTTTCCGTGGTTTAATTAGGATGGACTTAGATGGCGCTGTGGGTTGCACACGGAGCACCCTAGGTGAGTCCTTACTAGGTTTGACCATACCAAAGCTGTGGAGCTTATCTTGGATTGAAATTTTTCCTATGTGAGAGGAAAGTAGATGGATGGGTAGCAGGTTCCCATCTCTAACTTCAAGCGTGAGTTGGTTGTTCTCGATTAGAGTTTGAAGCCACTGTAGTGTAGACCGCATGTAGTCAGGAGCCTTGTCTAATTGATCGTAGATGAGCTTCCATCCAGGGTCACAGTGGGTGCGATGTGTGAGCGGCATTTGAGGAGGTCTTGCTCCCAGTTCCACTAGTATATTGTGGATCCAGATGCCACGCCAGCTTACTTCATAAATTGAGCGTACCTCCATTGTTTGTTTTGGATATGATTGCGTGGATTCAACGGTAGAGTTCCACGAGATGACAGTGTCATTAAGGGTGATTGCTGTTCCGGTAGTACTTTTTGCAATGCGATCACGGGTCAGTCCGGAGTGTGACATTAGTACTATTTCCATGGGAGTCTCCAATTTTGAATGGTACTGGATACAGAAGGATTCATTTGTAATTAGGTATCTCAGTATCCCGATGGCTGCATCAGAATGAGTGCGGAAGTGAGAGGTAAATTGTAGAGCTAGGCGTTGTACTGCTAGTAGAATATCAGGTCGAGTGCTGATAGCAATATGGTATAACCATCCAAGAACTCTGTGATGGACACATTCATTGGTCGTGGTGTCCACCGTCTCCAAATTGTAGTTGTATGACAGAGGTTCTGATTTGTCCTTTGGAGGTTCAATGATGTAATGATCTCTCATGGTTTGGATGCAGGTTGCGCTGCTTATTTGTATCATGGCTGGATATATTGCGATGTCCATGCCAAACAGAGAGTTGAAATGTTTTTCTTCATGAAGATGAAGAAAGTCAAATTGATCCACTAGATGGTGGAGACCTCGATTGTCCGTTGTAGTGACCAGTACGATTTCTTCATGCCAGTAGATGAAAATACTTAGTTTGGACGTACCCTCAGTATAATGCTTGAAAAAGAGGTGAGGAGCTTGGTCACTTTTTTTGAATTTGTCATCTTCCAGAAGGGTTGTTAATGTTCTCTCAAATGTCTGTGTAGGTCGTCGTGGGTAAATGTTGAGACGACAGACAAGGTCTCTAGGATCTTGAAGCCGGAATCCTTGGGGTTGTTGCATATAGGTGGGAGTCAGAGGTATCCCTTTTGATTGGAAGTTTTTGTCAAGCACAAATTTTTGAACGTGCTTCCCATATGTGGCAGCATCAGATAGGAGTAATCTGACGAGAGTGTAATCCGGGGGTGTGGGGAACATATTGAGTTCAATTCCACGATGATCTCTAGAGCCAAGATTTAGTGCCAGTGTGGCCTTGAATTGACCTGTGGTTCCATCTGCTGAGTATTTCCAGATGGGTTCGTGTAAGTTTTTGCTTGAAACTATTTTTGAATCTACATGAGACCAAGTATCTTGTCCAGCCATGATCAGCATTGAGTGGCGCATGGCCGCTTTCCAATTGTCGCGATCAGAGCAGGTTATGGCTTCCTCATAGTTTGTGGGAATTTGAATTGGTGGGATGGGCGCTGGTATGTCCTCTAGTGGCGGAACGTCATCAGTGTCCATTTTTTGTTGAATCGTTCTTTGAATAGATCTCTTGGAAGTAGACTTTTTAGTAGTAGAGTTCCCGGGATAAGTAGGAGAAGACGGTGCGTAGCTTGTGGATTGAGTAGACGGAGTGTCCTGGAGCCATCTAGCTACAGCATTCTTTTCAGTTTTAATGGTCGGCTACTCTCTATATCTGCGAGGAACGTCAGTGTCTTTGACCAGGGCGAGTAGGTCTAGTGGTGGGACGTCTAGGCAAAGGACGTCGTCATTGAAGTCGATATCTCTGGGATTCAAGTGGGCTGTCCACATGGGATCTCGTTTGTAAGAGGGTTCAGGTCTGATTGAGATCGGAGAAAATGCTGGTGAAGGGTCTTCAGCATCAGTGGGAATTGTTATTGAGAGGTTTGCTAGGCAAGGAGAGAATTCTGTAGATGACTCCTCCGTATCAGTAGGAATTGTGATGGAGAGATCTGCTAGGCATGGTCCCTCTTCCATTCTGGGTTGATGAACCGATTCGACTTCCTCATGGATGGCCGCGCGGAAACAGCGAGCCATCGTTTGTGTGTTCAGTTGAACTGTAATAGGGGTCATTTCTTGATGACATGTGGATGGTTGTATTGTTGGAACCTTGTAGAAAATCCACTTTCTTTGCAGCAACTCTCGTGGTGGTGCTACAGGTATGCGAGATGGAAAACAGTCTACATTAGGCTCATAGGAGTATTGTCCATTAGAAGAGTCAAAAAAGTAGGAGCTGTGTTTGGTTTTGCTTCCATATCCCATTAAATAACCTTGTCGGGTATTTTCTGACATTTGTTTGTTCTTGATGTCTTTTATGAATGCCGGGGAGCCCCATATTTGTAGGTGGCATATCCTTGGAACGGCTCTTTGTACGCATTGGATGGGAGTGATGATTTCCGTGTGATTGGCTACCCGGTTATGTATGTAGACCGCGGTATGAAAGGCATCTTCCCAGAATAGATCAGAGATGTTGGCTTGTATCATCATGGCCATAGTTGAGTCTTTTAATTGGTAAGTGACACGATCCATGAGGCGTGTGTATACAGGTGCTTGAAGAATCAAATTATTCTGTCCACTCCAGATGAGTAATGCGTCATCATTTATTGAGAGTTGGGAGTGAATTTCGATTGCTTTGGTTTTGTATCCCCTGGAGTTAAGCCATTTGATTGCTGTGGTGACTCCATTTTGAATTTGAATGATATCACTGGGGTTGATAAAGGCAACCTGCACGTATTCAGAAAAGGCATCCATTATTAGGAGTGCATCCCTGTTGCCATGTGACGAGGGTGTTGTAACTTGTACTAATTTCAGAATTAGAACATCTCCAATTGCTGATGGTTGTTCAGGTCCGTCATATGGTTTGTTTAGGTCCTCTGGGGGTTCTGGACGGCCTGGGCGACGACAGATGTCGCATTTAGAGTCTTCACCGAGAGTTATGATATTATTGCCTGGGTTGACTAGGTCATTGAGAATTGTGATCTCCATCCTCTTTTGCGAGATGTGTCCCAAGCGTTCATGCCAACGTTGTAGGACTGGAAATTGAAGTCCTATTTTAGTCATGTCTTCCTTAAGGCTAAGGAGAGGGCGAAAAAGCATCACGAGTTGGCCAGGGTCATCAGGGCCCTGTTTAAACGTTTGACCAACTAAGACTTTTTCTATTACATTGATGAATTTAGGTCCCTTTGGTGTACGCTGATTAGTAGGTACTCGTTGTATCGTTTCTCGGGTAAAGTAAATACTCTCGTTTCCACCCACATATGTAATGTGTTCTTGAAAAGTTATACAGGAAACGGAGAACAGGTTCGATGCCATGGGTACGTACCACACACCATGAATGGCTAATGGTCTCCAATCGTTTCCGTCAAAGGCTGAAACTAGTACTGTTCCGTATCCTGGTGATTGAACCCAATTGCCATCTGCTAGTGTGACACCAGTTTCTTTTTCGAAATTGTAATAACTGAAGAACCAGTGGATATTGCCACAAATATGGACTCCAGCGCCAGTATCACAGGGCCATATGAAGTGGTCCTGAAGGGATGAGTAGCCTTCTTCGGGGATGACATAAGGTGTGGGTGTAGTTTTGATTGGTTCCATCTGATGTTTTGTTTTGTTTTGCATCGTGGATATAATTTTCTGGACGTGCCCTTGTTGATCAGGTATTATTCTAAGAGCTTCCTTGTTGAGTTTGGCGCGACGATAAAAATTGTCCATCGCGGAACGGAAGTCATCGTCCGAGACATTGTGACAGTTGATCATTGGGGGTGGTTTTCGTTCCTTGTTTTGTGTTTCCTCTTGACCATTGGAAAGGTCATTGATAATTGTCTTTTTTGTTGAGTACCCTTTTCTGTCAGGGCGGACCATGTATGCCGGTCTTAAGTCCCATTGAGGTGTCCGTTTTGCATTGTGGGGAAAAGGACGTGATTTCTTTGGTGGTTTTGTGTTTTTCATCATTGTCTTATTGTCCAGGTTTGCTGGAAAGCAGCGGGATTCCAAAGAGCAGGCATGGTCCGGGTCAAATTTGAACGGAGCGACTCGTAAACTGTTCCGTGTTATTGGATTGTCTGGAACTTGGTAGCATAGAGTTTGTGGATTAAAAGTCAATCCTTCTACGGCAGTAGGTATTTCTGCTTTATGTTCCAGAGTGTCCTGGTTGATATACAGGGTAGGTACATGATTGATTAGTTCATGAGTCCGGCTCCTCCATGTGCATTCGTCCAGCGTGGAGTGGTCATCAATATTGTAGGGACAGTGACACAAGTCTTGGTCGCTCTGTATTGTGGGGCGAGTGTCTCGTACTGCCATGACAGCCGGTGTATTTGGTTGAATAAGATATTGTTCTATGTGAGCATATGGATGGTGACTCTGAAGAACAGTAGTTGTGATAGGTAATTGAGGAGATACCCAATGACTTTTGAAATGACCATTCTGAGTAAGGTCATAGTACGTCTTGATCGCTCTGTGTTGATTCGGATCAAGATGTAATGGTGAGAAACTTTGTTGAGGCGTCACAGATGATGTCCTTGGAGGGGGGGAAGGGGGGGTTCGTTTCTTGTCTTTCTTTTGTTTTTGTGGTTTTCCCTCCTTGACGGATGTACCCGGGGTTGTACTGCTAGCGTTCTGCACTTGTTGTTGTGCTTGTGGTGACGGGTACCATGGTTGTTTTTCTATCCACTGATTAAATGATGCCACGAGTGGTTGGTCCAGTGGATCGAATTGTCCAGATTGTATGACTCCAGTGAGAGTTTGTAATGTTTGTAGAATATACTGTGACTTAGGTATTTTGTTTTGTTCAGGCATGGGAGGTAGATGCCCCTCCTCTTCTTGTCCTTGTTGTAAGGCATTGACCACTGGGTTGGGGTCATTTTCAGATTCCAGATTTGTGCTCGGAGAGGTTGATTGCTTTTTTCTTTTAGTGCCTTTTGGCGGGGTTGTGGACTCATCGATCTCGCTCGACGTGTCCAGCGGTGCGCCTAGCGGCATTGCATTGTCTTGGTCAATGGCTTCTTTGTCATTAGTATTGTTAGTTGGAGCCATTGTCTCTGTAATTGTTGGTTTGAAAGTTGGGACAAGATTTTCAGGTATACATAGTCCTGGTCCGCATTTGTGGATTTTTGGAAGCAGGTTGATATCCTGTTCTATGTGTCTGAATAGGTAGCAGTTAGTGGCTATATTGTATACTAGGTATGGTGCCGATTTGTGTTGAGTAAGTGGATTTTTGGGTGTCCCACTGGGTTTCGGTCCTGGTCGTACCATGAATGCATGTGACCGAATTCTGTTGGCATTATTGGTAACGACATCCACTTTGCGGGGTAGAGGATTTCTACCATGGTCCACTGGGATATTTTCGTCGTCTGAGTCTGATGGATAGTAGTGGTCTGATTCCATCTCATTATTTGTGAGGTTGATAGGAGTGGCTAGTAAGGCTGCGGTAGACGAGCCTGCCCCTCCTTGACCTTGGTTGGTTGAACCGGGTTGATTGTCATCATTGTTGTTGTTCTAGCGGCGAGATTGTGCACGACCTCGTCCGCGACCCCTGCCTCGAATTCCAGATCCGTGTCCACGCATGGGGGATTGCTGGTAGAAGGGATTGGGTTTTTTGATTTTTGGTATTGGTATTTCTGTGGCTTTTGGATGGCCCAGCTTTTTGTTATTGCATACATCCTCACTATGCCCAATGTTAAGGCAGTGACCACATCTATCCGTGTTTTGTACGGTTGTGTTTCTATCCGTATTTTGTACGGTTGTATTGTCAATTGTTTGTTTGGATCCTCTGCCCATCGTTTTTGCTTTTTCTCGGTGCGCTTGTTGGGCTTGTCTGCGAAGAGGATTGTCACGACGTCCACGTTGTTGCGTTTGTGCTGACATTGCTGTGACCGTTGGTTTTAGATTGCTGCCCTCCTCTGGTTCCAATGTTGTATCTGTTGAGCTCAATAATGATTGGATCTTGTCCTCTGTTTTAGCATCGTCCTCCAGGGCATACCATGTTACGAGAAAGTGCTTATATTTGTAAGAGTCTGTGAGGGTTTTAAGGGCTAGTGCTGTTGTGAGTCCAGTAGGGACTTCCGCTCCGGCTTGGGTGCATTGTTCGCGTATGCGAAGTAATTCGGCTAAATAGTTTGAGCCTGTGGTTTCCATTTTTAGATTGACTAATTTGAGAAGGAGCTCCGTCCGTCGAGTGGGAGGAGTCTTTGAATATTGTGTTTGAAGGAACTTCATCATTGCTGCTGCCGTAGCATAGCATTGTAATTTCTGTGCTATATGTTGACTCACTGAGAGTAGGATGACTTCAATGGCCATTATATTTTGATAGTCCCAGTCTGCTTGTGCTTTGACTTCATCTGCATAACCCGAATCGGCTGCCTGTAACGTAATGAGAGGGCGTTTAGATGAGTCATCAAATAGTGGTTGTAGACCGTTGAGTTTGGCTTGTTGGTCAAAACGGCTTTTCCAATAGTCATAATTTCGGTATCCATCGAGTTTGGTAAACGACAGTTGAGGCAAGCGAGCTATAGGATTTGAGATGAGAGAGAGTGCTGCATTAGGATCGCCTTGGGAACCCATTTCAGTGGGATCTGGTGTGGATTGATGTCTGCGGATAAATTGGTCTTGGTTTGTAACCAGTAGATTAAGGTCTTTTAATTTTGTATTCCAATCCGCTGTTTTGTCGTCTTGTTCTTTGTAAATTTTTTGTATAAATTGGTCGTAATATCCACACGTATGGGTATATTGTCTGGCGTAAAATTTTCTGGCTTCGTCAATTACTTCTCTCGGGGAAATGTTGTGCCACTCCCTTTCGTATTGTCCTTGTGAGTTTGGTGTGGGGATTGTAGTATAATAATCCTCACTTGGAAATGGAATTAATGCCGGTGGTTTTGATTTTGGTTTTGTAAATGGGGTTAATGTGATGTCGATATCACTCACTGACGGGGGAATTGATGCCTTGTTGTTTGCTTGTGACATATGGTAGAATTTTCAGTCCAGGGGGATGATCAGGCCCTCCTTAATGTTGTGAATTTTGATTTGGGACAAAATTCCGTCTTGGTCAGTTTTGAATTAAATTTGATTTTTTGTATTGTTCCCCAGAAAGGACAGTATTGCGCCCTCTTTGAAAATAAATTCTCGGAGAGAAAGTTATTTTTGTTGGATTTTGAATGGACGGTATTGCGCCCTCTTTGAAAATAAATCCTCGGAGAGGAAGTTATTTTTTGTTGGAAGTTGTAGTAAAATCTCGGAGAGATAGTTACTAATGATTGTAGATTGTTGTCCTGAAAAAAATAAGACTGAAGATGCAAATCCTCGGAGAGGAAGTTACACAGTCTGAGTGGGATTTTTTGTGCCCAAAATTTATAGATTTTTTGAGTAAATCCTCGGAGAGGAAGTTACTAAAATCAGAGGGTGATTGTGTGCCCTTTTAATAATTTGTTTTGGTAAATTATTGTAAAACCTCGGAGAGGTAGTTACTAATTTACGTATGGCTGGTATTGTGACTTTTAGTACCAGTCTTATGGATTATAGGTAAAACCTCGGAGAGGTAGTTACTTTTAATCTTAGGGTTATTGTGTGCCCTCCCGAATCGCTTGTGAATTATTTAGCAAAATCTCGGAGAGATAGTTGCAATAATCACTGGGATTTTTGATTTTGTTCCCGTTCGGAATATAATAAAATGTAATAAATCCTCGGAGAGGAAGTTATTCAGATTATATATTTTGTTGGTGCTCTCTTGTTTGTGTGAGAGTGGATCCAGGTGGAAATTGTAGTTGTGAGAAGTGTATTGTTGCTTCCTTCCTTCCTGGAGTCCTAGGAGTCTGAACTGCTGGCCAGTCAGTCAGATCCGTAATTCGGATGTCGGATTGTCCTCTACAGGGTAGAGATGTGCATGATAACGTATAAACGGGTAGAAATGGCTTGTTTTGTGCTCCCGCTTATATAATTGTTATGAGCGTTGAATTATTGAAATCCTCGGAGAGGAAGTTCAATATTTGTGGAAAAGAATGATTTGTCAAATGCTCATATGATAGTTGTATGGCTTGTACTTGTATGATATACACATATGTAAAATCTCGGAGAGATAGTTACAGTGTATAGTAATTCAACATGTAAAAACCTCGGAGAGGTAGTTTACTGTGAATATTTTATGAGAATGAAATTGATGTTTCTCTGTCAAGTGCCAATTGAATTGTGTGCTCTCTTTATTTTTCAATGTGTAAAATTAACCAATTGTTTAGAATTAAGGGAAGGAAATGATGCTCCACTTAAATAGTGGAGTCATCCAAAGTTCAGTCTTGGTGACAAAAATAAAGAGTATGTATATTGTATTGTATTGATTTGTTAGTAATTTAGTTTCTTATTGTTTTATGAATGGTGCTTCTGTTAGCAATAACAGAGCCATAAAAAAGAAAGGGACGAGTGGGGTGACTCGGTGCAACGTTCTTAATTGCAGTGCCTAAGCACGTACGGTCAGTGAGAACAAGCTGATGCAGAGATAATTCTCAGAAGGAGAATTATCTGCGTATTTGACTTTTGTGTCTATGTAGGTATTTTTGGTTTGTGTGGGCGGTAGTGGTGTCACTACCGCCCATTCATTGTAAATTGAATAAAATACTTTAGATAGTTTGTTTTGAATGTTGTGAATTTTGTTACATATAATTTAGATAAATATGAAATAATGTATGTACATTATGTGTAATAATACTTAATTATACAAAATAGGCTTTTAATAGGCTGATATATAAAATATAGGCTTATAATAGGCTGATATATAAAATATAGGCTTATAATAGGCTGATTTAAAAAATAGGCAGTAGGCAGGCAAATCGGTAAAAATAGGCAATAGGTAGGCTTGATAAAATCGAGAAAAAAGGATAGGCGATAGGTAGGCGATAGGATTTTATAAAAAAATAGCATAGGCGATAGGTAGGCCAATTCAAACGCCGACCTTTGGCAGTAGGTGTTATGGCAGTTTGGTCGTCAAACTGCCAGCTTTAGTTTGCACAGTTTTAAATAATAAAAAATGTGTAATCGAATGAAAAATAAATGGGTTACGAAAAGCAAATATTATAAATGCGAAAATTGAATGCTAATGTACTAATGTTGGAATATGATTTTATGTTTAATAAGAGGCTGTCTAATTGCTTGTTTCGGTCGTCCACGTTTAGGTTTCGGCACGTTAACTCTGGCTGCCTTTGCAGAGAGTGGGAATTCAATCAAAGATAATATTCAACAGCCCCTTTAGGACCTGGTGAAACGAAATGAACTTTCTTTACAGTTCTTTCCGTGAAGGAAACAGAAATACAATGTGGTAGCCACGACATCTGTCAAATTTCCGATTATTAGCTTGTTGGCATATCTCTGCTTCCAGTTTTCAGCAAGAAAAAGATGTGCTTATTTTAAGCTTGATAATAATTGAACTAACTTCAATTCAATTCTTTTGTAAACTCTTTTTGAACAACCTACTTCAGCGTCTTGCGAAGATATTTTGTTTCTGACGATCGCTTTTTTTGAATGATGATAAAGTCAAAGGTTAAGGAATTGTCAAAAACTGCTATATGAATATGTAATACATGAATATTAACATCAAAAGTATGCAAAAACAACAAATAACTTATTCAAACTGCCAAAACACCCAAACGGGGCAGTTTGTGAGCAATAATTATCAGAATTGCCAGAACATCTACTGCCAGAAACTCCTTGTAACCTGCCAAAAAGAATTATGCCTAAAGAATGATAATAATGTTCCCTTAATTAACATTTGAAGTACTGCACGTAACCTAACGTATTATGATACAACATTAGCGTATAGAGTTGACTAGTTCTCTATAGGCAATAATCATTTTAAAACTATTGACATCACGAATCAAGCATCATGCCTCAAAAATTAAATTATTTATGAAGGGATTTAAGATTTTAAAAAAATTAGTGATTATCCATATTCCTTCAAAAACGTTTATGTCTAGAGATTACCCAAGGAAGCCAGTAACCAACTAGTAAAGTTTTACTAGTCATTACCTTTAAAAGGGTAATGGTGTCATGTTATGTGGCAGTTTTCTGAGCGTTCATATTAAATATTTTAAGTTTTGTTTTACCATAAAATATAGATACGTAATTGCATTGCTACTTCTTGCTTTTACGCTGTAGGTACGGCTGCATATTGTTATTTTATTATTTTAGGTGCAACCGTTAGTATATTATACCAACCATAGGTTGCCTGACAAAAAATAACACAAAGTTGTGGCTGCGTTTGTGATCACAAAATTCTTTTTCCCTAAATCTCACTAGTCAGGCGTAAATTCCTACTTAAGGCGTTGTACTGGGTGTATACGTCTTTGAAGGTTGTATTGTAATGTTGCATAAAGTCAACACTTAATATATTTGGAATGCATGCAAGAAAGTATGTACAACTTTATAAGAAATTACTCATTTAAGTTTCAGTCATTGAGCTTTAGTTAGAATCCATGTAATGCATCCACACTGCGATTGTACTCTGTCATTACCTATGTCGATGCCGGTACCAAGTACAATTGCCGATATCAACTGAGAAAAGTTTCTCAATCGTCTCACATTGCCTATCATCGATGCGCTATAATCTGAATCTCATCCACATTACATGATTGTCGACGATTGGCAAAAACGAATAAATCTCGACTTTATTGGTCGTGTTTTGTGCGCCAAAATTCAAATTATTGACCAATGTGAAATATTTTATTCGTACAGAGACAGAGCAGTTTACTATATTGGAGTGTCTGTCTTTATCACTTTAACTTCAATTAAAAATTTTAAATACTGTGTAATACAGTTTTTTACAGCTTAAGTGACTAAAGCCGTGACAGTATGAAATTTAGTTCAGCCTTTAAGCTTTAAAAGGACTAGTAACATGATTTATAGGAAGCATTTACTGCTGTTATCGGTTACCATTACTATGAAATATTTGTTGTAATGCAAATTATCCAGTGGAAGTTAATCACTTTGGTTTTAGCTAACTATTTTAGTACAAAATTGATAGGAATTTGAGCTGGCAAGTCAGCAATATTGTCTGAATCGCAATTAGAATTTAAAAAATAATTAAATTGATTTAAATGATGAAATGATCACGCGTCACTTGAACCTTATTTTTCTTATTCATGTTAATAATTTTGGAAATTTTGAAAACGCAATAGAAATATTAAAGTCAGAATTGGTTGGTAGTATGGTAGTGATTTTTGGGTTGACAGAAATTCAAAAAAGCTTCAGCTTCGCGCATGTGCTAATTGAATGGTTATGCTCTAAACATCAGCTTATTTGAGTATTCGTTCGTTCTCATGTAATCCATCCAGACTATGATCATAAGCAATTACGGTAATAGTGTGGATGAGAACTCACATTATCAATTACACACATTACCTATACTAGTGTTGTCTATCATAGTCTGGGAGAAGCATTAGACATTTACAACGTTACAGGGTTGTCAAAAATGTTCACTAGTATGCCCATAAAGTGAGTGTAGGTTACGTGCACTGGAGTATGTATAAATTATAGTTGAATGAGGTGTATAGTTACTATAAATTAACTTTCAAATTTACTGTTTGGAATTACAATTTATACTTTATACGGTATAATGCACTACACTGACTGACTGACGGAGACGATTGTTGGATATATATATTGTAAGTGGAGGCTGGTTTTAGTTGTAGACGTAGGTGACTGCTGGCGGCTGTGGTTTGAGGCTGAGATTGAGAGTCAGAAAGTCCAATTTTGATTTGAATTTTGATTTCGCGGTGCGCCATGCGCAGAGGGTCCCCTTTACCATGCTGCTAACAGTGGACGAGGAGAATGGTTTTGCGAGTAATTTTATTTATATTTTAAAAATGAATGATTATGACTTAAATTTAGTAAAATTGTAACTTTAAGTAATGCTAGTACAGACAGAAAAACACGGGGATTACAACAGTATAATGTAAAGTACCTAATTATGGCTAAATTACACTTAATTTTGTGAAATTATCAGACCTTAAAAATAACACGTCCTACACTCAGGGCACACTAGAGAACTGATATAATATACGGGTTATAATGGTTATAAGTAGAAAAACAATGCATTAAGTTTATGTTATTCATAATACAGTCTCAATTTATGACAAGGATTTTCCCTTGTGAAGTTTTACAAGTAAACGTACTACCTACAAATGTACGTTCGTGGGTGTGGGAATGCAGTGTCGTAGAGTTGAATTGGAACATCTACATTCTCAGGTCTGGAGTCTGGGCTCCAGGCTTGAAGTACAAGTCTAGCTTTTTGGCATTCGTATTTCTCGTCACTTTACGGATTCCTGTTTATTACTACAGATCACGGACATGTGTAAGTAAATGGTTTATAGATGGTGACGGATCGTCGATAAAAGATGTCCCTTACATTTTATAGTTTTAAGTAACCCTATTTCTAACTTAAAAATTTTTCCAACCTATTTAACTACATTTTATGAACTATATAGCTTATAGATATTCAGGTTCGTCCCTAATGGCTTTCTTCAAATATCCGCATATTATAGATAATTGTGCAACTTGAAAACTATGTTTAAGTTTTTTAAGTGCGGTAATCAAATGTTAGGGAGCTTAGTAGCTCCTGTTGCTGTTATATGTTTCAATGTAAGCAATATAGTGTTTACGAATGTAATACCTACGACAAACTAGATGATTGATGGCACCTATTTTGTGCGAATACAATTACGCAGTTTATAGCCGAACCAGTTTATAGCTGAGCGCTGGCAAAAACTAAATTGCATAACCAAAATACACGCAATTAAATTATTCTATTCTGGCGAGCGTTATTAAATATTTAAAATGGAACCTTTCGCCATTTATTCAACTTTACAAACTTCAAAAAATTTAATGTGCAATGTCGGCTTCTGTTTTTAGAAGAAAGAAATTTCGTTGTTTGCTTAAAACCTATCTTAATAAACTGTTATGTCAAGCGTCATGCATTTTAATTGCCAATCGAACGTTCAGTACTATATTGTTCGATATAGCAATTGCTTCCGCTGCAGTTAGATGCTTTTAATGTAAATGCTTTAGTTATTGACTACTTTATAGTCACGTTAGTTAAAATAAAGTTAATGACGTGATTTACATGATTGAATGACATTTTTCGGTTTTGCAAAAGTGTCGATTTAATACTTAAATTTAATTTTAAATATTTGTGAAATATTGCAAATGAATAATAAATTAATAAATTAAAGTATGTTAGTCGTAGTATCAAGAATAACGATTGGTGCAGCTAAAGTTTACTATTTAATACATAAGTATTTTAGTCTTCCAATTAGCAGTACAATATAAAAATTCAACTTCAGTGACTTGAGTTATTTGTCCTATTGCCTATTACAGTACGAACATTTTTGTTGCAACTTAGTTTTTGTTTTAATAAGTGCAAGTGCAGGTCGTGGGTAAACCTAAAACATGAACTGATAGTAACTGAAACGAACTGAACTGATTTAGCAAATTTGGCCTGTTTTTGAAGTTTTAGTTCAGTTCAGTTTTGGCTGATTTTATCCTGAAACTGCTAACTAAAAGTATTTGTTTTTTGCATATTTGGGGCGCTATGAGAAAAACAGGGAGTTCCAATGCTATTGCAGTATAATTATTAATATTAATTATAAATTAATTTAAGGGCAGCCATAACAGTAATATCGAGCAGTAATAGTAGTAGTAATGATTTATTGCGTTTTTGGTCAATTGCTCATACACAAATCGAATTTACAAAATAATTCATATTAATTATATATGCCAAGTCGAAGAAACCGGATCAGCCATCTTCCGAGCCGTATAAATCTTTTTCTTTCTTCACTTTACTTGCCGATTTAATATCACCTAATTTTTTAAATAACTTTCATTTATCAGTATTATTATCAGTAACATCAAACTTTTTGTTCTCTACATCTATCTATGAAATCACAACTTAGGTACTTATGTAACTAAATATTGATGACAATGAGAAGTACACTCCACTAGTGGGGACATAAACCTACACAGTTGAAACACTGGTATACACTAATGAATTGGATGCGTAGCAATATTTTCAGGGAGTAGGGTTAAAGTTGATTCAGCCAGAATTACCTCCCCACTCTATTAGTTGAGTTCCATTGCTTCTGTACTGCTTCCCGTCAACTTCAATACCAAATCTTCCGATGAACCGAACTACTGCTGTAGGTTGCCGATATTTAAACTGCCAGAACATTTCAGTGGTATGTCGGTCCATGGCTTGCTCCGATTTAATGAGGTACGGGTATATTCGAACTTCAGTTGCATTTTTTCTTAACATTGATTTTTTCTTCATTATTTGCGAGACTAGTCTGCTTTCCGACATCGTCACAAATATCAAGGCGGGTTTTCCTGGTGTAGACACGCTGGCTCTCCGAGCATCCAGAACATCATACTTACTCATGTGTATTCCAAGATTATGGTAAAGCAGGTCCAGGGTGTCCTCTTTAGCTGACTTGATTACTGACCATCCTGATATCACGAATTCTTTATTTCTGTTTCCCTTGTCTACCCCCGATAGTCTACACTGCAGACCCCCTAGCTGGTTTTTGGCTCCAATAATCTGAGAACTTTCCACTTCCACTCGGGATTCTAACACGGCAATTTTTTGATCTAATTGAGTAACCTTATTATTGAAAGTGCCCTCCAGTTTTTCTGCGAGTTCATTATTGTTTTTTCTGAGTTGTATGTCTGATTTGAATTCACTTAATTTCTCTTTTTGGTCCTTAAACAGTGTGATTTGTGCTTCTCCTTCCTTATTCCGTATTTTCAAAGTTTCAATAATATCGTTCAGCGTGGTTACCTTACTGTTGACACTGGCTTCTAGCAATTCCAATTTCCCCGATGTTTCCTTCTTTAGCTTTTTAATCATCATGTTGACTATGTGTAGGATTCCATTTGCGGCTATTGAAGATATTTTTTCTGTCATCGTTTGTATTTGCTGATTTACCATGTACGAGATCTGCTCCGCTATGGGGATGGGCGTCTTGTTTTTTCCTTTTGACATCTTCCAAACCTATCAAAATATATTTTTTGCTAGTATCTTACGGCCTTCTAGAAGGAAAATATGATAATAGTGCCTTTCTGCCTACGCATTAATTAGATGGAACTTAGCTCTTTGAATTTCAGTTTAATCCGATGATAATTGGGTCCTAGGGATGAAATTCTTCAAATTTGACTCTGGCTCCTTTTTTTATTATGTGCACTGTGTAGGGTAGGATAGCGTTCAGCGTGGTGGAAAACAAATACACTCCAGCAATAGTCTAGACTATTAAAAATGAAACTTCTTCGATCTGTTTCTAATGTAGCTAGGTTAGTTAAGCACAATGTAATTGTTTAAATAACTGAAAATTTGATTTTTACTATGAAAATTGGCAAGTTAAATAAAAAAATTTCAAATTTTTCCTAGAAGGTCTAGGCCGATATGTTCCTCCGACAAGCGCTAGATGGCCTCCGAGCAGTAATATATCGTATATAGTGTTATATGCTTTTGTAATTTTTTTATTCTGCTTTAAGGGCTTTAAAATAAGCTGTAACTCGTCCAAATCAGCCCAGTACTTCAACAATGTACTAAATTATGTGAATAGGTAGAAATACAAATTGTGTAGACGGGAGCTTTAACTTTAACTTACTGTGCCTACTGCGTAAGAAACTGAAAAAAACTTTTGCTGCATAAAATTAGGGACCGGACACAAATGACGCTAGCAAACTTAAGCATATTTTGGGGCCCACCCACCCCTAGCGTCAACCTCTGAAGCCTAACATAAAAAACGAAAATGTGTATGATAGGGTATTATTTATTTGCAGCTGACCCACTCTCAAAGTTGGTGGCACCATGTATGTCCGACCCTTTATCAGCCGTATAAAATGAGAGAGTTTGAATTTCCCGCTCAAACATTTTTGAAATACAAAAGTTGATATTTTGCCCGGATACTCATAAAATTTCGATACAAGTAATACATCATTAGAACGGCAATGATTAGCAGAATCTAATTATGATCGAGTTTAGAGCTTGTTATTTCAACAATTTTCAAATAAAATGGAAAACACCGATTTTTTCCCGAAAAATCGTTATAAAAAGTGTTGTATGGGCTAGAAGTAAATAAAAAAATCGGATTCTTATTTTTTCAAGGGCTTTAAAATGAGCTATCACTCGACAAAACGCTTAAGTAATTCAAAATTGCTACAAAATCTATCTAAATTATGTAAATAGGTAGAAATGAACACAGGGTGGGCCATTTATTTCCGGGGATTCTAGCAGACTATAAAAGCCAAGTTCATTCTTCGAATATAACAAGCAATATTACAAAATAAACACAATTTCTGGGAGATTTGTTTGACACCTCATCCATTCAAATCAGCCAAGAATTGGTTATAACATGGTCTAACTAACAAAAATCACAGTTTTTATATGTTTTGGTCAATTCATAAATTGTGTTTTAACAAATTTGATTAAAAATGAAAGCGTAAAACAATGTGGAGTATTCCAACAGAAAACATCTGGCAAAAATTTAACAAATAAAGCAATTCAAAATTTAAAAATTACAAAATTTAGAATTTCTTTTTTCGTTTAAATGCCTGAATTTCATATTTTTAATTCATTTTAAAGTTTTTAAAATTTAAAATTGTAAATTTTTCAAATTTCGTAATTTTTTAATTTTACGCTTTCATTTTTAATCAAAGTTGTTAAAACATAATTTAAGGATTGAGACCAAAAACTCTAAAAACTGTGATTTTTGTTAGTTAGGCCATGTTGTAACCAATTCTTGGCTGATTTTAATGGATGAGGTGTCAAACAAATCTTCCAGAAATTTTGTTTATTTTGGTATATTGCTTGTTATATTCGAAGAATAAACTTGGCTTTTATAGCATGTTAGAATCCCCGGAAATAAATGGCCAACCCTGTACATTAGTCATGGCAAAATACTTAAAACTTGTTTCTTTAGTTGACAACGTTTCTTTATTTCAATAATCTCGCGTCACCTTTAGTATATTGGTCACGACTAAAAATGATTATTCTAAACATAAATGAATGCATACATTTTCCGGAAAGGGACACTAGTTAATTTCATTAACGTGAGTCGAGTGCAGGAAAACAAAACGTGCTTGGTAGAAACCTACAAGGAAAAAAGCTTTGGAAAGAGAATGTTCTGGAGGAACATGTTCGGAAGAAAGTTTCCGTATACATGGATTCATATTCGTATGTACTGACCACCCGTTTTCGGTTTTTAATTATTTAATTTTTATACATATTTGATTTTATTTATCCCAGCCAAGCACATTCACCGTGATCTTGACTTATCAGTAAATTATGCGAAATATCATTATTAACTATGCGTTTATTATCATAATGAAATCTTTTTCCTACTGCATGTTAGTTTATTGACTGCAGTAAGTAATATTAACTGGAAAGAAAATATGTAGTAAGGAAGCTATGATAGATGAGATTGCAATGGTAAGAAGAAGGGTAGGAATAAAACTGTTATCGTAGTAATGTGTCCATAGTCACCTGCTTGAGCCAAATACATGGTACAGTTAACTGATACAAATATTTTCCCAAGTTTCGCATATTATGATTTTATAGCTATTAATTAAACCTTCACCTACATAAGCTAATCATGTTAAATAGGTACATTTATTACATTGGACGAGAAACTAGTAACTGAAGTAACTGAATTCTTTTTAAGTATTTGGATTTGGAGCCATATCATGAAAACAGTTACTTCCAGTTAGCTTCAGTTCTTGCTGTCTCTGTTGCCTTACTCGTCCAATGTAATATCATTTGAACTCACTAACTGTTTTTCTTAGCGCCCCTAATATGCAGAAAACAGGTACCGTAAAGCTTCAAATAATTCCCGGGTCCCTATCAACTCTCGGGTCCCTAGTAACTCCCGGGGTCTTAAGCATTGAATCAAATGGGGAGAGTTTTGTTCTAAGATACTACGGCTTCTAATTATTCCCGGGTTTGAGGCGAAGTTTGAGCTAACTCCCGGGGGGAGTTATTTGAAGCTTTTACTTTTAGTTAGCAATTTGAGGAGAAAATCAGCCAAAACTGAACTGAACTGAAACTTCAAAAACAGGCCGAATTTGTTAAATCAGTTCAGTTCGTTTCAGTTAATATCAGTTCATATTTTAGGTTTACCCCAGGTCGTTTATAAAAATCTAATAGTGACTTTACTTAGTGAGTAAAAACATTTTTGCTTTGCTATTTGAAAACCAAAGCAAGTTCCATTATTGTATATATGTATTACGAAAATGTGTTTGCATAATTTTTATAAAAGTGTAAATTGTTTACGTGTGTCAAATATATTTGTTGTAAATCTATAATCCTTTAATTTCAGCACAACTAATTTTTTACATCTATTTCTAAATCTTTTATATCAGTTAGCTTATTGTTGTTGTTGTGTGTACTGTTGTTGTGTACTTATTATTTATTATTTTTATTTGTGTGTATTTAGACAGCCTGATATTCGCCCATTGGGCATGAACTGACTGTGTTTTTGATACAACTTTACTATAAGAGCCACTAGAAATGATACACATGATGGACACATGATCGGTATCTAGTGACTCACTTTCTTATTATTCTATTCTACTGATAGAGGCTGTCTTACGGCCGTCCTGCTAGAGAGCGTGGATTATACTGATCATCACCAGAATATCATATGTCGTTTTTCCCGTATAACGGAGGCGAAGCCTGACATGGTATGACGAATGGTGGAAGGTTTCTCAGGCCCGCCACTACTTCGAATTCGCCATGCAGAGCCAACCCGCCAGCAGTAACTCTTTAACGAGAGTGGACAGGTGGCGACGGCCTGTAGTGGACGAGGAAGAGAGGAACTTCGAGATGAATCTTGAGTCTATACATTTGAATGTACAGTGTTCAGGCATGTAGTAAACTACTATTAAGCTGACTTGTATCTCTGTCTCAGGTAGGAACTACCACAGATAAATACAACCAGCACCCAAACACTTTAGACTCTCACACCCACCCCGTTCAACTCCCCTAACGCCCCACCAAGCCCCATCCCCCCACTGCCAACAATCCAGAGCACTACTGGCTGGCCCCGACTTGGTGACAAGGCGATGCATTACATCTCCAAGCCACCAAGCCGGGGTTTGTTGTTGTGTACTTACTAGTACTAGTACTGCAAAATCTGGGTGTTGCATGTCGCGTCGTTCCCTTGTTAGTGTTGCGTGTTGAATAAATCCGTAAATCACATTACTTATTCAAACGCTAACTCATTCCTTACATCCAGCATCCATAGGCATCTGGAATATTATGACACTTAGTTGCTTAACAACAGCTCACAAATCCTCTTTCTCCACCAAGCACGTCCGCTATACATACTAAATTCTACGCAACGAGACGTATAATTACGCTACCTGGCTATGGGTAAGGGATTCGGTCATGCGGATCAAAAAATAAACCGTCGAGGAATCGAGTACAGAGACAAAACTCCACTCGGCCACAAAGCTAATCTGCATTTCGATGTATTTAACTTACCGATTACCAATTACCTATTTGCAAGTATTCTCACAAATTAGACTAGGAGTGAACTATATTTTCAATAACGTCATGCACTTAAAATTCGGTGATTTTGGAATGTGTAGGTTTTGTGGAAGAGATATTAGTGACTCATATCAAATAATTGTAAATTGTTCAACGTATGATAGCGAAAGAAAAAAATTAATAGGTTCGTAAAATGTCCTTTAGGTCGAAGTCCGTATTAAGTCACAGTAAATAGTTAAGGCTGCAGGTTTTCTGGCAGTTTAAAAGAAGTTCCTGGGAGTTAAGTGCTCATTTTGGGAAAAATGGATGATATGGCAGGAGGCAAAGGTTGGCGCCCATTCTATAGTATAGGCAAAACTATAGGCGATAGGCAGGCAGGCAGGCAATTTTAAGAAAAAATTGTATAGGCAATAGGCAGGCAAATAAAAAAATAAAAAATGGGATAGGCTAGGTAGGCAATGAAGAAATTCTGCCTGGTAGGCAGAATAGTTATGATGTGCATTGTTTGCCGTTTTTGTATCGCGAAATTGCTAATAATTTTGGCATTTGAGCAAAAATAATTATTTTTATCATATCTAGATAAGTAGTAAGTTAGAAAGGCTTAATTATACAAAATAGGCTTTTAATAGGCTGATATATAAAATATAGGCTTATAATAGGCTGATATATAAAATATAGGCTTATAATAGGCTGATTTAAAAAATAGGCAGTAGGCAGGCAAATCGGTAAAAATAGGCAATAGGTAGGCTTGATAAAATCGAGAAAAAAGGATAGGCGATAGGTAGGCTTGATAAAATCGAGAAAAAAGGATAGGCGATAGGTAGGCGATAGGATTTTATAAAAAAATAGCATAGGCGATAGGTAGGCCAATTCAAACGCCGACCTTTGGCAGTAGGTGGTATGGCAGTTTGGTCGTCAAACTGCCAGCTTTAGTTTGCACAGTTTTAAATAATAAAAAATGTGTAATCGAATGAAAAATAAATGGGTTACGAAAAGCAAATATTATAAATGCGAAAATTGAATGCTAATGTACTAATGTTGGAATATGATTTTATGTTTAATAAGAGGCTGTCTAATTGCTTGTTTCGGTCGTCCACGTTTAGGTTTCGGCACGTTAACTCTGGCTGCCTTTGCAGAGAGTGGGAATTCAATCAAAGATAATATTCAACAGCCCCTTTAGGACCTGGTGAAACGAAATGAACTTTCTTTACAGTTCTTTCCGTGAAGGAAACAGAAATACAATGTGGTAGCCACGACATCTGTCAAATTTCCGATTATTAGCTTGTTGGCATATCTCTGCTTCCAGTTTTCAGCAAGAAAAAGATGTGCTTATTTTAAGCTTGATAATAATTGAACTAACTTCAATTCAATTCTTTTGTAAACTCTTTTTGAACAACCTACTTCAGCGTCTTGCGAAGATATTTTGTTTCTGACGATCGCTTTTTTTGAATGATGATAAAGTCAAAGGTTAAGGAATTGTCAAAAACTGCTATATGAATATGTAATACATGAATATTAACATCAAAAGTATGCAAAAACAACAAATAACTTATTCAAACTGCCAAAACACCCAAACGGGGCAGTTTGTGAGCAATAATTATCAGAATTGCCAGAACATCTACTGCCAGAAACTCCTTGTAACCTGCCAAAAAGAATTATGCCTAAAGAATGATAATAATGTTCCCTTAATTAACATTTGAAGTACTGCACGTAACCTAACGTATTATGATACAACATTAGCGTATAGAGTTGACTAGTTCTCTATAGGCAATAATCATTTTAAAACTATTGACATCACGAATCAAGCATCATGCCTCAAAAATTAAATTATTTATGAAGGGATTTAAGATTTTAAAAAAATTACTAAAATTAGTGATTATCCATATTCCTTCAAAAACGTTTATGTCTAGAGATTACCCAAGGAAGCCAGTAACCAACTAGTAAAGTTTTACTAGTCATTACCTTTAAAAGGGTAATGGTGTCATGTTATGTGGCAGTTTTCTGAGCGTTCATATTAAATATTTTAAGTTTTGTTTTACCATAAAATATAGATACGTAATTGCATTGCTACTTCTTGCTTTTACGCTGTAGGTACGGCTGCATATTGTTATTTTATTATTTTAGGTGCAACCGTTAGTATATTATACCAACCATAGGTTGCCTGACAAAAAATAACACAAAGTTGTGGCTGCGTTTGTGATCACAAAATTCTTTTTCCCTAAATCTCACTAAGTAGTCAGGCGTAAATTCCTACTTAAGGCGTTGTACTGGGTGTATACGTCTTTGAAGGTTGTATTGTAATGTTGCATAAAGTCAACACTTAATATATTTGGAATGCATGCAAGAAAGTATGTACAACTTTATAAGAAATTACTCATTTAATTGTTTGTGCAATTACATCGCACTGCATACTTCAGACATTTGCTGATATCACTAGAACGAGCAACAGAAAAGTACCTGAAATCTGTAAAAGTTATAGTTTTATTGTTGCTCTGTAAGGAACAGAATAAAATAGAATGCAAGGGATACTACAGCCTACTGTCTTGTTTGAAGCTGAACTTATATAATAGTTGTCTTGCCGCAGGGGTTGCCAAATGACGTAGTTAGAAAGCTTTAGCCACTGGTCAACATATGGTACGGGGTAAGTGAGAGTAGCGCTTGATATAACTATTAGCTTGAAAATTAATATACTTTTATATGAGCATTGTCTTGAAATAAATCTGAGTATATGATTCAAACATAATAAGGACGTAAAAACCTTAACTTAATTCGTGACACAAGGTACTATTGTTAGTTGCTGAGTCCCGTTCTCCTTCTGGTTATGCTGTAAAAACTCGTCAAACCCCAACTTCCCCCTTTGATGCACTACCGTGTAAAGTTGCATCAAATTCTAAGGGACAGATCATCAGTGTTGTTAGTTAAGGGAAAAGTTATGGTACACGGCTCCTAGAGTTTGGTGTAGTAATATAGTTATTCGAAAACTGCTGAATTTATTTATGGTATTATTTTGCAGTCAGTGAGTCTGAGTTAAATTCCACCATTGCTAGCAAGGTCAGGTTTTAAATCTTCAAATTTGTAGTGTTACGCGACATTAATAGACTTAAAAATGAGTTGTAAACCACTGCGAAAGTTCTTTATATCAAAATGGTTTAATGCCAAATAAATAATTAAAAACAACAGCTGTTTATTAGACATTTAAATTTGCGATTAAAAAAATGAAAATAAACTAGTAATACGTCAACAATCAAAAAGTAAATATTAACATAATTATTAAGATCAATTTAAAATGGAATTTAATTTAAAACCACATTTTTTAAAAACCTGATTATAAAGGTTGGTGGGCAGTTCAAGCAGTGATACGGATTGTGTGAATGGTTTCTCAGTTTCTTACATTGACTGTCCTTCGCCATAAATTATTAGTAAAGTAAATGAATTGAGTAAACAATCCTGAGTAACTAGTAAATATTATGTTGAAAGTAAGTAAAGTTTTTTTTTAAGTAATTAAGCTCATGTAGTTGTCCTTTGGGCTAATTTTAGGTTTGATAATTAACAACTTAATACTTAATAATGATGTTTATTGTTCGATATTATAAGTGATTAAGTTATCATAATTTTATTGATAGTAAAAATTTGAAACGAATATTGAGTCTGCTCGTTGGAGGAGGTTGTTAAGTTTGTTCTGTTGTATAAAATTATCTTTATCTCTGAAATTCGAATTGAGAAAATTTTTTGTTTCAATTTAAATGTTTGACGTCAAATCCTAGTATTTGTTAGCAGCTGTGAACATTTGGAGGGAAGGTTTTGTAAGTACTACTTGCCTTATATACAAATATAGTGGAATGTTGATGACTGGCCAGACAGAACAGAACGTGTGAATTCAAGTATGTAAGTGCATGTAGTCAAGTGCAGTACGTTGTTTATGCAATAATATTAACGTTAAAATATCTGCAGTTACGGAACAGAGCGTGTCAATTTTCGGCTCAGTTAAATCAGAATGTTGAAATTATTAAATTAATTAAATCCGATCTGTAATTCACAATAATAGTTTGTTTCTTTTTGCCGATTCAGCCTTTAACATCATTTTTAATTGTAGAATCGAGAAAATTCGTAAAGTTTTTTTAATTTTAATTTTTGGCAAATATTATGTCCGTAAATAAAAAGTAGTCAAATGAAACATACCAAACTGATGTTAGATCAAGGCAAAATCTGTAAAAATAAAACTCCGTATCGCTCACAATAATCATCGTATGAGATATGGGAATAACAAGCGATTAATAATATTGGCAAGGTGAAGAGATACTACACCTTGATAATTGTCCCTTCCTTGAGGTTTGAAAAGTATGTGTATCGTACACGAATCGACTATTCGACTTGTTTACTGGTGCCGTCTTTTGTAATATAATCACCCAAAGGATTTTAGCATTTAATTCATAGAATTTTCTTCCCAGCTGTTTTCAATTTTTTCATTTTTAATCCCTTTTCGTGGTAGACAGAAGTTTCTCCCCCGGGCAACTTCCAACGACAGTTTTCCCCGAACCCTCAACGTAGGTTTTCAATTGTCAACATAGAATATTTTTCCCCAGCTTCCCAATTAAAACGCTAAATTACGCATATTACTACATTGTCATCAGAAGGCACACACTCCTTTAAATTATTCAAAAAAAATTGTAATTAATAATATTAAGTATAAAATGAATAATGATATAATGATTACTATCTGATCCATATTCCTGATGTCTCACAATCTGCTAATAATATGTATTTAAGGGGCGCTCGCTATTAGTGAACAATTTTCCTGAATGTGAATAATGAAAATGTTAATGAAAACAAAATATTGAAATCAGGGTTCGGAAGTGGTAAATACCACTGTGGTAAATACCATGGTAAATACCGGTAAATACCAGGGGTGGTAAATACTGTTTTAGTGACACATTGGCACATACTGGCATATACTGGTATAAAGTGGTAAATTGAAAAAACTTTTGAATTTTTTCCTGGCATATACTGGCTTTATACAATCACTGATGAGGAATAAATTAAAGGAAAACTAAATTTCTAACAAAAATACCAAAAGAAACTATTTTTTTATGCTATGTACTATTATTTCATAGTGCAGTATGTAAAACAATTTTAGTTTTACTAGACAAAAATTCAAAAGTTTTTTCAATTTACCACTTTATACCAGTATGTGCCAGTATGTGCCAATGTGCCACTAAAACAGTATTTACCACCCCTGGTATTTACTGGTATTTACCATGGTATTTACCACAGTGGTATTTACCACTTCCGAACCCTGTGTATAATATAAGTATTATTATATAAGAATTATAAAAGGTATTTATATCGTATTCATTTACAAGTATTATATTTTCGCATTCAGTAATACCATAGCTATTAGATATCTCTAGTTGTAGAGCTGTCTATGTTTCCCATACACATAAGTGTGCCCAGAATTGTAACAAACTGCAGGTGGCGATACTTGTTCAAAGGATCACACACGCTCAGCCTGCCCATAGCATTCACACGGTGCAGATGGAGGTTTAAGATTAGTTAACTAATTATGGCACAAATGGCCCGATTAAACGACTCAAATGAGTTGAAACAGTTGAACAATTATATGGTCTTTGATTCAAAATGCATTTTGTTATGATTATGAGCTCCTAGACTCGGTGGGAAAATAAAGAATAAAAGGTTTCGTGGTTTCTACTAAAGCAGCAAAATCACAGAAACCCTTGATTTGTTCGAGAATTTGTGTGTAATGCGGGATATATGAATCCAAATATGAAGGGGCCGGACACAAATGACGCCACCCATTATAGTGGGTGGGTCCCAAAAAGCGTCCCATTTAACGCAATGTTAAAAGCGTCACCCATAGGGGTGGGTGGGTCCCAAAACTTGATGATGACGGGTGGCGTCATTTGTGTCCGGCCCCTTACGAGGCAACAAAAAGAGAGATTCATATTTCCTGCATTACACACAAATTCTCGAACAAATCAAGGGTTTCTGTGATTTTGCTGCTTTAGTAGACACCACGAAACCTTTTATTCTTTATTTTCCCACCGAGTCTAGGAGCTCATAATCATAACAAAATGCATTTTGAATCAAAGACCATATAATTGTTCAACTGTTTCAACTCATTTGAGTCGTTTAATCGGGCCATTTGTGCCATAATTAGTTAACTAATCTTAAACCTCCATCTGCACCGTGTGAATGCTATGGGCAGGCTGAGCGTGTGTGATCCTTTGAACAAGTATCGCCACCTGCAATTTGTTACAATTCTGGGCACACACAGCATTATGCCGTTGAAACGACTAGTACTATTTAAAGGCTATGGTAATACATTACTTAATTTGCGTACTTTGATTTATCTTATATTGTTGCTTCAGCTCAAGATAGGCAAACGTATTTACTGCAGGTAGACGTTATGCTTCTGTCAATGTTAGCCGCCTTGCATAAAACAAGGCCCTTAAATAGGCATAAATAGCCTTGCCGCACAACGATTTAGTTAGATAACTTACGGAGTTTGCATAGCTAGGTCAAGCTTTCTGCATCTCTTGTAGGTAATCCCAACGAAGAATTTAACCCGCACGGCCATACTTAAATTAATAAAAGCAAACGTGATTGGTTAATCAAATGAATGGTTCATGTTTGCTCAGAGCCGATGAATGAGTTTATAAGACATCCTTGTTTAAGGGAGGGATATATTGTTAGGAAGGTTTGTAAGTGCAGAGTTAAGGTAGGGCAGACGTGCTTAATTTTTGCTCCAGAGCGACACAAAGTTTCGCCTCATTTTGTGTTTTTTGTGTCAAAATTAGTAGAGATTGCTTTTCCCTAAAATTTGATTTTATTAATGTTTATTTCATTCCTAGGATGTTATTAAAACTTTTATAAAAACTTTTGAAAGATAATTTTTATTTCTAGTAGATATTATTATTTTTTCTTACTTCGAAATGAAAACTAGCAGTTTTTATTTATTTTGAAAGTTTTTAATCAAGAAACTTTTGAATTTTTCTTAAGGCATCCCAAGATATTGTAAATTTGTCCGACGGTGATTCTGTACGATGCCCACATTGTGATAAGGTTTATAAACGTAAGGGATTGAAACTTCATATCACTAGTGCCTATCCTGATATTTATCGTCAGAGTTTACTAGAAGATGTAAGCCAACAGTTTAATATTTCCGACGGCGTTGTGGATGAAGATCGTGATGCTGAAGTTGTTTCTCTTAATGCTGATTTTGATGGTCTTATTACGAAAATTGATAGCTTCCTCTCGTCTAATGCTCCAAACCATGAGATATTTGAAAGCCTTTGTGATGATTACATGAACATTTTGCGGAAGTGTGAAAAAGAACTTCCGGGTCCTAAAAATCCAGCAAAAAGGTTTTATGAGCTGCGTAAGAAGAGCAAGGCTTTTAAAAATTCAGATGCAAACTACAATTTAAATTCTAATCCACAATGAACGTCAAATCGAAAAAGCAAGGCACAAAAACAAGAACACCAATAACGCATGGTTCAGTATCTTTTTTATAATCAAAGGAGGAAGGTTGTTCGAATGGTACTTAATTTTGACGATAAGTGCTGTACAATACCATTAACTGAATTAGAACACGATTTTACTCCTCGATGGGGAACACCTAATAGTTCTGTTGGGCCGGTGTATGGCGCTTATAGTCAAGATAAGCAATGTAAAATCGATGCGGACAACCGCCCTCTAGTTGCACAGGATGAAATGAAACTGCAGATAAAACGAATAAATGTAGATTCTGCTCCTAGACCGGATGGAATTTGTTCGATGCGTAAAATCAACTTTACAAAATCCAAGGTCATCTTATCACATTTTTTATCGTACATGGTAATGCATAACTGTGTCCCATCATTCATGCAAGAAGCTCGTACCGTGCTCATCTACAAGTCTGGGGATATTAAAAGTTTAAAAACTGGCGACCTATAACTGTAAGCTCCGTTTCACGACGAATTATTAAAAAATTTCTGGACAGTGACTTAAGAGAATACTTTACCCTCAATGATAATCAACGCGGCTTTACCAACACGGCAGGCACGTTAATTATTACCACCTTGGTCAACAAATGTTTTAAATAAGCTAAGAAGAACAAGAAAGACTGCACAATTAATTATATTTGCGGACATTACTCAGGCATTTGATAGTGTGGATCATGCACATGTATTCAACCAAATACAATCTTAACCAGCGCCATCTTTACTCAAAAAGCTTATTTGTAGTTTAGCAAGTGACAATTACACTCGTATCACCACTTTTGAAGAAAAATTCAATCCTATAAAATTCGTGCCAGGAGTAATGCATGGTAGTCCGATTTCTTCAGTTCTATTCAATGTCGAAATTGACCCCATGATACAAGTTTGGGTTTTTTCTTCACCCCTGTCATCACAGTGTGTCCAACGCTGAGTTTGCCGATGACACTGGTATGTTTGGAAATTCAAGGCATTCAGCCATTGAGCTTTACCAGCAGAGTACAGAATCCTTAGCTGTCATTGGTCTAAGCATGAATCCCTTGAGAAGTTCAGCCATCTGTATTGTTAAAGGCGAATTATGCCAGGATCCACTTCATGTAGGTGCTGACGACTACATACGGTGCATCGGACCTGAAGAGACCATAAATTATATTGGAAGTGACCTTTTTAGATTGTATAGTTGTTGACAAAAACAAAATCTATAAAACTTTTGTGAACAAGTTTAAATGTTGACATCCATCCCTATGCTGAGACCAGATCACAAATTAAAAGTAATGAAAGGTTATTTATGGCCTATTCTAATATACCTACTCCAAAATGCCCTAGTTGCAAAATTATCTGCAAAATTTTTAGAATCCATGGATAAAATTATTTGTAGTTTTGTAAAAAATTTCATAGCATTTCAACAAGTACCCTAACTAGCATGTTGTACTCTAGCTTAAAAGTGAAAGAAATAGGCTTGATTCGTGCTTAATAGGAAGCAGGAATCCAAAACTTTAATGCCCTTGAAATTTTATTAAGTTCTGCTCATGCTTTGATTCATGAGGTGAAGAATTTAGAAATCGAAAATTTCCAGTTTTGATTTTCTTGGTGTGCTGTTTGAAGAATGGCAAATTATGGCTGAACATAAGGGAAAAAAAAGCAAGTTTATTCGTGATCACCTAAGAAGCTTGGAATATGATACCTGGTGCAAGTTACCCCAAAAAGTACAAGGTGTAATCCAGTTTCAAGAATACTCATATGCAAACAAATAGATTCATTCAAAAAATGGTCTTTCATCATCCGAATGGATCACTGCTATTAAAATGGTTGGAAATGTATAACCCGTTAATGCCATTAGTCGAACTGATCAAGGATCCCTTTACTGCCGACATGATTGCAAGAAGATTGAAACGATAGGACATATCCTTGGTTGTTGCCATCGTGGGGAGCTAATTCGTAATAACCGACATCATGCAGTACGCCGTGTAATAGCTAAAGCGAGGCAAACATTGGGATGGAAAGTTCTTCAAGAAGTTGATTGTACTTAAGATGGATCAAAGCGTGTTGATATAATTGCTTACAACTTAGTAACAAAGAAAGGAATTATACTTGATCCCACCGTTCGTATAAAACAGAATGATATAAATCAAGCTGAGGCTGTTTACTGAGAGAAGAAAGGAATTTATGACCCCTGCATTCCCTATTTTAAAAATGAACTGCGGCTTACTGAAGTTATTGAACTCTACATTTGGTCTCGTGGGACGATTTCTAATTTTTTTCAACTTTATGAAATCACACCGTTTACTTAGTACGCTGATTGAAGACATAGGGATTTCCGTTTATAAGAAATCTGTTTAAATTTGTGTGCATCATTTGTTTTCTTCTGTGCCTACTGATTAATTTTTTATATTTATTATGATAACATCAACAAGCAATATTTGTATATAACAAAGCTATGTAACGTATACTGAGTCCTTTGGGCTTTTGTCGCTGGACGACAGTGTCAAGTTTATTTTAATAAAATTGTCTTTCTCTCTCTCTTTCTGTAGGTAGGCATCGCATGCAAAGCGTGTCTGACCTACGTACATTTGTAATGTAATGGCCAATGGCTTTATTGTCAAATATGTCAGCAGCAAGCGCTAATTTCTTTGATTTGCCTACAACAAAATTAGAATCAAATGCAATTGGTAATAAAACAAATTTTGATTAGTTTGCAGTCTTAAATTAAGGAAGTTTTACAAATATCATTGACCAATTATCCATGCTTAAGTCAAACTGAAAGTCCTTTAGATGTTTTCAAGCATGTATAAAAAACTGGGTCGAATTCCATATCTTAGCTGCAAGATACAGAAAGAAGAGAATATTCATAAATGTATGCAGCTATGACTACGACTTTATTTTTTTAAAAACATTAAAAACCCGTAAAACGTCAATGATAGCAGGCTCTTTTAATAGAAAAATCAATAGTTTTAACCCATTTTGAAGATTTAAAAATTTTTGGGCATAGCTGGTTTTAAGGATACAACTACGACTACAAGCAATTTTTTAAAACAGTATAAAAACAAGTAAATGTGTACTATTTTACTTTATTTCACATTGTTTTAAAATCATTGTATAAATGAAGTTCACGTTGTGATATTTCATGAACAGACAGGGCACAAAAGCTAAAACTTTGCAGAATTCTGTACAAACAAAATAACGAAAATTTAAATTTATTTGGTTGGTTATTTTTTCTTGCTTAAAAATAGTTCTGATTAGTTGAGTAAACACATAAAATGTAAATCTTGTAAAAAGCAAATATCGAAGATCAATTGAAGTCACTATCTTAAATCTGAAGCACATGTAAATAAAATAAGGAAAAGTGTGGCTAAACTTGAATGTTAGGTAAAATCATTAAACCATTATGAAGTTAAACTCATATTTTAAATGAAATAAGAGCCTAGGTTCCTACTGAAGAAGAAAAAAATTATGATAGATTGTAATATTTATTGTTCTAAACAATATTGAAATAGTCATCTTTAATCTATAAAACATCTAGGTGAAGAAAAAATAACAAATAAAATATTAAAGTATAAAATTCTTTTTGAAAATGATAATTTTATAGTGTATAAATCTATATAAGCTTTAGAAAGTGTATTTCTTGCATTAAGTTTAGATTTTAAAAACGTAACAAAAACGATTAGAATAGATAATATAGATGTATTTATTAAAATTTATAGTATTCCTAAAAAAATCTTGTTACTAAACAAATAAAAATACAATTAGTCTTACATGGGAGTTTTAGAAAATTTATACCTTTAACAAGAGAAAATATATATCAAAATATGGCATATTCTTCTAATAATCAAAAACTCTTAAAATGAAGAAGATTATAATTCATTTATAGCTAAATGTTTTATCAAACTTTGAAATAATATAGAGGAGAAAGACAATAATAAAGCTTATTATTACCTTGATAAGATAAACAAAATTGATTTTAAACTGAAAGAATATAAACCTTTGAAAAGATTATTATATATTGAATTGCCAGAGTGCAAACCTAATAAAACATTTGGTGCTTCGCGCCAGGTTTGTCGAATAGAGGCGGGCCCGAAGTAGATGCTTAGCTCTAACAAAGGTGCAAGACAATTTATGTTACGTTAAAAGATGATATACGATTGAAGAAAGCTCTTCTACTATTAGTAAGCCATGTATAAAAGTTCGTGACATGTAGTTAAAAAAAGCTGAAAACATTTTGAAAATTGCATGATTTACGAATGACGTCATTTATAGAGCCTCCTTCACTATCAATAAAACATATACGACTGTACGTGGCAAGCAGTTAAAAAGAGTTGAGATAATTCTGATTGAAATAATGAGTTCAACTGTACTGAAATAAAATTTGCTGTAACTCTAGATAGTATAAAAATGTTTAGATTACAAAATAATATATCTATCAATGTTTATGCTGTAGAAGGTAATAATATTAATGTTTGTGATACCTGCCCACGAGAAAAAAGAACAGAAAACTATGTTTATTTGCAATTAATAACTATGTATATATGTATGTATGTATTGATTTATTGCATTTAAGGCCATTAAGGTCCATACACAAATCTTTTTTTTAAATTTTTAACAAAATTGATTGTTACATTAATTGATAGATTAATTAATATGTTGAACAATAATAATAGTTTTTTTGATATTAGTTAGCCATTAGGTTCAGATGTTTAAGTCTTTGTTTTTTCATAGTGCTTGCCAATTTCAAATCACATAAATAACTTTATTTGTCGTTTATACTAACAGAAATTTCATGTATCTCTAAATAGTGTTTAAATCAATTATATGTACTTAGTCACATTAGCTATTACAAATAAAATTCAAAACTATCATTGAAGTGTAAACTCCACTAGTGGGTTTATACAGTTTTTCAGTTGAACACTTACATATTATTTCTATCTTCTATCATCAAAAGTTGAACTCCGTAAACTAAATTGAGTGGAACCCAGTGTCACTACGGACATGAGCGTTCACATCTACCAGAAAATAATTACAATTTTGTGAGTAGAAAGAAATTTTACATACCGATATACACTGATAAATTGGGTGCGTACAAAATTTATTGAAAATAAGATTTTGAGCTGATTCAACCAGGATTACATCCCCACTCGGTTAGTTGAGTTCCGTTGCTTCTGTACTGCTTCCTGTCTACCGCAATTCCGAATCTTACAATGAACTGTGCCACTGCCATTGGTTGCTGATGTTTGATCTGCCAAAACATTTCTGTGGTATGTCTGTACATTGCTTGCTCTGCTTTAATTAGGTAAGGGTAAATGCAAACTTCCCTCGATGTGCGTTTTAACTCGGATTTTTTCTTCAATATTAGCGAGACTTGACTTTTGTTCTTTAGTTTTACGAATAACAAGGGGGGTTTGCCTGGTGTTGACACAGTGGCTCTTCTAGCATCCTCCACCTCTTTTCTTGTTATCCAGATTCCAAGTTTATTTACTAAGAGGTAAAGGGTGTCTTTTTGAGCTAACTTGTTTACTTTCAGGCCCGAGATTACGAATTCTTTATTTGTGTTTCCTTTTTTAATCCCTGATATTCTACTCTGCAGACCTGCTAGCTGGTTTTTGGCTCCCAAACACTGAGATCTTTGCACTTCTACACGGGATTCTAGTGCAGAAATTTGATGGTTTAAGTGAGCAACCTTACTGTTAATTAAGTTTTCCAGTTTATCAGCGAGTTCATTATTTTTTTCTCTATGTTGTAGGTCAGTATTGTTTTTTATTAATCCCCCTAGCTGGACCTTGAGATACAAGATATCAGCCTTCCCGTCGTCACTCAGCATTTTTATTTTTGCAACAATTTCGTTCAAAGTGGTTACTTTACTGTGGACACTGTTTTCTAGGATTTCTATTTTCTCGGCTGTTTTGTTCTCCAACTTTTGAATCATCATTTTGACTGTGTGTAGAATTCCGTTTGCGGCGATTGAAGATATTTTCTGTGACATCATCTGTATTTGCTGATTCACCATAGACGAGATCTGATCCGTTATTTGGGGTGTTGTCTTGTTTTTTTCTTTCGACATTTTCACAGCCCATCAAAATATATTGTTTGCTAGTATCTTAAGACCTACTAGTAGGAAAAATATGGGAATAGTGCCTTTTGGCCTACGTATTAATTAGATGGAACTTAGCTCCTTGCATTCAAGTTTAATCCAGCTTAATCCGGTGAGAATTGAGTCCAGGGGATGAGTTTGTTTAGTTTTGTCTCTGCCTTCTTCTCTTATTATGTGCATTGTGTAGGATGGGATAGCGTTTAGCGTGGTGGAAACAAATACATTCCCAAAAATAGTCTAAACTATAAAAACTAAAATATCTTCGATCTATTGCTATTGTAACTAGATTAGTTAAGCCCAGTGTGATTGTTAAAACAACTAAAAATATTATTTTAACTATAAAAATTGACAAGTTAAATAAAAAATTTTTAACTTTTTCTAGAGTGATCTAGGCGGTTATGTTCCTCCAACAAGCGCTAGATGGCCTCCTCTGCTTTTAGTAACTAATTAAGATGATAAAAAAATTAACGATCATTATGTATACATTTAAGATTTTTTAAAACTAGTTAGAAGTCAACTGGCAAAACACAACAAATTTTTATTTTTAATAGATGCTTTTATCACACCTATAATAAAGAAGCACTAAAAATACATTATTGAGCATGTAATTACTATTTTAAAAGTTGTAAGGCTATCTCTAAAATGCTAGCAAATGATGAAAAAGCTAATATTTTGAAACTCAAGAATTTGGTAACTGTAATAAAAGCACCAATAGTATATTATGCTGATCTAGAGTCTGTATTAAAAATTTTAGATTTTATTGATAGCAACAGCACTTAATTTAATCAAAATGTTAAACATGAAACATATGTCTATGCTTGTACCACTGGTAGTTAAAATAATATGTATTATACATTTAAACAGTTTACGGGAAAGGATACAATAAATACATTCATAGAAGCTTTTTGTAAGGAATGCTATAAATTACATGGAATACTAAAGAAAAGGTAAGAAAAATTTAATACACATGGACATAAACTGTCCAATGATGAAGAACAAATATTTCCTAATAGTACAGTTTGTCAGTTTTGTCATAAGGCGTTTATTGATGATGAATTAAATTAAAAGTAAGAAATCATTGTCATATCACAAAAGAATTTAGAGGTGCAGCTTGAAACAACATGTAAAATTCTTTGAAAGCAGTTTGAGCGTTTGTTTAAGTAGATAGATTGATTCTAATAACGCTGTAGGGCTTATTTATGAAAGCGTTCCAGAAAATAATTTAAAATTTAATTGATGCTGCTTATTTCCTACAATTACGAGTGACAAGATCAAGCTTTAGATGAAGCGTATGAATTCAAATTTAGCTCCTGAACCAGACAAAATTTTGGAACGTTGGGTGAAATCTACGTTAAAGAAATCAAAAGTTGTAATTTCTTGTATGTCGACATACATGATTTGATTTAACTGTTCTAACGTATATACGTGAGGCCAAAACCGTTCTGATTTTCCAATTTGGTGACCCTAAGGATTCAAAAAATTGGCGTCCGATTACAGTGAGTTTTGTGATTCGGTGAACTATCAAAAAAGTACTGGATGTAGATTCAGGCAAATAGATTTCGTTGAATCAAAATCAGCGCAGTTATACGAATAAAGCTGGGATCCTGATAAATACAACATTGGTGAATAAAGGCCTCAAAAAAGCTAGAAAATACAAGACAGAAACTATCATATTCAGGGATATTTCTCAGGCGTTTGACCACGTTGGCCATGCGCATGTATTTTCCTGAATAAAGTCAAAGCCAGCTCCAGGTTTGTTTAAGGACTTAGTGTGTAACCTAGGCTACAAATATTTAGACACAAATTACGACAATTGAAGGAAAAACAAGTTGAATACAATTTGACAGAGACACTATGCAAGGAAGTCCACTGTCGCCGGTTTTCTTTAATATATCTATAGATCCTATGATTTATAAATTAAGTATAAAGGAAGTGCTTAATAAATTTGGATTTAATTTACATGGACTTTACCACAACATATCAAATAATAAATTTGCAGACGATACTTATTATTTGGAAATTCTTGAAATGCTGCCGTTGAGCTTAATCAACAGAGTACTGAGTCTTAATCGCTTTTTGGCCTCAAAATGAAGTAAAAGTGTAGCCATCAGTGTAGTAAAAGTCGAATTGTGTCAAGATCTTCTTAGTATTGGTAATAGTGAGTTGATATCATGCATAGGATCGCAAGGCACTATAAAGTACCTTGGAGTCACATTTAATGATTGTATCGTTTTTGATGAACTGAAATGCGCTAAAAAATTGAAGGTGCTTAAGGACTATTTATGGCCAACACTTAATCATACGTTTCAAAATGCCCATCTATTATAATTTTTTGGTTCGTTTTTAGAAACAACTCACAAAATCATGGAAAGTTTTGTCAAAGAAATTTTTAGTACCCTAACTAGTACACCAACTAGCCTGCTTTATTCAAGTTTAAAAGTCAAAGGTCTAGGATTAATTCGTGCTGAATAGATAGCAGAAATTCAAAATTTTAATACAATGGAAGTGTTGTCACGTTCAGGCCATGCTTCAATTTGTAAAGTTTAAGATTTAGAGATTGAGAAATATCATTCACTGGATTTTCTAAATACGCCTCAAGAAATCAGAGAAACCGTGACATTTCAAGGACAAAAAGAGCAAGGTAATCCGTGATCATTTAAGAAATGTTAAGTACGATGCCTGGTGTACGCTTTTGAAGAAAGGTTAGGGTGTTATTCAATTTTGCGAGTGTCCTTGCGAAAATAAATTATTTTATTAAAAATTTGGACTTACAACGTCTGAATAGATCACTGCAATTAATATAGTAGGAAATGTTGTTTACACTTTTTTGAAGTTTGGTGGGATAGAAGTAGAACGGATTGGTGAAAGGAGTCGGATTGGATTGAATGGCTGTTTTGCAAACGAGCGAAAACGCCATGGCTAACATCCCTAAAGACGCCACTCCCCGTCAAATTGTAAACAAAATGTCCTAAAGTTTAGGAAATAATTGACTGAAAGAGAAGCAACTGTTTAACCCTGGAGGGGTTTGAGCAGCACATTAAAATATTATTTGTTTTTTGAATGATAGGCGGTGTTTGTCTTGTTTGGAGGCAGAAATTAAAGCGGTAATTTTGATCTTATGGTGTGAATTAATTGGTTAGTTAAAATGTTGAGCTACCTAGGATGTAAAACGTTTGTTGCAAACAGCAAACAGGTGTTTGCCAAAACGAACTTTCAAACGTCTAGAAGTCAAGCCAGATATATTAGTATGGGCCAATTGTACAAGTGATTGCGTATATTACGCATTTGGATTCACAGTCAAAATGAGATTTAATTTGGAAATTATGACTAATGTTGTTTACTTTTGGCAATTGTTAGGTGTAGGTACAGATAATACAACTGGGACCGTGACATGAAAAGGTGCAGAGGTTTGTTTTGGGGGTTAATTTGGATTTTAAAGATAAACGGACAAGTAAGCTGGCTAAATTATCGGACCTTGGTAAAGCGTCAATTGGGGGAACTGGAAAATTAGTTTTAGTAGATTGATTGTTAGTTAATTGATTGTTGTGTAGGGTTTTGACGTTACTGCAAAGTTGTGAAGAAAATTGAGTGTAAGTAAGGACTAAGGGTATACGGTCTTTTTTGATTCTAGACATTAAGGTACAATTAAGCAGCACTAAACAGGAGTATGGCAAGGATCTGGACTTAGCCGCTAATAATAAATTATTGGGGTACTCTTGGTTAAGGAAAAATTGGGCCATTATATTAGATTGGAAAATGAAATTATGTTGGTTGCTACAAATAAGGCGGAGAAAAACTGAGAAAATAGGATTGATTTAAGAATGTGTTTGGAGTGAAATAAGTTGAAAGGTAGGTAGGCGTGTGTGTCAGTAGGTTTGTAGTATATTGAGGTAGTGAGTTTAGGGAAATCAGGATTTGGAGTTGTTGCAATGTCAAGGAACGGTGTGAAAGTTTTAGAGATATTGAATGTAAATTAAATGGCGGGATGTTTGTTAGTAAAGGCATCAATGAATATCAAGATTTCTTCCCTTGGGCAGGAAAAGAAACCTAGACAATCATCAATGAATCTTTTGTGATGATCGGGTTTAGATCTAGAGTAAGTTTCTTAAACATGTATTTCTAAATAAGCTAAACAATTGACGCAAAATAAAGACCTATTCTAGTATTCATTGCTACACCTGTTGATTGGGAGTAAAATTGGCTTTTACTTTCAAAACAAATTAATTTTAGGACTAATTCGGCTAAGTTAATAATTGCTTTGGTAGAAGGCGGGGTCCTGGATAGGGTGCAAGTGAAGAAAATACTTTAGGGTCTCTAAATGATCCTCGTGGGGAATAACTTTAAACTAAAACTTTAAACTTTTAACATTATGTGGACTTCTCCAAAGCATTTGACATACTATCTCATTACAGACTCCTGCGTAAACTTAAAGATAGATACCATTTGGATGACTACTTAATTAAATGGTTAAAAGACTTTCTTGTTGGGCGATCATACCAAGTTGTGGTCAGTGGAGAGCAATCGTCAGTCAAACATGTACGCAGTGGCTGCCCACAAGGATCAGTACTGGGACCAGTTCTGTTTTTGCTCTACGTGGACGAAATGGGAGAAATAATACAGAGCTCCCTAAAGCAATATGCGGACGACTTTAAAATTTATAGAGCTAGGGCGACGGACAGTGACTACCACAAACTTCAAACTGACATTAATAATTTAGTTACATGGTGTGATAGTAACTATATGCAAGTCAACATCGATGAGACGCATGTAGTTTATTTTGGATCAAAAGCGGTAGAGAATCCTGTGTATGAGTGTAATAATTTGAAGCTGCACAGTTCAACGTGCGAGCGTGACTTAGGTGTATACATCTACAGTAACATGAACCCAAGTCTCCACTGCCAGCAGGCTGTAAGAAAAGCAAAGGCGATGTGCCTTCAAATCAAGCGAACCTTCAAATATCTCGACACAAGTACTTTGCGAAAGCTAATTGTAACATTTATTAGACCACTTCTAGAATATTGCAATTGTGTCTGGAGCCCATCTCTGAAATGTGAAATCGAAGAAATCAAAAAAGTACAAAAATTAGCTACTCGTCTTCTTTCATCGCTCCGGGATTTGCCGTATGATGATAGATTAAAATCCCTCCAAATATTGTTGTGGACAGAAGAAGACGAGGTGATCTCATAGAGGCCTTTAAAATAATTACTGGAAAATACGATGTCAACCCCTCTGATTTTTTTGATATTGATTTAACTAGTCGACACGCACCGTTTCTGAAGAAGAAAAGGACGGCAATAAATTCACGGCATAACTTCTTCACCCAGCGTATTGTGTCAGAATGGAATAATCTTCCTTTTGATGTGAAAAATGACAAAGCCATATTATATGGTGTAAACAGTTTTAAAAATAAATTAGACAAACATGGGATGGAACTTTGGAAAAGTTTTGTCTCCTTCAAACTCTGTGTGAAAAGTAAATTTTACTTTGTGACAACCGGGACACCAAGAGACCAAGTCTCAAATCGTTTTCGATTCTACCCGGGAAATTATTATTATTACCAGTAAACCGGCCCGTTCTGCGAACGGAAGCAAATCGTTAGTTAATTTTTTGATATATTGAAATAACTGAATTATCTACACAATTCACACAATTTAAATATTTCTGCCCTCCGGCGTCTGTCGCCTATCCGCTTTCAACCCCCCCCCCCCTTCCCTTCGTTCAAAATCCGATTGCTTTGCATAGAATTTTATGATTATGCAGGTACATATATTATTACTACTTAGATTATTAAGATCTGTAGTATAATGGCCAGTGTAAGTATATAATGGCGGACAGCGGACAGCGGACGGTGGAGATCGGACACCGTTATTTGGATTTTATTATTATGGAGATTATATTTGAAGTACTGAATTTTTTATGTTTAAAAGATCTTGTCTATATTTATTCGGGCACTTTTGATTTACTAACATAATTTAGAATAATTAAATTTATTAAAATGCACTGTGCAATAGGTATACACCTGAACAATTGTAGAGTGTCACAAGTGACTAACTAGTAAATAATGCTTTAATGTATTATTTAATATGGTATACGGACATTTTCCTCCTGGACAGTTCCCCCCTTCCCCCCACCCTCCCCGGACATTATTCCCCCGGGGTATTTTCCTCCCAGCATCAAAAACACAACCAAAATGAGCGAGTATTACTTTATTGTAAATTTGTGTATTCATAGATTTTCTCTATAATATGCAAAAATCTTTTCTGAAGAACTAAGAACAATGTAAGTTTTAAAAGTATGCATATTTCAGCCCTAAAACAGCAAAATTAAGCATTTTGAATTTGCCGCCTTTTAGTTGTCAATTTACAGGTTGTAAATTAAGGGGGAGAATTCAAAAAAGGTTCAGCTGTGCCGATTTATAAGCATGCATTTTTATATTCTCAAATAATGCCAAAAATAAAATATTCCAATTTTTAAATTTCCCGCTAAAACTTTAAATATTGTGTTGCATCAAGATGTTGACCGGTAACTCAATGAAATTAAACTAAAATGATATATCATTAGAACGGCAACAAAAAGGCAAATCTTATTAACTTGGTGTTCCAAGCACTATCGTTATTAATTTTTAAATGGTTTTGAAAAAATATAAATGAAAATTAAATTTTTTTTATAGATTTTGTCGAGTGATATGTCATTTAAAAGCTATTTAAAAATAAGCAGGCACCACTTTTTGTTTTTAGTTGTGGCATATACAACACATTTTAGAGGAAATTGATAATTTGAAACACCGTTATCTTGAAAACGTTTTGTGAAAATGCTAGCCTCGTTCCGTTATTTGAATTCTACTAGTGATTACCTTTCGATTGATATATGGCTTAATGAAATTGGTCTAGTATTAAATTCCGGTAAATTATATAAATAGGTAGTAATAATCCACTAATATGCAATAATTTAGAGTAGTTTACAGTAACATATTATGATTATTGATGCCCATTTTAATTATTTGCTTTAGTACCTAACTCAGCACAAGTTTTACTATGCATACATAACCTATGGAAAACGAGTTTCTGTTAATAATTGTTGTAGATTCCGTATTGGTGCTTAATCAAGCATTGTTTGCATCGAGATCAGATTGGAAGATTTTTGAAATAATACATAAATGACTTTCGTTACCTTTGATTAATAAATAGGTGCGTAATCTTTGCTTCACAAAAATATGGGAAAAGGAGAATTCTGGTAATTCAGCTTAAGATTTTTTCCTTTTATGAAGAAAATCTATGAATGCATAAATTTTTCGTAAAGGAATGCTCGCTTATTTTGGTAATGTGTTTTTGATGCTGGGGGGAAAATGTCCTCTGTACGGTTTGGTAGGAAAATGTCCTGGGGGGATAATGTCCAGGAGGAAAATGTTCTACAACCATTTAATATTTGTATGTGAAAGATGATCAGATAAATGAAGATGTGTTGTGAAAGATGAGATTTGGGGATGAATAATGTTGATGACGGAAAAGAAAGAATCTCTCAGAATGTAAACAATCTAAATGGCATGCGCAGAAGTGGCAGGTGGGTAGAGCTCAAATATGTTAAGCAGATTACACGCTGGTGTGTCCAAAATTTTAAGTAATATAGTGTGAGACTATTCAGCGCAAAAAATAGTTATAATGCAATCTTGCATACTGATACTATTTGTTACTGACGGTAATTACTGTAATTTAAAATATCCAATTCTTATTGTTAGTATTATTTAATTGTATCGTAATGATTATGTTGCATTAATATTTTGAATTCTTTATCATATTGTTAGGTGAGGCGATTAATGGTAGTTTTACGGTAATAGTAAAATACGGTAAAAGCTTACGTGGAACTAGCGATATGAATTTATTAAAAGGACTACGTGCAGGAATCTGATTATTATGTAGTAAATAAGTAGACTAATGATTTCATGTTGAAAGATTAATTTATAACAGATGTGAAACTGTTAAATGATGTTTAGTATATTTAATTGCTTAAATGAAATTGTTAAGATACTCGAATTGAGTACACTAAATTGTTATGGACCAAATAATAATTGATAAATGATTTATGAAAGCACATTCTTCATTGTGGAATGACAGATGAGAGGCATGTTTGTACACCATTGATCTCAAACGGCAGCGAAACACGTATGAGAGGCATGTACTTACACGATTGCTCTTAAATGGCTCGAAAACGCATGGCTAGTCTGACAGTAGCAAATGTCCTAGGTTTGGGAGTGGGTAGCAAATAATAGGTTCGGGAGTGGGTAGCAAATGTCCTAGATTCGGGTGTAGGTAGCAAATTTCCGGTTAGAGAATGTCCAACATCCCTGCTTTTATAATAAAAAGGGGTTCGAATCAAAGAAGGCAAGAAGGTAGTTAGTTTGCTCTACGGAATTGGCTGCTGACGTCTTGTTCAGGTAAAGAATTGTTTGAATGCTATCGTATATCTTTAAATGTGTAATACGCATAGCTACATTGGCTACATAAGATATAAAGTTAATTAAAATTAAAAGTGTTTTGTATATATAATCTAATGTCGTACCCCCGCGTACTGTTAGTGATCCACATAGTAATAAAATATACACTGTTTCTTTCTTTTCTGCATAATATTAAGCTAGTACGAGGTTCAAATCATAAAGTGGTGTACATTACTCATTGTTCTCTAAAATTATACAGACAAATTTACACAAAAGGGACTTCATGGGACCGACTAAACCTATCCCTTATAACCGGAATCCCTTTTTACCGGTTGAGGTTCCCTGTTAAGCGGACGTTTGTATAATTACACAATTGGAATCTTATTTTTAGTCAAGGTTAAGATATTTACAGCGTTGCCCAATAAATTATTTAGAATACTTAAACATAAGCTTAAATTATGAAGATCCGAGAACCCAGTTTCCTAAGTACTTCTTTGCGCTAAAAAATATGGATGCTGGGGTATATAATGTTGTGTCGTGCTTGAAATCTGACTACTCAGCTATAGCTGCGGTCCCAAGAAGAGTCACTTTTATTGAGTTAATGTAGCAAATTGAGTAGTAGTTTTGAACTGAAGAACGGGTCTACACACATTCATGCGACTTGAATTCTTTTCTCCATTCGAAAGGATTTAGCAACACCAGGCTGGGTACACACTTTTTGTTGTCAAGTACAATACTGCTCCACGTGTCTTATGTTGTTTTTATTATTTTTCTTTAAAAATATCTTAAAAATTCCCTAAGATTCCAAAAATTGAAGGAAATTCCCCTCTTACAACCGGATAATCTCTTATATCGGTTCCTTTATAACCGGATAATTTCAGCAGTAAAAACAGCTGGCCAATCCAATATTTTAAATGTGTCCCTTACAGCTGCTTTTCCTTTTAAGCGGATGAAGTTAATTTGTCTGTGTACCAGCAATAGACACAAATAATTCGTCAGGGTAAATGTACCTTTGAAACTACATGTCAAGTCATTGCAGTACGTAATAATTTTTTATTTAAGATTAATGTGTACACTTTACATTTGCAGAATATGTGGGTGAGTTGGATTGAGCTGTTTTCGATAATAACTTTTGCAAGTGGCTTATTTACGCCTATCTCGTCTATTCGAATCCGAAATAATAACAGTGGCAGCAATGGAAGCCAAAGACTAGCAGCACCTTTAACCGCTTCAAGATATAATATAAATCGTGCATATACTGATTCAGCAGACCTACTTCTTCAAAACTATAAATACAATGCACGTCGAAGCAGTTTCAAAAGTACAACGCCATTTATTTCACCGACAAAAGAACCATCTGATGTAAGTAACCTTTCGGGTTTGGATACGGAGGTAAGGGAAGACCAAGCTTCCGTTCTGCGAGAGAAAAATATTCCAGCTGCGTTGCGCAGAGTTTTTGTCTCCAGTGTTCAAAATTCGCCAAGACGGGAACGATTAAGAACTGATGAAACGCCTATAACAACAAGATTAATTCTAGCCTCTGATTCAGTGAATAAAACAAAAAGCGTGCGAAGAAAAGTAAACAGGCCACAAAAGATAAAAGATACTACAACTGCAAAGATTCCGGCAAACGCTACTATAAACATCCTGGAAGCCAAAAAAGTGAGCTCTAATGGAACTGGAGATAATAACTTAGCTTTTGAAATTGAGTCTAATGATGGAAAGTACGCCTTGATAGATAGCTATTTTAATGACACAGATGTAGAAGAGCCTGGTGTTATATCATATCATTCAAGCGATGATTTTCCAAGTGATAATATAACTTCGTTAGGAAACTTGCATAAAAATGATATTTGGCTGTCTGAGGGTAATCTTCTTGTACTAAAAGGTGGAGAATTTGATGCAACTAACAAAGAAATCTGGGAACCCATTGATGCGTTTACAAGACAAAACATTCCATCCCTTAAAATCCCGCTAAATTCCAAAAACCCTCCTCCATTTCCAATTTTTGTCAACAAATCAGGGCCCCCTGTTTTTCTTGGCGAACCTCCTCCATTTTTTCCGTACCCACCAATAGAGAATTTTGGCAATGGCACAATTGACCCTAGCTTCTACCCACCCCCTGGTATGATCCCGCTACATCCCAACGGAACTTTACCACACTTTCCATTTATACCTCCGTCGAATAATCTTGGAATCAACTCTGGTATAAACCATGTAACTTATCCATTAGAGCCACCAGGAGGTCCATACGTTCCACCTTATGATAGCTATGTTGAAAATAAGACATTCATTCATCGTAACCCTCCATCTATAGGACATGGAGTGCCCAGATTCCCTCCCATGGCACCATTTTCAGGCCCGCCACAATTCCCGCTTTTACCACCTTTGATTTTAAATCCTAACGACAATGAAACAGATGATCCATCAATTTTCTTACCACCACCATATGATTTTGATTATACAGAGGACAACTCAACTTTAGTCCCACCTGGACCATTTGCACCTGGACTGGTTGTTCCACCTCCAAAGGACTTTTACACCGTTTTCAATCGAACACGCTACCCACCGACAAATAAAGTAAAGCATGTAGATTCCACAGGTCCCTCTATAGTTCAGAAACAACGAACAAATGGTAAGAAACCTAAGTTTCCAGTTACTAATCTACCTGTTAGTCAACCTGAAGCATTTGTGACCATTATTCCTGAAGTACATACAACAATTGCAAGCGTTGTTAAGCTTAGTTCTAAAACATTTATAAGTTCCACACCAAGACCAAACGATAACACATTTAGGACCAGGCCAGCAACAACAAAATTAGAGATAAAATATCATCCAAGCTCGACTCCACCTTCAAATCAAGTCGATCAAACCCCAAAAACAATAAACAACTTGACACACAAGGTTCCTAAAAGTTTGACAAGCTCTATTTCACTCGATAACTTGACTACTCCGCAAAAATTTAGCAGTAAAAATTTTGTGTACGTGCAAGGACGACTAAAGACATTTTCGAGAACACTCGATGAATCTGGCAATACGCAAGACAAAAATCCACCCTCCTCTCGGCCTGCGTTTAATGCCCTGGGCTATCCTGCAAGAATTATGGAACACGAATCTCCGTTGGGTATAGGTGCTGCTGTTGGTCATCTGTACTCTGAAAGACCTAAAAATTTGCCAACAAGCACCAATTCGCCTATTTTTCGTACACAAATACAGTATAGTAATACACCGAGTGATTATAGCCAAATAAATCGCTACCAATCTCCAGTTTTAAATAGCAGAACATATAATTCAGGCAAAAAATCAAAAACCAATGCCGAACAAGTTATATCTCTGCAAATAGACGCCGTAGGAGCTCCTTTGCAACCAACTTACGCATCTTTAGCACAACCGCACTCAGTGCGTATGTATGAACACCCTCTTTATAACTTCCAGCAAAACCGTCATGGCAAAATGAGCTTGAATATTAATGATAACTTGCAGCAGCCGTTGATTCCACCCCAACGCAACATTGGCTTACAACGACCGACAGCATTTCAGCAGGATTTAAACAATCAACACGAGGAACTACTTAATAGACAACAAGGTGAGCGACTATACCCCTCCAACCAAGTACAACTAAATAACATCCGCACTTCAACGTTTGACCCACTGCAAAATAAAGGAGTGTTTCAACCCATACAACAGCCCAGATCCTGGCAGTCTTCTAGCTTTCCATTCAGTGGGTATTACTCGCCAATTACAAACTATCACCAGTCCGCTCCAGTTCAGTCTCGTCATAATAGCAATCAACCTTTTTACACAAGTGCTCTCTTAGGGCGGATAAGTGATCTGCAGCCCATTTATACTGGTTACCAACTTATGCCCACGCTGAAGCTTAATGACGATACTCAGAAAAATTTTAAAACGGGATTAACGGGTTTTAGTGAGGGTCAAATTTACCCACATTTGGTAAATGGTCATTACACCAGCCAGCGTCTTCCGACACCTAGAACTGGCCATACCAAAAATGGAAGAAATGCTGCTCAAAAATCCTCTGTTCAACCAATTCTGAGCAGTCCGGAAATTAATTACAGGTACAATTTTCCAAAAATTGTATTAAGTTTACTGACTGAAGTTATTTTCAATTATTTTTAACTACCCTGAGTGGGGCTTCCCATCCTCGTGTGCCAGCCCAACAAGTCCAAATAAATTACACCTTGTGGGCGGGGACATGAAATGGTTAGGAAAACCTTCTCAGGGTACAGTTAAAAAGAAATTGACAATAGATGTAAATTAATTGCAAATTTTTTGATCAGCCGGTAGCCGCTAGTTGTGTCCAGGTTCGATTGAATTGCACCCCATTCTTAATAGACATATGGTATTTAACGACACAATGATCGTCAGTAAATGCAAAAAGTATTTATTATTATGAAATAATAGGATAGCAGAGTTTAAAAGTAAATTAATATTTATTTACAAATATACTCAAATACTATTGTAATTACTGGTTGATCAATGAAGCTTACACTCAGAATAGAATACTAATATAGAAAACCCGATTCAGATAATAGCTTAGAGTAAAATAGTTTTCGATCTTGCTTCGTGAATTCTCAAAATGATTTTAAAGAAAGGTTGCTCCTCAATTTATGGAAATTCAGTTATCTGAAATCGGAACAGTGGTAGTAGTCATTGTTCAGTTAAGGTGCAGTGGAAGTTGTCGCTGTTTAGTTTATTTGCCATGAATATTGATGAAATGACAGTGTTTGCCGCTGTTTGATTTGACAATAAAGCCATTACATTACATTACATTACATTACATTATACGCTTAGAAAAGATCTTGACACGAATGTAGTTAGGCCGTGGCAACAGGTTAAGCTGTTAACTTTGACAGGTTTAGTAGTAAATTTTGAAATTTTTGAGGGTGGGGAAAACTGTTAACCACATGCAACAAGACTGTTGTTGCAAAACCTAACACCAAACTTGTTAAATCAACACTAAACCTGTTGAAGCATTTACATCACTGTATATGTATGCTAAATTAGTAATCCATAGTTAATGTGTTGTGACAGTCCAGTGGTGAAGGAGCCAGGTTCGTATTCCAAAGGGTGTGGGTTCGAATCCAGTTTTTGGTGTTATTTTTTAATTAATAAAATCGTTTGTGAAATTAGTGTTGCGTGATCCAACACCGTTCTAGTATACTCAGTCTAACAGTTTTCACTGCAAATCACTAACCATAATCCTGTTGACCGTGGTTAACACTGTGGATGTCGGAGTAACAAGAAAGTAGTTATAAATTAGCAGTAAAGTAGTCAATTAACTCCTATTGTTCTAAGCGTGTACAGATATTGTTATTATATTATTATCAAAATGGATGGTTTTATCCTTAAATATAAAAGCTTAACGTGCACGCTTAGAAAAGATCTTGACACGAATGTAGTTAGGCCGTGGCAACAGGTTAAGGTGTTAACTTTGACAGGTTTAGTAGTAAAAAATGAAATTTTTGAGGGTGGGGAAAACTGTTAACCACATGCAACAAGGCTGTTGTTGCAAAACCCAACACCAAACTTGTTAAATCTACACTAAACCTGTTGAAGCATTTATATCACTGTATATGTATGCTAAATTAGTAATCCATAGTTAATGTGTTGTTTCAGTCCAGTGGTTAAGGAGCCAGGTTCGTAAGCCTAAAGGGTGGGGGTTCGAATCCAGTTATTGGTGGTATTTTTGGTGCTATTTTTAGATGCTGAGCTTTAGCTGCATCTGCATCTAATGAAATGGTTATGTCCGTCCGTCTGTGTCTGTCCGTCTGTCCCCCTTTTCTTTGGTTCACGCTACAGGTCGCAATTTTAAACTAACAATATTCTAACAACTTCTAAAAAATCACAAATGCGATTTAGATGTGCTGTATAGTTTTTGGGAACAATATATTTTGTAAATTTTTTGCAATTAGCAGTCAAATTGACCAAGAATCAAAGTTTTTTTCACTCGAAAACATACACGTACAAAAACGCAGTTTGTGTCGGCCCTGAGTGCTCCTTGCATTACATGCTTCGTACAAATATACTAAGGTACTTTTATTTTGAATTGTAGGTACTGTTTTGTTTAAACGCTCCCGCTCCCGGAAAAATCTATGGGCATTCACACAGACTATACTTAGGTCCTACGTGTAGTGTAGGTATGGTTGGCTGATGGGGGCGAAACTCAAATGGCGTCACTAAAATTGAGGGTGGGCAACTTTGAGAAAACAAGACACCCCATGTTATTGATAGCCATTTACGCAATCGTTAAGAACATAACAAGGCGGAAGAGTAGGTCCAAAATGTTATTGAATTTTGATAACCTGTTTTAACTAAATGCTATATATACCTATAGTTAGTTTTCAATATCTATAGGCTCTTGGGACTTGTCCCATTGCCCTTTTATTTTTCGAAGTCAATATTATTTTATATGGCAAATGTATTTGGAATTGGAGTTCCGACCTATTGTGTCATAGTTTACATAATTCATTTTGCCTTGTTAAAAGTGGTGTTACAATATTAAAGTTATTTCTATTTTATTTATTACATACGCTTCTATTCCGTATATGTACGCTTGCGTTTTATTGTAGTCAATAATTTTCTTTGAGTGCAGTAATAATCATGTATTTTTTTCCATAATATTTTAGACAAAATTATTGTACGTTCATGTTGTAGAATAATCTAAATAGTAACTAGATGGCTATCTATAAGACTATATTTAAAGTTAATGTTTGTATTGAGTATCGAGTTTGAACTTCAGAAGTTATTAACTCACTCTTTATACAATTTTTAATGTGTGATTTGAAGAACCCGCGATACAGTATTATACTGTACCGCATTGGGCTTCGCATCGCTAATATGTTTATTTATATAGATAGTTGCGCACGTACTGCAGACCTGAGTGGACAGATAGATTACCCTGCGTCACCGCATGCCAATTTGTTTTTCCGGCGTAGCCGCGGACCGCTGGAAGGTTACATCGTAATAGCTGAGGGCTGTCAATTCCCTCCTCTAGCACGAATTCAACCAACCAGTTTCCCGGCCTGCCCCTGCACTGATAGAGAGAGTAAACAAGAGAAACGACTTGCAGAGGAACAAGTTAGAAACAGATGGTGAGAGGATAGGTATATACAAAGAGTACGTGGCTTGGCTACAGAGCGTATCCGTATTAAGGCACATATATCTCCGTCTCTTGCACAGGGCAACGGATAAACATACATACCACCAGTCCACTTATACCATCTCCCTACCCCAAACTGAATCCTCCTCGCTGCCTCCAAGCCCTGTCTCAACTTGATTACAATCCAAGTGTGGGGCAGACTCCCCCGACTCCGCAATCCAGTAGTCAGACCACTGGACCGCCAAGTCGGGGGTTTATAAGACTATATTTAACAATGTATAGTTCCTGCATAATGCTCAATGTTATACATTACGGGTATAGTATTTCATTATAGAGTGATTTTTAAAACTTTACTATACTTACATATTATACATATAGCTTACGCATAGTAGATAAATACAATTCTATGATGAGGACTTCATTTCCTTACTCGTTACTGTAGATTATAGAATTTGATGACTCCAAATTCTTGTCGTGGTAGTTCCACTGCTTCGTCATTTCCATTTAGTCTGAATGCAGTAATTTGGCCGTTGTCATCCACATGTAGTATTGAGTTTTGAATACGAAATCTGATATTTGGGTTTCGTTCCTTTTGTGTGGAGGCAATTCGCAGCAAATGTTCCTTAATTCGACGTTCGTTTGGTGTTAGAGCATGTGCGATGCTGATGTGTTTAGTTTCAGTGTTGCTTTGTAGCAATTTTTTGTTTTTCAGTATTGTATGTTTGTCTTTGGTTCTCAAAAGTTGAACTTTTATGGGTCTTGCATGGTTTTGCTTAGGCCGTCCAATCCTGCGCACTTTGTCAATTTCTATTTCGCCTATCTTCAGTTTTAAAAACAGTTGTTTTACTAGAGCTTCTGTTTGTATTGCAGTTTCATGATTATTCTCCTTGAGATTAAAAATCATAACATCTTTTCTGATTATTCTTTGATGCACAGTTTCGATATGTCGGTGTAGGGTTTCAACTTTAGCTTTGAGTTTTGGTATTTCGTCCATATTTTCTGTCAGTTTACTTAACTGGGATACTACACTGCTGTGATTTTCATTAATTACTTTTAGAATCAACTCCAGTGAAATTTCTGCAGTAGATGACATATTGCTTTGGTCTGCATTAAGTGCTGCTGCTGATGTTGCTATTTTGTCTGTGGATGAGCTTTGACGACTTAACTGAGTTTTATTGCTTTTTATTATTGCTAATCGTTCAGACAAGCTGAGCTTGCTTTTATTTCCTTTCCCAGGCATGAGAGACTGTAGCCAATACTATTTGTATGCACTGCTTTGTGTTAAATATTTTCTATTCGCCAATAATAAATATAACTTCACATTTTTAGAACAATTTTGAGTTATTTTGTAGTTTTCGTGTTAAACGTATAACATTTTGTATCCGTATGTAATTTTACTAACCACGTAAAAATTTTGCGCACCTAATGATGTTAAATATTATATGGTAGCACGTTTTTTAATCACAGTTATTACAATTTTAGTCGTTAGCTATAAACAGACACGTCCATGCTGTATCGCAGTTAGATCGGAACTCTATATACCTATATACTATATAGATATTCAGGGATCGTCCAGAATGACGTCCTTCAGATTTTATAGTTTTAATTACCCCCATTTCCAACTTTAAAATTTTTACCAACCTGTTTTGACTAAATGTTATAAATATACCTATATAGTATATAGATATTAGGGGATCGTCCGTAATGACGTCCTCCACATTTTATGGTTTCAAGTACCCTAGTTTTCAACTTTAATTTTTTTCCAACCTATTCTAACTACATGTCATAAATATACCTATATAGTATATAGATATTCAGGGATCGCCTATAATGACGTCCTTTACATTTTATAGTTCTAAGTACCCCCATTCCCAACTTTAAAATTGTTTCCAACATATTTTAACAGCGTGTCATGTAAGTATGTAACAGTAAAGTAGTCAGTTCACTCCTATTTTTCTAAGCGTGTATAGCAGTGTTCGTTATCGTCATTGTTGATTTTTAATATTTACTATGACCATGACAGCCATCCACAGTCATATTGAGTGCTGAATGGAAGTAGCTCAACTTAATATTAATTTTTACTGTTCACTACAGCAATATCGCATAGCATAATCATAATCGTAATAGAACGGTAAATAAATCCTTAGATATAAAATCTTAAGGTGAAGTAGCGTTGGTTATCATTACTGTTGATTTTAGTGTTGACTATGGCCAAGGCAACCAGCTCACAGTCACATTGAGTGCTGGATGGAAGTAGCTCTACTTGCTTAAATCCATTACATAAAAGGTTAAGGTGAAGCAATGCAGCAGTGTAGGGTATCGTCATTTTTGATTTTTAGTGTTGACTATGACTATGACAACAGCTCACATTAAGTGGCAAAAGGGAGTAGCTCCGCTCTCCATTTGCTTAAATTACTATGAATAAATTGTTTCCTCTGTTGACTGCCGTATTAATATCGCATAAAATTGATTAATAATAATTATTATGTCCGGTTACAGCTCCTAAATCCCAGTTAGATATGAGCACCGATTAACTGTACCAGCATGTGAATGTAAAGAAATATTTCCCCTTGGTATGAACGACACTAACAAGGGAACCACGCCAAGTGGTACACCCAGATTTTAAAATCACCCATTCCAAAATATCAGGCTACTTTTAAATAGTACAGAACCAAAGTAACTCGACTGCATTTTGCGCTGTTTGGGCACAGTGGCCCGCCAAAGTTTTAAACAATTCAAATTTGAATATTTTAGCACCCTCGTCCGTCTACAGTTCTTGGCCGATTTTGATGAAATTTCGTTTTTTCTGATCCTTATGCTGTTTACTAGAAAGGAATTTCCGGATTTTAAAAAATTCGAAAATTTTAATTTTTTTTAAAAAGGTGTTATAGGGTGGGGTGTAATACACATTATTTGAATTTTTTTCAAAAAAATGAAAATTTTCGAATTTGTAAAAATCCTGACATTGCTTTCTAGTGAAAAAGATTTGTGCTCGTTCGAATTCTTCGAGTACAACAATGTATGCATGTATGTTTGTATTTTGTATGCACGTGTGAACGCATGCTCTTATGCATGCATGTCTGTATGTATTCACGTTTACAGTATGGAGCATATATGATCGGACAACGGGGCTTGCAAACTTTGATTTCGAATAGTATAAAAAATAGTAATGCAAATATCATCATTTTTTACCCAATGTAGCCTAATTTGCTGCAAACACAAAAAAATTTTGGGTTGTAAAACTCAAATAATGCGCTGCTAAAAATAAATAATTAGTTCACGAGTATCAAAAAACAGTGCGGGAAAGTGTTCGGACAAAATAGTAAGAAATAGTGTATTACACATAGTTTTGCTAAAAAAACTACAAATTAAAACAAAAATAGTATTTTAACTTCAGTACTTATTCAGAACCTCAATGGGCTTTAGTCACTGCTGCTAACCGCCTTGGCATTGATTTTATTAACCTACCAGTGAAAGCTACATCAGTTGCGTCATAAGCCTAGGTAATTCTATTTTTCAGGTCATGTTTTACTTAAATGTGGAGCCGACATTCTCTAATTCCTATAACTACCGTCAGCAATGCGTTTTATGGATTGAAAGTACATCAAACTAATACAAATAACTCCAGAACGTTGGGTATTGCGAATTTCTCTGTTCGAGAGAAGTGCTAAATATTTAGAAAAGTGAAAGCAAATCCTAAAGTAACGGGACCAAAGTTGGTTAGCCCTGTGGAAAATGAAACCAGAAAGCAGGCAAGTTGACATACTCTTGGTAGAATCCTTAAAAATAACGGATTCAAAAGTTACAAAGCTACCCAGAAGCATGTGGCTTCCAAGCGAAATCAAAGAAAGCGACCGTTTTTTCTATAAGGTCATTCAGGTCAGTGAAATTTCATTTTTGAACTATATTCTTTGGTCTGATGAAAGCAGGAGTGATGTTTTCGGTTCGAATGGACATACTATGGTTGAAAAAAAGTTTGAGGCCCTTCAAAATCACGAATTTGACCTTCGTGGAAAAAACGGTCGCTTTCCCTCAAAAGAAATCATGGAAATATTGTTTTGTAAAAAATGCATAAAGGGATCGTCCACGTGCATTGCCATCTGTGGGTTTTGTGGTTTTAGTTGGTAATGTGTTGGGGGGGGGGGGTACTAAATGGGTTGTGATTTGGGCGACATCATTTATAGACCATCCCTAAGTTCGTATATAGGTGCGTTTGTTGGTTCGTAATGCTATACCATTGGTGAATTTCTTTTGCTTAAATAAATAAAACTTTACAAGCAGGGCCAGGTACCAATGGCGCCATCCTTTACCAAGATTTTGAACCCACTCTACCGCCTTGTTATGTTCTTAAAGATTGCGTAAATGGATATCAATAACGTGGGGTGTCTTGTTTTTTTAAAGTAACACACCCTCAACTTTAGTGACGCCATTTGTGTTTCGCCCCTATCAGCCAACCATACCTACACGTACGACGTGTAGTATGTGTGGATGCCCATAGATTTACCCGGAAGGGTTTGAACAAAACTGTACCTACAATTTAAAACTCAAAGTACCTACGTATGTATGTACGTAGCATTTAATGTGACGAGCACTCTTGGCCGACTTAGACTGGGTTTTTGTACGTGTATGTTTTCAAGTGTAAACAAATTTCATAGTTGGTCCGTTTAACTGTTAATTGCAAATAACTTACTGAACAGAACATACCTCACATTTGACATAGAAATACGCAAATACCTTATATACAAAAGAATATAAACTTACTATGTGAAAACTAAACGATATATTAACCCATGCGATATGACTGAAATGTAAAACTCAAATATTTGTTATAGATATATACATGACACTAAGTTATTACTTATTTATTAATTAAATTATTATATATACCTATCTATTTATTCCTACCTATCTACATAATTTACCGGATTTTTGAGAATTCTGCAATACTGGACCGATTTCATCGAGCCATATATCATTGGAAAGCTAATCGCCAGTAGAATTCAAATTTAGGAACCCGCCTCCATTATAACAAAACGTTTTCAAAATAACGGTCTTTTAATTTTTAAATGCCGCCAAAAATGTGTTGCGTGGGTCTTAATCAAAAAACGAAAAAAAAGGTCCCTGCTTATTTTTGAAGAGCTTTCCAATGATATATCACTCGACACAATCCGTTAAATTTTTTTAATTTGCAATTATGTTATTTCGAAACCATTTAAAAACTAATAACAATCGTGCGTGCACACCATGTTCATTATCTTTGGCTAATTGTTACCGTTCCAAAAATATATCACTTTAGGGTTATTTTATTGACTTACCGGTCGAAATCTTGAATTAACGCAATATTAAATTTATTAGCGGGAAATTCAAAAATTGGAATTTTGAATTTTTGATATTGTATTACAGAAGTTGATTATAAATAAGGTAGATAAAATAACCAAAAACACATTGTGCGGCTTAATTGCTTCTTTTAATTTAAAACATGTAAATTGAAGCTAAAATTTGGCGGCAAATTCAAAATGATTAATTTTGCTGTTAAGGCTATTAAGTTATTTACATTTAATTAATTACACTCGCTCCACGCCGTCCACTGCATACCGATTTTAGCATTAAAGAGTAATACCCCATATTACTGTTAAGGCTACCAAAAAACAAGGGCTTTAGCCCTTGTTTTTTTTATTTATAATTAATGTGTTCGGTGACGAAAAAAACAACTGTTATCACTTTAACACTTAAATAAATGCAATTATTATTATTATTATTATTATTATTAGGTTGACATAAATCCTTTACATGGGATTTTGCTAGTATGCATGCAGGGATCGTCCATCAACGACGTCATCCAAATTTTACTACTTCTGAGATCCCCACTATCATTAGTTCAGAAATAAGGTTGACAAATATCCTAAACATAAGATTTTACAAGTATTCGTGCAGGGATCGTCTATAAATGAGACGGTCCTTGGAGAAACACAGAACATTTTTAATTTTTTTGTAAGCTCTGAATCTCTAGCAACCTCGATTTTTCAAAACTTCGATTTTTAATTTTTTTTGGTAGTTTAAGCAAGCTATAGCAACTAAAATAATTTCATACTCGTTGGAGGATTGAACATTAAATTTTTTAATGCTGCCATTCATTTTTAATTTGGCATAGTTTATTGCTTATGATTTTTTAGTTTATTAATCTAATAATATTTAATTTAAAAATAGTTAAATGAACGTCATGATTTTTCAGAGTTAACCGTAACCACCCCTGAAATCACCACAATCAACTGCCAGCCCCACAGGCACCACCCTAGAACTAAGTATGCCAACCCCACACCCACCACCAGCCTCGCAACTACTAGGCTGGTGGTTTTAGAGGTTGTAGGGGTGGCAATTGTGGGGCTGGTGGTAATAGCGAAACTGTCGGTAATGAGTCGAGCGGTAAAACTTGGTGTGCCAAAGGTGGAAGTATTAATTTGCTTGTGCGCTGCTTTTTTTCATTATGCTAGGGAATTTGAAAAGTTCGTTCGATTATAATATTGAGGTGATAATATGATGGAGCGGTAGGCCAATAGAAGCAATAAGCGGTGGAGTTATTTTATGCTTTTAATTATTTTAATTATTATTGATGAATGGATAAAAGTTTTATTTAAGTTTATTGATGTTTACAAAAAACATACAGTGAAAACATAAACTATTGTCTCTCAAGTGGTTAACGACTTGTTGGTCTGCCTTGCTTTTGTAGAGTGTTGACTCTCACAAGTTGTGGAGCAGCTTGTATGTATGGTCATAGCACGGAACTGTGAGCTCTGCATGGCAATGACGTTCTCCCTCTCCTTATCCGCTGGACGCGATTTCTCCCAGCTCGATCCCTTCCGGTATCTCCTCCTCTCCCTATCTTGGCGCTTCTTCGGTTCCTCATCCCCCGCAGGTTTCTCAGTCTCAATAACGTCCTTTTTAGTCGCGTCTTCCTTGGCGTTCTTGGGCTTTACATCATCAGTCTTCTGGATCTCGTCTCCATTTTCGACTATTTTGTCTAATTCTTTGAAAGTTTCTTTTTCCGTGACCACATAATCTTCTTTGGCGGTTTCTCCAAGAACTGAAACATTAAAAAAAAATACCCAACTTAAAATAAAGCTCTACATGACTAATGTATGACCATCATCCAAATTTTGGTCATTTTTACGATCCTTTCGCACACGCTGCACACTTTGTGTAGCAGTAAGTTAGATTATTAATTAGTAATCTATAGGCAACTTACGTCTCCTAACCAAACTGCCCAGAGCAAGAGATTTGCCTTTAACATCTGGATGATTTGAAGCGATGGAGCAGCAGTTGACAAATCCTTTGACTATCTTGAAAAATTCATCGGTCAGTTGGTAGCGTTCGAGGGCTTCAATGAGGAATGGGGTAACCTTATCCATACCGTTGTCGTGATAAGCCAAGATAACTCCTTCAGAATTTCCCTTCCGCTCGGTTAACCATTTCAAAAAGTCATTCACGGTTGAGTACTCACTATTTGTTTGCAGGAACTTCATTGTATTCATATCCTTCAGAACACGGTACTTTCTGGAATTAAAACATACAGAATAATTTGTTATTCTTTTTCAATAAGTAATTAAAAGCAATCATTGTCGGTCAATACTATATTCAACATTAAGTCTATAGTCCATATACTTTTCTTTATTTATTTCATAAAATACGAATTTAAAAACTTACCTTAGCACAGTGAAAATTCGAATGCCATGAGTCCGAGTAGAACTGGGACTAATGTCCCGATTAGTCATAATGTACTGATCAAATTCAGTGGTTGGAGTAAGGCACGCGTCCGAACCCTGCCTCCAAACCCTGCCTCCCGTGCTAAATTGCTACCCTGCCTCCCTACCCTGCCTCCAAACCCTGCCTCTTGATAGCACAGTGTTGCCGTTTAGTTAACTATAAGTAAAGCCTACCCTGCCTCCCTATAGTAAAGGCCTACCCTGCCTCTCCATATTAAAGGCCTACCCTGCCTCCCTATAGTAAAGGCCAACCCTGCCTCTCTATAGTAAAGGCCTACCCTGCCGATCTATAGTAAAGGCCTACCCTGCCTCTCCATAGTAAAGGCCTACCCTGCCTCTCTATAGTAAAGGCCTACCCTGCCGATCTATAGTAAAGGCCTACCCTGCCTTTCTATAGTAAAGGCCTACCCTGCCTCTCCATAGTAAAAGCCTACCCTGCCTCCCTATGTTGTAGCCCTACCCTGCCTTTCCATGTTGTAGCCCTACCCTGCCTCTCTATGTTGTAGCCCTACCCTGCCTCTCTAAGTTGTAGCCCTACCCTGCCTCTCTATGTTGTAGCCCTACCCTGCCTCAACAGGTTAAGCTGTTAACTTTGACAGGTTTAGTAGTACATTTTGAAATTTTTGAGGGTGGAGAAAACTGTTAACCACATACAACAAGACTGGTGTTGCGAAACCCAACACCAAACTTGTTAAATCAACACAACACTAAACCTGTTGAAGCATTTATATCACTGTATATGTATGCTAAATTAGTAATCCGTAGTTAATGTGTTGTGACAGTCCAGTAGTGAAGGAGCCAGGTTCGTATTCCAAAGGGTGTAGGTTCGAATCCAGTTTTTAGTGTTATTTTTGAATTAATAAAATCGTTCAACAAGATTAGTGTTGCGTGATCCAACACCGTTCTAGTTTCTAGTTTACTCAGTCTAACAGTTTTCACTGCAAAATCACTAACCATAATCCTGTTGACCGTGGTTAACAGGATTCACTGTGGATGTCGTAGTAACAAGAAAGTTGTTAAAAATTAACAGTAAAGTAGTCAATTCACTCCTATTTTTCTAAGCGTGTATGGATGCCACATCTCCTTGTTCACTAGGACAGTCCTGGTTTCAGTACAAATATCCTGGCTCCTGGTCGGAGGCTGACCAGGAGGCTAAATGTCCTGGTTTGAGACAATCGGCCGAAATCATAAATATTGGGGCACTATGATCTCATAAATAAAAATACCTTTTAATAGTTTTATTTTTTTTAAATATAGTATTATCTCTTGGGTTAGGATATTCGTGTTGCGCAGTACCTGTTTCAGCAAACGAAGCGCACTACGCTATGCAAGGCTGGAAGTTCCACGTTTACCTCATTACAAAGCTTAAAGAACCTTTTACCTCTAGTTAGTTTCGTAGAGATAGGTACTATTTAAGTGATTTTAACTACCGTAAGCATTTAATTTTTTAAATCTTCGCTGCGAATTTATCATTGAGACTTTAATCAAGACTATTCAAACTAAATTTAACCTTAAACACGGTTATCCGGTTATAAGGAACCCGGTTTAAAGGGAAATACTGCTCGAAGGAACGCTTTTAGAATATTTGGTTGGCCAGCTGTGCTTTATTTTAAAAATGTCCGGATTTAAGGAAACCGAAATAAGGGATAATTCAGTTGCAAGGGACGAATGACGAATTTTATACCATTTTTTGGTATTTTAGGATGCTTGTAAGGGAATTTTCAAGAAAGATGATAAAAATAAGGGCTACGCAACATAATTGTACGTGTTTGTCAGAATCAAACTAACAGCGACACGAAACAAACTACATTAACTGACTATTTTAAATAATCCAAGTAATTTGTATCCATTGAACAAAACTTTATATTCCTTGACCATTTTTGAGTAAAAATAAAGATTTCAAAGGTGTAAAATAATATGTGATGTGTCCGTTTACAAGGGAAATCCCATTCAGTGTTAAAGGAACTATGGCTACAAGGGACCGATTTTGTAGGTCCGGCGGCGTCTCTTATAAGCGGATTTCACTGTATCACCAAATGTTTTCATATTCGGAGGTTGCAATTTGCAATTATGTCGTCATATATTTTTTGGTAGGGGCATCCTGAAAACATTTTTTCTGTTTTTTGAGGGGGAGGGGAGAGGGTCAAAATTGAATATTTTTGCATGACGTGAATGGCGTCATGCCGACGTTATTTTTCGTATAATATTATGTCCTGGTTTGAGAAATTTGAAATCTGCCATCCCTAGCCGGGAAGGGGGGGGGGGGGGGTGTGGTATGGGTCAAAATACTCAAAATCACCGATTTTTTCATAACGTATTTAAGCCGAGTTCGAGGGAGTGTATTTTAAGCGGTAGCGGTATGCTTCTAAAATGATGCTATATCACCAATTTTAAATGTGCAAAATTCTTACTAGTAAGCATAAAACTCATCATGTTTCCATTCCAATTCCCTGACGTATGGTTCACGCTGCGAGGATTACAGCATATCAAACGCATGGATTTTTTTGTAAGTTCAAGTTGAAAGTTATGAAACGGGCTGACTTTTATGTCGTGCACAGTGTGCACACTGCACAGAGTACAGAGCTTTTATTTGTGCGTAGTAAAATGTGGGGAGATTTGACGACTATAGTACCTACTAGTGATACCCATTACCAGTACCTACTAGATAATACTATGATTTATATATATATCCCTCCTGCTGATGGGAGCTTGCAAAAATAACGTTGGGCATTTTTTGGGGAGGAGGCGTCTTGCTGCCCTATACTTTACTTGTGCGTACTTACCAAAAATGATTACGTGCAGGGGGAGGGGGTGAGGCCAAACCTCAGTAGCTCACAGAGAAGAGCAATGTGAGGTATAAGCCTTTACATTCCTGTTCTCTGAGTAGCTCAAAAGCAAAATCTGGATAAAATCCATTCATAATCCCTTAGTAACTTGTACAGGACAGGCAAGTAACTTAGGGGTCGTTCATAAACAACCAAAATTTATTTGTTTCTTTGAATGGTATGTCGTAAAAAACGGCTAGGGCCAATGTCCCTACCGTTTGTGTAATTTATGAACACATCCTCTTGTTTGTATCAGCGTAAAATCTGATTGGTCGGAATTCGTTAGAAACCTCTCTCTTGCCGTGAAATTTTTTACGCTACCAGAAGAGCCATGGGGCCGGACAAAATACCTCCAAATAAATTTACCAAATATTGGGAACCCACTCACCTTGTCACCCTCTTAAGCATTGCTTAAATGGCTATCTTTAACATGGGGTGCCAAGTTACCGGCACTCACCGTGGGTTACGCCATTTGTGTCCCATCCCCGAACGTGTACTTTTCGAAGTTCGACTTGACTTTTACTTTATGGTAAAATTTTCTCATTTTCTTCGTTGCAGCAGGATTCAGTAGCTGACATTTTTTTCCTGGCTGCCGGCCGGGAGCCGGGAATAGTGATAAGGGAGTGGGAGTCAGGCATACAGTCAAATCTATTATTACGGTTACGGCCATATTTGTGAGAAAACTAAAACTACCCAGGAGGGCCTTACCTACATAATATTAGAAAAGACAAGGATCTACGAATATTTTTGATAATAATCTTAACAGGGGCAGACAGACAGGTATACAGTCAAATCTATTATTACGGTTACGGCCATATTTGTGAGAAAACTAAAACTACCCAGGAGGGCCTTACCTACACAATCAGTCAGTGGACATTGTCCAGATTTAAATGCTCAGTATTTATATTTAAATGCTGAAAAATTCCAAAGTAATTACTTCTAAATACACAGCATTTATATTTACATACTCAGTATTTAGATATAATTCTCAATCCGTTCAAATCAGCAGACCAATCAGGGAGCTGACTGACGGCGTTAACTTTTTATGAAAATCTAGTCACAAGACCATCATCGTTCATGTGTAGATGTAACTTTTCAATCGTAGTTGAAATACCAAAACATTTAAATCTAAATAATGTCCACTGACTGATAATATTAGAAAAGACAAGGATCTACGAATATTTTTGATAATAATCTTAACAGGGGCAGACAGACAGGTATACAGTCAAATCTATTATTACGGTTACGGTCATATTTGTGAGAAAATTTCTCATTCTACACGGGAGATAAGAGTGAGTCCTGAGATTCGGGGACTCTTGTTCAATTCTAGCTGACTAACTACCGAACACTAACAGCGACCATTAGCAACCAATATCAAGACCAACTATGAACTATTTAAGAGACTACTAATTCTTGAAATAAAACCATAAGATTCATCACTTAAAACGGTAACGGATTTCTTAATTTATTAAATATCGTAACTTTAATAATCGTGAGCTTTACACAATTAATATTAATCGACTTAATACTCAGTCTGAGCCAACACTATTTATTTAATCGTGGCACGATTATATTTAATCGCTTGCGAAAACAATTAATGCGCCAGGCGATTAAATACATACTCGTCGAGATTTAATTTAGTATTTACAACATTAAGGCACATAAATTTAATCACTTCCGCTAGCTCGTCTCCCATTGGTCCCTCTGACCCACTGAAAGTTGAACTGACCACGAAAATGAAATAATACGATGAAAGAAAATAATATTTTCTTCCGTTTCACCGTGCAATTCCAGAATCTGTCGTGGCATTACTGAAATATTAAATAACAAGTAAATAACGAGTAAATATTCGAAATATGGTTGGATTTGATAATGCGAAATCTAAGATGGGTTTCATTTCGAATATTCACTTGAATAAGCTCGTTCGGACTCATAATTAGCAAGTTTGACCTTAAGTATAAGCTAGTACTGGCTTAACAGCACTAATCACAAGCCCAACTAAGCTTAATGTGAGTAAGTCTTGGCCTTGGCTTAAATGCATGCCATCACTTACTCAAGTTGGCCATCACTTCCCGGCCTGGCCATCACTTATCAAAGAACACCCTATGTATATTGATACATTGTCATTATTTTGTTGCAAGTCTTCAAATTTTTCGAGTTCTCACTACTAAAAATTTTGGATTATTTCCTGTACATTGAAGTACAAACATAAGTTTACTCGGTAACTCAAAATAATTTTTTTTATGTGGTCAGAGCTGAACGGTCATTTATTACAAAATGTAAAGCAGAGGGGATTTAGAATTGAGAGAAGCAAGCACAAACAATTTCCATTATCCCCTAGCATTGATAGAAAGATACTCTATTTTTTCAATTTACTTTGTTTAGATTGGACAATATTTGGATTTTGGGTTGCAGGATTTTTCCTACCCGGACTTTTCCTACCCATTTGGTTTCTTGCGCGGATTTTTCCTACCCGGACTTTTCCTACCCATTTGGTTTCTTGCGCGGATTTTTCCTACCCGGACTTTTCCTACCCATTTGGTTTCTTGCGCGGATTTTTCCTACCCGGACTTTTCCTGCCCAAGACCAAACCTAGGATTTTTCCTACCCGAGACAAAACAGAAATACAACTATTTATGAGTGTACTGTAAATTAACTCCAGGTTATAATAAAATGCAAAAGTTGTGGGCATATATTTGCGCAATGTGTAGTTTCTTTTTTGTACATGGGTAGGAAAGGTCCTACGTTTGGTCGTGGGTAGGAAAAGTCCTAGGTTTGGTCGTGGGTAGGAAAAGTCCGGGTAGGAAAAATCCGTTTACCGGATTTTGGATGGGACCAAAGATCGGAGCCTAGCCTAGAAAAATAGGCGATAGGCTATTGCACGGTGCACCGCTATTTCAAGCAATAATAACCTAGGCAATAGGTAGGCCAAACCAAAATAATTATTGATAGGCTAGGCTAGGATACGCATTAAGAAATTAAGAGCCTGCTAGGCAAAAGCTTCCTATTAGGCATTTTTGGCCTATCAGGCTGCACTTAAAACCGACGCTCGGGACAACTGCTGGTTGCATGTAGTACAGCGCGGGTATTTGCTTCCTTTTTAAGAAGCAGTTTACGAATTTCATAAACCTTAATCGGTACTTAATTAATAAAAACAAATCGTCGGTCGTTAAAAAATTGGTCTTTGGTAGGCTAAATAAAAAATAGGTTATTGATAGGCTAATAAAATAAAAAGTAGGCGATAGGCAGCCAGAGTTTTGAAAATATGCGATAGGTAGGCTGTAAAGAAAGTTAGTCTGATAGGCTAGGCGATAGGCTGTATATCGATTCTGAAAACAAATAGGCTAGGCGGTAGGTAGGCGTTCCAAAGTCCGATCTTTGGATGGGACATAAAAATCCATAGTGATGGGCAGTCTGTAACATTTTCGAGTCTTACTTTTGTACCACTACTATCCCTATTACCACCATTAAATAGTGGGGGTAATTAATGGTGGCAATCGTGGTGGAGGGGGGGGGGCAGATGGGAGTAGTGGTGATACATTTGTTTTCAGTATTTGAATTAATTTAAAGCATCACACTGTAATAGTGTGATGCGTAATTTCGGTTGCCGGACAAAGTCTCCCTGGACATTGTCTTCCCGGGCATTTTTCCCTAATAAACCATTGCCCCCCGGTCAGTTTCTGGTTTCTCCCTGGACACTTTCCAACCGATAAGTAACAGCGGACATTTTCTCCCAAACTTTGGGTAAACGGATTTTTCCTACCCGGACTTTTCCTACCCAATTGGTTTCTACGCGGATTTTTCCTACCCGGACTTTTCCTACCCAAGACTAAACCTAGGACTTTTCCTACCCGAGACTATTACTTATGTAGAAATAAAATAGAAGCACAACTAGTTATGAGTGTACCGTAAATTAACTCCAGGTTATAATAAAATACATAAGTTGTGGGCATATCTTTGCGCAATGTGTAGTTTCTTTTTTGCACATAGTAGGAAAAGTCCTAGGTTTGGTCGTGGGTAGGAAAAGTCCGGGTAGGAAAAATCCGCGTAGAAACCAAATGGGTAGCAAAAGTCCGGCTAGGAAAAGTCCGGGTAGGAAAAATCCTACCCAAACTTTGACTTAGGATTAGGTTACTGAAGCGCAGTGTTGGAAGATTAAGTGATGATTTATGAAATGGTGGGTAATGGATGTTTTTATTTTATTCTCGCGAAATGTGCATTATCTCACGAACCCAACGTAATATATACTTCATTAAACCGCAAGCTTGGAATAAATCGTAATGAGAAAATAACTGAATTGTTAACTTACAAAGTGTAGGAAATAAATGTAAGCAGTCTAACCCATAATCTTGTAAACATTATACTTGCGTTAGTAGTCAAATTACACACTCCCGAACAATGTGTACTATACAATTTCTCAATACGGCTAGAACTTCTTTACCTAATTATATATTATTATGGCACCGTATAAAAATACTTAAGTAAGTAACTTAAGTAATTAATTACTTATAAGGTATAGAAAAAGTTGAAAAAACGTCACTAAAAAATACTAAAAATAATTTAAGCAAACGGTACCTAGCTAAAAAACTAATTTCTGACAAGGGAAATTAATAGCAAATACCTATAAATCTGAAATTCTAAAATTGAAGGGCTGGGGGAAAATGTCCGCTGGTAGTCATCGGGGGGAAATTGTCCTGGGAGAAAACGACCGGGGAGACAATTTTTGGAGGTAAAATGTCAAGGGAGAATTTTGTCCATTTACCGTCATTTCAATTATGAATATTCCATTGCACCTTTTAAATTGTGATCATTTTACATTACCAATATGCTATATGGACCTTTTCTTCTTTTAGGACTAGTACATCACTTGTACGGATTAACATGGTATGGACACTTTCCTGTTGGGCATTTTCCTCCCGGACGTTTTCCCTCAGGACATTTTCATCCCAGTATCAAAATCACATCACTAAATCCTTCCTTTTCAGTAGAAAATTTAAGCATTCTTAAACAATCCTAAAGATATTCAAAATTCGGGGTTTCTTTGATAAGTGATTGCCAGGCCGGGAAGTGATGGCCAACTTTAGTAAGTGATGGCCAGTTTGACTTTAGTAAGTGATGGCCAATTTCACTTCAGTAAGTGAATGCCAGTTCGACTTTGGTAAGTGACGGCCAACAAAAAAATCTAGAAATGGATTAAAAATGCGGCCAGAAAGTTAGTAAACAGTATTTTGTAACTATTTACCTAAAGCAACACAACCGTTTCCGGTCAGTTTTTCCTACCCCCCCCCCCCACCTAACCTAACCTAACCTAACCTCCAACATAAATTAACTTCGAAGGGTAGCAAAATGTGACTACGGGTGTGATTAATGCCCGTTTGTGTAATGTACGAATGAAACGGAAAGTAAACGGATCAGGATTTTATTTATGTAGTAGGCAGCGACAATAATATTACATTTTACTACCTTTCCAACATTATATTTTTGGAGAGGAAACTTCACACGTACTTTATATTTTAATTATTAGTACTATACAAATACTATAATATATTTTATGTGCAATAGTAGTATATAATAATACTGTAAAAATACATTTTCCCAACGTTCTTGGCACATTTTTAATCCAATTCTAGAATTTTTGGTTGGCCGTCACTTACTATGTAGTGAAACTGGCCATCACTTACTAAAGTTGGCCATCACTTCCCGGCCTGGCCATCACTTATCAAAGAACAGCCCAAAATTCTTAATCTAAAGTGCTACATAATTTTATTGCAATTGGTTTAGGTAATTTATGGATCTTGCTTTTGGGACCACCTTAACCTTCACAACCCCGGCACTCCAACCACCACAACGACCGCTACAAACACCGAAACTACAACCACCATAACCATCGCCACAAACCACTGCTTCTTTTTCTGAAATCTAGTTAATGCAAGTATTTGAATGTAAACAGCTGCTGCAAAACTAAAATTAAAATACAGTTCCCAAAAAAAGGTATGGAATTATTATCATCTCAATTCACAAAACTTTCCCCACCACTCCCCTAATGCAAGTACTGATAAACACCAATCCCCCACTTTTAACCACTGTAAATAGGCATTAGTACAGATTATTATTAGGTTAATAGTTCCATACTTTTTTTGGGAGCTGTGTTTTATTTTAGTTTTATGGATGCAGCTGTGTACATTCAAATACTTGCATTAACTAGATTTTGGAAACAGAAGCGGCGGTTGTGGCAGTTTTTGTGGCGGTGGTTATGGTCTTATGGTGGTTGTAGTTTCGGTGTTTGTAACGGTGGCCGGTGTTTGTGGCGGTGATGGTTACGGTGGTCCAAAAAGCAAGACCCTAATGTATTAACGTTTATAACGTTCTGATAAGGAACACTAATTTATTTTAGTGATAGGATTTTGATACTAGAACGAAAATGTCCTCGGGTTGAAGTTGGGAGGAAAATGTCCTCCAACCATTTATATATAGTCCATCACTCGCTTAATGCTCGCTAAATCAGTACAGTATAGTAAGTAGAGTCAGCGGTAGAAGACGTAGAAAAAGTAACTGGTTGTAGTAGTCACATCTCACCACATTATTACGTACAAATAAGCTCAGTGCACGACGTCATGTCGGCCCGAAATTTCATAACTTTCAATTTGAGCTGACAAAAAAGTTGTCCGGGAGACAGCCGGAGCAGAAATACAGAGTGCAGGTTGAATTAAATAATTGTAATCAGAAGAGTCTCACAACTTCTATCGGTCCATGACCTCCTATATCAATCATCACTCAACTACCCAACCGTCACAACCATCCTCGATGCTTGTGAGGTCTCTTGTCTCCTATTACAACTTTCATAACCATAAAATAAAATAAATAAATAAATAATAGCTTTATTGTCTAGGCTTCACAGCGTAATCGCTGATTTCCAGGAGCTGACATGGCTAGCTTACCCCGTACTAACACAGAGCCAAGTAAGCTTTATAGGCAGTAGTCACCACACATGAGGAGAGGCAGGAGTTTTAAGGATAATCTGCCTCACGATAGACCCCCGAGTGGAAATTGAACCCGGTTGAAATCGGTGCAGAGCATCGGCCCTTAGACCTCTGGACTACCTCGCCTCTCTCTCCATTAGCACTTACAACGTTATGACCCTAAACCATCCCCACTTACAACACTCAAGCTCTAAACCATCCTATTTAAATAAATAAATAAATAAATAAATAAATAAATAATTGCTTTAACGTCAATCTCCACACAGTGAATTCACACTGATTTCCAGGGAGGGACCCTTTTTCTAGAGAAGGGAACTCTAGAATGCCTAGAGAATGACTCCGAAAATCTGTTCTCTAGGACCTGCAACGTACATACCACCGAGCCTTGCAGGATTACCAGCGTTAATAAGACGCCAAACCGTTACCATTTATCCCGTTGAGTGACCGAACCATCAGCTTTGATCCCTTCAAGTACCGCAACCATCCACTTTTACTTGGTATCTTTTTTTCAAAAGAATATTTGCGCTATTTGTTCTATTCAACTAGATACATTAACATTACTGCGTTGAATGGTAAAGGTCAAAGTTCAAGCAATTTTCTAAAATAGCCCGAATTTCGTATTTTAGTAAAACGGGATAAGTCCATTAAATTATTTTAGGCAAAATGACAAATGAGATAAGCCTACCTAAAATCTGTATTTTTGATTTAAATTTGGTTTTTGAGTATTTTCATAGTGTTTAGAAGACGGCTGCCGTGCGTTAATGCTTTTATGCAAGGAACGATAAAAAGTTTGGAATCATTCAAAACGATTGAAATTTTATGTCACGGACTAAACCAATATAGACACAAACCTCCCATGTCGGGGTTACCTAGACACCCCTCTGGAGAAGCCAAAAAATTTACAACCCAAGTGGCCGGCCGACACCCTTTTTTGGTGACCACCCGAAGGCCGGTCACTTGAAGTTTTGAATTTTTAAGCTATCATGATTTTAATACTTCCAAAACAAAATATATGTTTTTGAAAACCTTTTATTTTGTACTTACCCTAAGGCATGGCAAAATGCCAGAGGTGTCATTTTTGAATTTAAAGGGAATTTATCCGAATAATTCATTAATATCACATATAAGAGTTTTTGAAATGCATAAAGTAGTAGCATGAACGAAGTCTGTAAAGCTTTTAAAAGTATTGGCTCATTTCGAGTTTTGTTAAACATTTCAAAATGTTTTCTTTTAGAGTTACAACGAAAGCGTATGCTACACCCAGATTTTGAAACTACTTGGTGTAATTGATTTATCCATCTTAGTGTACTAAAACTCTAAAGCAACTTGGTCGCATTTTGCGCCGTTCGCTCACAGTTGCCTGTTTAACAAAATCGATATTTTGATTTTTTGCCACCTGTAGCTCCTACAATTTTCATCAGATTTTCGAAAAATTTTAATTTTTGGGATCTCCAAAACAGTATCTTAAAAGTTATCAAAAATTCTAAAATTTATATTTTTCTCAAGAAAGTACCTAGTTATTTTGTAGGGCCTTAAAATGACGGTTATTCTTATTATTTTTTTGTAAAAAATGAATATTTTTGAAATTTTAAAATCCCAGAAATAACTTTTAAGATACTGTTTTGGAGATCTAAAAAATTCAAATTTTTCAAAAATCGGATGAAAATCGTACGAGCTACGGGGTGGTACAAAAACAAAAAATCGACTTTGTTAAACTTTGGCGAGCAACTGTGAGCGAACGGCGCGAAATGCGACCGAATAGAGTTGTACTACGCTATTGAGGTGGATAAATCGATAATCGATTACACCAAGTGGTTTTAAATTTTGGGTGTACCATACGGTGTGCTTTCCTTGTCTTTAAAAAGGTATTGTAACACTCTTAAACATTTCAAAATGCTTGGCCTTGATTTTGCAGGCTCTAACGATAAGCTAAGCTTTAAAGCTGGCTGCGATGCAAAATTCAGCACTCTTAAAGATACAAAGAATACTGACAAAAGAAAAGTGAACATTATGTAAAACGTGTCCTATTTTTTAAACTCAAAGTAAACATTTAATTTTTAAAAAATGTAATGCAGTAAATGCAGAAATGCTGCTGGTTAACGTTAACAGTAAACCAAAACCCTCTTTTAAAAGAGCAAAGACAGTCACTCAGTCAGTGCTGAACTCGACTTACGAGGAAATAGACACAACCAATAAGATTCAAATTCACGCATGTCAAAAATTAGGAATGGTGTACAATCTTCTGTATGGGCCATTTGACTTGCTCTCGGATTTTTTGGAAAAACCAACTTACTAACATTAATTAAATGGACACTTTATTTATATTGTGTCTGCAACCTACACTTTTCATCTTATTCTGGTAAAATTTGAGGCTTTTGATCGTTATGATATTATCTTAAAATAAAATTCTAGGACTTTGAAAATTCGAAAATTTTTAATTTTTTAAAAATTCATTAAAAAAATATGGTCTTCTATGTTTTAAAAAAATATTTTTTCGAATTTTGACTAACCTAGAAATTACCTTTTATATTATAATTTGAATATCAAAAAACTCGATAATGGGATGAAAAGTAACGCTGCGTCACTTTTAAAGTAGCTGCTACAGGATTACAAAAAAATCAAAATTTTTAAACTTTGAAAGCCCTTCAAAAATAGGAAGTTTTGAAAAAATTGAAAATTTTCAAAATCCCAAAAAATACTTTTAAGATAGTCCCATAGTGACTAAAAGCTTCTTTTATTGGAATGTCATGAAAAATGTATATTAAGTTACAGACCCAATTGAAGAAAAAAGTTAAAATTTACGTTAAAAATGACACCCCCTATAAAAATTTAAAAATTAGGCGTTTGACACCCCCCTAGAAAAAGTAAGGTTTGTGTGTATAACGGACTTTTTACCTAATGTTAAGTTATTGATTTTTTGGCAAAACGGAGTATGTCTACAAATTAAATTTTTTTTAAATTTTCTAAAAAATTCCAGAGTCCGTCTACAATTTATAAAACAACTCGCTATTACGCTTCGTCAAACATGCAGTTTCTGTAGAAAAAAATTAAGTTAAAAAAACGCAAGCTGTCACTGTTTATTCATTAATCGTTGTTCCTGTAAAATTTGCTTTGATGGACTTATCCCGTTTTGCCAGAAAACTCTTCAAATCTAGACGAAAAAGGATCACGGAGCTACCCGACGATGTGAAAAAAAGTATAATATTCAATATTAACAGCTTGGAATGACTGACAACTCGATTATAGCAAAAATGGGATGTTTTACGGAACCTACTAAATATACCTTCCATATACCTATGTACCTACACTGCCTGCATACAAGTACAGAATTTTTGTTTAAAAAAACATGGATTGACGTGGAAAGGAGGGTTCCACGATTGATAAATGTGATGATAAATTCCATCCCCAGTACTACCACCATTACTCCTGTTAATAAACACTGTTGAATTTCACTACCACCATTTCACTTTCAATTTCTTTTAATAATAATATTGAAAGTGGAATCCAACAGTGTTTGTTAGTGGGGGTTAGTGGGGGATGATGGTAGTGGTGGGGGTGGAGTTTTACAGTATTTATCAATCGTGGAACCCTCCTTTCCACGTCAGTCCATGTTTTTTAAAACACAGTTTATCTAATAAAAAATCTTATTTTTGTGGTTGTAGGACACTTTCTTTTTTTTTCGAAAAAATTGGTCGATAAAATTAGGCCTTAAAAATAATGTTCTTTCAAAAATTTGTCAAAAAAATGAAAATTTTCGAATTTTGAAAAATCCTGAAATAACTTTGTAGAAAAGAGTCTATACGTTACAAAAAACCAAATTTCGTCAAAATCGGATGAGAACTCTAGAAGTTACAGGGCGGCAAAATATTAAAATTTGAATTTTTTAAAACTTTGGTGGGCTACTGTGACGAAACAAAGCCAAATGCAATCTAATTACTTTGGATCCCTACTATTTGAAAGTAGCCTGATTTTTGTAGATATGACTTTTTGAAATTGGCGCGTACCATGTAAAACTATTCCCTTGTTAGAGTATATCTTTTTCTCGTCCATGTTAGCGTAGTGCGTCTCGTGGCATCACTATAAACCAATAGGAAACGAAGAAGAAACAAGATATTTTTATTTATGCAACTTTATAACTATTGCATAATAGAGTTAAATACTGATTTTAAAACGGTAAAAAGCTACTCGGTTATTTTAGGGCTTCATTACATTCATGTGCAGAAAAAGCATATTAAGATTTCAAGGTAAAACATTTATTCACAATAAAACGTTACTTCTAACGAAATTCAATAATTACAGTAGTGCAAATTTAGTTTTGCTACTAAATCTAATTATTCATTATCTATTTTAGGATGTACGAATGTGAATAAAGCAATTCAGTTTTCATTACAATACTAATATTAGGCATTTGAATCTAACTTTACAATATTAATTTTTCATGCAAGCAAATACGCTAAGATGTGTGCCGTTGTAGCAAGATTTATCAGTGTTTTCAATCATAATTTCTATAAAATACATTTAAATAGGTTAAATAGTTAAGTAACAAAGCTAGCATTGAATGCATAACCTAATTAGGCTGTTGGCTATCTTCACAAAAACGTATCAAATTGTTAAAGAAAGTTTGCTTTGCCATTGGGATGTAGCTTAGTAGTTTTTTTAAGCTTGCAAGTGTCTGTGCAGATGGTCGTATTATTTCTGTTCTAAAAACTTTGTAATTAAAATTATTTAAATGAACAATGGACCAATTATTTCTGTTTGCTATGCGTTTTCGGGACGGTTCAAGTATGATGTGTGATTCGAATTCGGTTGTATCATTAAAGTCGGTTTTAGTTTTATAGATATGAGGTGTAACTGAAAACATAGCTATGCACTTGTACTTAGTTACATTCATTGAATTTGGTTTCGGTATTAATTCCTTAAGTCCAGAGAAATCTACGAAGTCATTTAATTTCATTTCCACTACCTTAAATGGGTTTGAAATCCTAGCTGTTTTAATAATCTCGATCCAATCGTCTGGGCCATATATCATTTTTCTTTGCGAGGCTTTCTCAATAAAAGCAAAAGCTCTATCACAGGGAAGGAAGCTATGCCCTGTAAACAGAAATTTTTGATGTATTTCAGAAAAATACCCAAGCGAGAGGCAATATTTGTATAGGGCAACATTAAGGTAGTTGTTGTTCTGCCCTATACATCTATCTGAGAATATGTTTAGCACTCGTTGCTGTCCTTCTTGCAAGGGCTCAAAATTTGTGGTGATGTATTTATGCAGAATTGAGGAAATCTCGTGTTCACCCTTCTTCCCCTCCGTGGAATTATAGAAAAACATAGTAGTAGTATCATCGCTGGCGTTTGTTATAGCGCAGTTGAAGGATGGAAACTTGGAGTTGTAGAAGTTGTCGCTACATTCGAGCTTCGGTGATAACATTATCTATTTAAATGAAAGGTATATAATGAAAATAATACGTTTTTATTTAGCTACTAACAGGGGCAGTATCCCGAGTTTAAAATCCTCAATGAAGCAAACGATATCTAATCATGTACTACGTGGTTGAGGCATATGGGAAATTAAATAGGAATTTTACCCCACCCAATGGTGGAATGGTGTTCTGATTTTTCAGAAAACTGAAGGCCTTGTGTTATTTGAGTACGAACAAACCTAAAATTATCCAGGGGTCGTCCATAAATGATTTCATTCAAATAATGACAATTCAAGACCCTAAAAGGCTGTCATCAGCGTTTACTATTGTGTAAATGGCTATCTTTAACATAGGATCTTATCCAATATCCGAAGAGACCCAATGGCTCTACCCGTAAGGTGTAGTCATTTGTGAACGACACGTTTTATGTTTT